>MEHQ01000504.1:200635-245598 GCA_008828725.1 Saccharina japonica | reverse complement strand
TATGGACTTCCATCCAGAAAAAATAATATAAAAATTGCCACCATCAACATCTACCAAAATAAACACTATCCAATCGGCCATAATTTTAGTCGATTATAGTGTACATTTTTTTTCGTCGAAAAAAAATACTCCAAGACACCTTACACTATTCAATCAAGGTATTTACTTGATTAAAGTATAGACTTCCAACCAGAAAAAAAAAAAAACATGTAACAACCACTTGAAACGTAAAAGTGAAATGTCATATTGATCCACGTGAGACATGTACCAAATAGCGCCTATATAATCATACACCTTTACATTTAATTATTTTTTAAGATTAAATGCTCGATGCGAAAAAATGCCCAAGACTTGGGACACAAAAACGACTTCAATTACTTGATTAAAGTATGGACTTCCATCCAGAAAAAATAATATAAAAATTGCCACCATCAACATCTACCAAAATAAACACTATCCAATCGGCCATAATTTTAACTCAGACAAAAAAGAAATTACATCGAATATCAGCACGATGCAACTGCCAACATAAAAACAATTTATGTCGAACGGGCAATTTGCTTGATTATATTAGGACTTGTTTCGATGAACATTTAGCAAACTTACAACTGAAAAATATTATGGTAGACTTGAATTAAAATAATGGGTTTTCAGGATCGCTAATAAAAATGAAAATGTCAGCCATTATATCTCAAAAAAACCATGATATATTCGACCATAAATTTGATCTATGATTTATGAGTGTTAATTATTTACAGTGCTCGAAATTAATTGTTTGGAGTACTTCTAACCAACTAAAATACAGTACTTAGACTTGATTATAGTATGGATTTGAAGAAATATCAAGTAAAAACTTTCGGCAGCATTAACAAACTTCACGAAAATAACGATTGGATTCTCACTGAATTTACTTGATCATAGTATACATTTGTTTTCGATGAAAAAGTTTTTAGACAAGAGTCGTGCGCGAACAACCAACACCAATCGTAGCTGTTAGGCACCTGTTTTGCTCGTGCCCAGTGACCGAGTGTCCCCTATCGATAGATAGCGATGCTTTTATTTGCTGCATTGATGGGCTAGCAGGTAACCACAAAGCCTGTTAGCGTCGAGATCGTGAGTTCGAGCCCCCCCGAGTGCATGGTCGTAGGGACTTTTCTCGCAAAAACATATCTTGACTAGCGGAAAGCGCGAGAGCGTGAGTCAGCAAAATCCGATGAAGATCGACGAGCGTTGGGAAGGCTGAACCCTCTGCGCGATAAAAATGAACTTTAATCAAGTAATTGAAGTCGTTTTTGTGTCCCAAGTCTTGGGGCATTTGTCCGCATCGAGCATTTAATCTTGAAAAAAAATAAAGGTAAATAGGTTATGACTATAAGCGCTATTGGTAATGTCGCACGGGATCAACAAGACATTTTCACTTTTACGTTTCAAGTGGCTGTTACATGTTTGTTTTTTTCCTGGTTGGAAGTCTATACTTTAATCAAGTAAATACCTTGATTGTATAGTGTAAGGTGTCTTGGAGTATTTTTTTTCGACGAAAAAAAATGTACACTATAATCGACTAAAATTATGGCCGATTGGATAGTGTTTATTTTGGTAGATGTTGATGGTGGCAATTTTTATATTATTTTTTCTGGATGGAAGTCCATACTTTAATCAAGTAATTGAAGTCGTTTTTGTGTCCCAAGTCTTGGGCATTTTTTCGCATCGAACATTTAATCTTGAAAAAAATTAAATGTTAATAGGTTATGACTATAAGCGCTATTGGTAATGTCGCACGGGATCAACAAGACATTTTCACTTTTACGTTTCAAGTGGCTGTTTTATGGCACACTAAAATGGTGCAGCACCTCCCCCAAGGTGTCTCACAAGGTGCCTCGCCGCTAAGGTTGCTTCAAGGTTAGCCGAATGGCCACATGGGTAGTTGCTTGGCGCACACTGACGGTGATGTTCTTGGCACACTACTGATCTACTGATTGATGATGAGCTGATGAGTACGAGACGGAGGAACTATACCGCGATCGAATAGTTGATTAGGTTCGATTGGCTTAGGGATAGGATTATGAATAGTTATTTGGTATTTTGTTATATTTTCATGTTTTCCCATTCCCTCGTACGCAACCAAGACGCGAGACACTAATGAGTCGACGAGGCAAGGCTGATGAATGATTATCGCGGTAAAGAAAGAAGGCACGTGCCACCGTGGTGGGGAGGAGAGAGAAACACCTTTCTGCTTTAGCAACCCGAATCTGAGCTACGACTAGAGAGGGACAAGGAGAAGAAGGACGAAGATCATCATAGATGTGGACTGAGCAAAAAACCAACGAGAAATAGACACACGTCGTGTGGCCGACGTCGGCAACCTGTCTATATGGGGGATGAGACCCTCCAAAAAAGCAAATATTTCCGAGGGTCATACCCCATTGTCGGCAACCATGCCGCTGGGGCTGCGCTAGGCAAAAACGGTAGGTAACCTGGTTGATCTTTGAACCTTCTGACGAACAAGCTGTGGGAATAACCGCCTACCGCGAGGCACTTACAACTTACGTAGTATGTATGATACCACCCATTCAAGAAAACGGTTGAGGCCATTGTTGTGTATCAGGAGGTTACCGTACAGCAGTGTTTGTGTTCTTCACATGAAACCATCCTTTCTACCCGTCGGCATCAAGCACACCCAGCAGTGTCTGTGCCGATTCTTCGTCCTCCGTAGAGAGAGACCACTTATTATGTGTTTACAAACGAACGACACAGAGATACTACTCTGCTGTACGTTGCAATGCAGGAGATTACAGTATGAATTGTATGTGTAGTGTTCGACAGCCGTTACAAATGTGAGTGTTGACAACTTTAGCCTCAACTTTTCCCGTTGTTGCCGAAATTACCACTACCAGGTCAAACCAGGTAGGCATATATTTGTGCTACGAGTACACTCGAGCAGAGAATAGGAACTGGAAATCGGGAAGTGCAAGGGGTTCGGTCGCTAAGCATCTGCTAGAATACAGCTCGGCTCAGAAGAATAAGAACCAGCCCAAACGGTTGCCAAGACCGCACAAGACACCCACCAAAGCTGCCTCCGCTCGAAAATCGATGTGACAGCTCGCCTGGATTATTGTGTATTTTAAGTCAAATACTTCATTTCTAAAATCTACCAGGTACATGATTAAATGCTGCTATTATCTCTGTCTGTCTGTCTGTCTGTCTGTCTGTCTGCCTGTCTGTCTGTCTGTCTGTCTGTCTGTCTGTCTGTCTGTCTGTCTGTCTGTCTGTCTGTCTGTCTGTCTGTCTGTCTGTCTGTCTGTCTGTCTGTCTGTCTGTCTGTCTGTCTGTCTGTCTGTCTGTCTGTCTGTCTGTCTGTCTGTCTGTCTGTCTGTCTGTCTGTCTGTCTGTCTGTCTGTCTGTCTGTCTGTCTGTCTGTCTGTCTGTCTGTCTGTCTGTCTGTCTGTCTGTCTGTCTGTCTGTCTGTCTGTCTGTCTGTCTGTCTGTCTGTCTGTCTGTCTGTCTGTCTGTCTGTCTGTCTGTCTGTCTGTCTGTCTGTCTGTCTGTCTGTCTGTCTGTCTGTCTGTCTGTCTGTCTGTCTGTCTGTCTGTCTGTATGTCTGTCTGTCTGTCTGTCTGTCTGTCTGTCTGTCTGTCTGTCTGTCTGTCTGTCTGTCTGTCTGTCTCTGTTTGGGTAGCGCTATCCAGAGCGGTTCAGCCCTACCTTGCTCTATGGGTAGGGAGCCTGGTTGCCACAACACGCAAAACACTGGGTCCCATGCCGCGCCGAGCTGAGGTCGTTGCCCAATCCCGACGCAGTTCTGACAGTCATCTAGCCAGCTTAGCTGCTACCTGGAAAGTTACAAATATTGAACTACTATTCTGGCAGTAGACGGGGTGCCTAAATACATGCCAGTTGTTAGCATATGGACGTTGAGATCCATGCGTATCTATATTGTGATGTGCAGTCACTACGCACTGTTATGAGTATATGAGTATCTTAAGTCTAGATATTCGGGTAGTTGCAATACGTGGATAGATTACGAGTTTGTCTTACGCGTAGTGCGCTGTATTGTGTCCAAAGCAGCTTCACCAGGAACGATGCTGAGAACGTTGCTAGAACGATACTAGAACGTTGTAGAGAACATTGCACGGAACGGTACACTTTACGGTATAGTGTAACTGCCCGTAGCATGGGCATTGTACCGAGACGATCAGATGGAGACATCCCCCACCTCGATCACTCTACTCTACTCTGCACTACTCTACTCTACTCTACTCTACTCCTCTTCCCTCTTCTATTCTTCTCTTCTCTTCTTCCTTTTCCATTGATCTCCCTGAGGTCAACCTTATTTCCAATATGGCCAAATAAGCGCCTTTTCAAACCATGACTTTTCTTCTTCTTCTCAAGTGATCTTCACAGACACTTTAGGTGCCACCTCTGCCATCTCTCTACGCAGAGACAGAGCCTCGACGCACGCGTCATTCGTTCAGGTTATCAGCCTCGACGTTGGTCTACGCACCGGCTGGCACCACGGAACGACGTCTCCCGGAGAGCTCATCGCGTTCTACTTTCGAAGAAATTTCAAGTTTTCCATTGCGGAAGAATTCGATTTTCGCTCATCATATCGGAAGATCATCATCCACCCGACTACATCAACATGGACTTTCTTCGTCGATTTTCATCAAGCTCGTTCGGCAGGGTTACTACAACGAGTACTGCTTTCACGCTTTTACGCGCGAAGCAGGTAAGGAGACTGCTGTCACGCTTTTACGCGGGTAGCACGTACGAGTAATGAGTCCGGTTTCACGCTTCTGTGCGCGAAACTCGTACTCGTACATTCAACATCGTGTTCACGCTGTAATTGCAAAAATAAGGCACCGACTATTCTTGTAACATCACACATAAAGCTTTGTTTTCGATACTGTGAGGCCGTTCCCTATGCGGTTCGATTTTTGAGCTTCAGATTATGGTCTGATCGATTTTTCAGCGACCTAGTTCGAAAATCGAAACAGTCTTCTTATGCGAAAAAACACGGATTTGTTGTATCATACGTGCAGATATTTTGAGCAAACGTCAAGACCAACTGCTGTTGTTGTTGTGGTGGTTTGGCGCCGCGAAGAGACGCGCCGAGTGCGCTGTACTGGGCGTAGAACCCAAGCGTTCGAAGCCACGCTGGCTGCCTCTGGCCTGGCGGCGACGCGCCGAGTGCGCTCGAGCCGACCTGTCTTGGTATTTTGTATTTTGACACAACGAAGCATCAGAGCGTTGACTCTGTGTACTGTACTGCTGCTGCTGCTGTATAATCTACAAGTACGGCGAGGCGCGCGCCGAGTGCGCTTCCCTTCGTCTCTTGGCCCGAGCCCGCTCCAGCCGACTGCAGTTTGGCGACGGAGAGGCCCACCGATCGTCGGTTGCGCGTCGGGCGCGAACCAACGTCGCTGTGTCACCATCCAACTCATCGATAGTTCTGCTGCTGCTGCTTGCTTGCTGCGCGGATAACACTTGAATTTAGAGGCCATGCCATTTTTTTATTTGAAAATCTGATGATCCAAGTCGTCGGATTTTGAGCCAAAATCCGACGACTTGGGTCATCGGATTCTCAAATCGAAAATGTCCGGTCATATTTTGCATAATCGGACTGCATAGGACGGTGCTTTCGTTTTTAAGATCGAAAAATACAAATCTGAAGCTCGAAATCGAACCGCATAGGAAACGGCCTGATACGTTGAAGCTGTAGGCGCGAAACAAGTCACGAAACCATTTCTGCTCATCACACGCGAAGCAAATTCTGCACTACTTACACGCTGTAAAGCACGAAGAAACGTTACAAGACCTCTGTTTCTCCGCCATCACCGCTAAAGTTAGTTTTGAGCCGGCTTCACGCTAGTCGCACGCGCGAGGTCGTTATCAAAACGGTTTCTCCAAGCTACCACGCACGAAGCACGTACAAATAGATTTGTCCTCGCGCAAGTATCGACGAGAAGACCTACACGTGCTGAAATCTTCAGCCAGGTCGTTGACGAATCTGGTACCCAGAGTAGCATCGGGGGGAGAACCTCCTGCCCTGAATCTACGTAGGCATCCATTTTCCAGCACCGGCGTTACATGCTTTTACGCGAAAGCACGACTTAAGACTCGGAAGAAAAAACCATCCTCATCCATTCGGTATGGGGGAGAAAGTCACCAAACGTTGCATCACGCAGCCAGACCTTTGATGGTGCATCTACTCAGCCTGCCACGGAAGTCAACTCCTGTCGGTTAATGTGCTACCATCAACTTCTACATCTACTTCGACTACTGATACTGTACGAGAAAGCTGCAACATCACTACTTCGACTTCTGGAATCATTGACGGTCTACCCTGCAGCAATTCATTAATATTTCGCTTTTGAAGCTTTTCTTTCAGAATAGGAGACGACAACACATCCACCTGCGATCTAACCAGGATTCAGCTCCACAGCAACACCACCAAAGCGTTCATCAAGCAGCTGGCCATCACCATCTCCAGTACGTTGGGGACCATCTACGTATTCGGCGGCATCTAAGCCGAAACGTGAACACCATTTTGGAGGGAGTTTGCTAATGTTTCCTAAACCAGGGAGTTCCAAACTTTGTTGTTGCCTGCTTGCTACCGATCTGGGGAGCAAATTTGGTATTACACCGCACAAAACGCGGCCCAACATCATTACGGACTGACGGGGACAGGTCTTCACCATCGCTTCAGCTCTTCATCGCCATCTTCAACATCATCTCACAGCCATCTTAATGTACTCGTACATCTTGGTCTGCTCTGCTTCGATGAGTTATTCACAACCAGACCTTCTACATAAGATCATCATCAGCAGCACCACTTGTTTTCTTCAACTACTACTGCTACATGTCCAACAAGGTCTCCGCAACACCAGCACGAAGAACGAAGATCTGCATCATCATGCGCATTCCTTGCGTCTCTTCTTTATCTTGGTTTTAGTGGGGAGGAATTGATATACTTTTCCTCTGTTGGCTTTGCTGTATATAGAGTATTTTTCACGCGAATACGTTTTACGTGAGATCAAACATGATGCGCACTGTTGTATGCCATCAAGGATAAACATCTACCTTGTTATAGTTGTTATTTAGCTTTCCACAGCTTTTCCTTGAGTATGCATCATATATTCACACTCACCATGCTGAGTTGTACTCAACACATCTCAGTATAGCTGGACACATATCATACCTGTATACGTCCACGGTTTCGTTTCGATTTCGATCGATTTCTTAGTCCCAGGACCCATTGGGGGGGCGTAGCACAAGTGCAGTAGACACTTTCTTACGTTTTCTTTGCTAGGATATAGCTCGCTGGTCGTCACCACAGCACCACGAGTCTATTTTGCGACACGATTAGGCCCAACATAGTATATTGCCGTACTATTGTTATTCGTAGATATAGTTCGAGTACGTACGTACATACATGTACACATGAACAGTGCACTTTTCGCTGTTGTACCGGACGAATGTCATCAGTTTCTACTTGGATTTCATGTTGCTTTAGTTATCTATTCAGGGGGCGAGTTGAACACCCATCATACGGGTTATGGCTTTTTTTTCTAGGGTATACTTTGCTAGTATTCACACCACGATTTGTTTTCTTCTTTGACTTTGCTTACAACAAGTACTGCTCTGTAAGATGCATATGAGTACGTACGCACGTCTATACTGCACACTGGACACGCGTCTCAGTTTTATCAATTGTCTCTTCAACTATCCAACGTTGATCGCTGGACAAACGAGTATTCACACGTACTGGTACATACAGTAGGTCATTGCTATTTTTGTCTGGGTACACACCCACCGACTTTCTTTGTTTCTGCAAGTTTACGTACCTTTTCCGTAGCTCTGTTATTGTAGCATTTAATTGAGGGGGCGGGTTGCAAGTACAACAGATAACTTTCTACTATGTTCATTGTAGGTTATGACCCAGTGGTCATGCACTATGACTCAGTGGTCATGCACAACCACAATTAGTTTTTCTGACATGATTACAACCTATTGCCACCGTCATCACACGGGACTGAATATGTAGTGAACTTTGTGTTTACTGTTTTCCATATTGCCGCTGCATTCGCGCAGGACTGAATCTGTTGTACCAGCAGTTAATTATTCACTCGTTCATTTTGGTTTTCGAGTATCAGGTTTCTACACCGTAGGCATTACTCTAGCTACTGACTTTCATCACGGGGGTGTGTTAGCATATAGACGTTGAGATCCATGCGTATCAATATTGTGAGGTGCAGTCACTACGCACTGATACGAGCATATGAGTATCTTAGTCTAAATATTCGGGTAATTGCAATATGCGGATAGATTAAGAGTTTGTCTTACTCGTAGTGCGCTGTATTGTATGTCCAAAACATCTTCACCAGGAACGATGCTGAGAACGTTGCTCGAACGTTACTATGACGTTGTAGAGAACATTGCAGGGAACGGTACACACTACGGTAGAATGTAACTGCCCGTAGCATGGGCATTGTACCGAGATGATCAGGTGGAGGCATCCCCCACCTCGATCACTCTACTCTACTCTACTATACTATAAGCCGGTCGCCCCGGTAGACTAGTGGTCAGCTTCAAATACTACTGGCATTGGTATCCAAGTTTGAATCCCACCGTGGTGAAACTTTTACTTTACTTGAAAAACTAAAAAGGAACCAACTGCCGAAAGCGCCTTCGTAGCGTAGGCAGGCGGAATCCGACGCAAGTCGACGAGGGAAGAGAGTGCTGAAATCTTCTCGCGATAAAAATGCAAGGCAAGTGCCGTAGTGGGGAGGGGGGAGAAGAAACTACTTAGTGACCCCGGATCTGAGTTGCGGCTAAAGAGGGAGAGAAAGAAAAGAAAGGCGAAGATAATAAATGGGATGGGCAAAAAACAAAAACAAAAAACAACTCTACTCTACTCCTCTTCGCTCTTCTACTCTTCTCTTCTCTTCTTCCTTTTCCATTGATTTCCCTGAGGTCCATCTTCTTTCCAATCTGGCCAAATAAGTGCCTTTTCAAACCATGACTTTTCTTCATATTCTTAATTAATCTTCACAGGCACTTTCGGTGCCACCTCTGCCATCTCTGTCCGCGAAGACAGAGCCTCGACACACGCGTCATTCTTTCACCAGTGACCGCTGGCTCTTTCTAGACGGTCAGTGCTGAAAACAGCCATCGAGGTCCCACCACACCTGGGGAGGATATAGTGCCATCCCCGAATCAGAAATCCCTCCATACATCTACAACTCCGATGAACCGGGGATAGAAAAGGCGATTGCCCGGGTCGACACTACTCCGCACGGTATGGAAACGCCACCCCCAACAGTTGATCACTGATTGGCGGAGGCTCAGGGAGTCAGCGGCACCCAGGGATGATAACGCCCTGTCCCTATATCAGATATCCTTCCATGCATCTTCAACTTCAACAACCCTGGGGCGAAAACGGACATCCCCCGGGCCTATACCTCCCCGCAAGGTGTGGAAGCCTCAACCCCACTGGCTGATTGCTGATTTGACTGGGGCTCATAGAGCCAACGTGCGGTGAGAGTTGCCCCCCGGGGCAACGGCGAGGTCCCGCCGGACCCGGGGATGATAACATCCCATCCCTGGATTATAATTCCTTCCATACATCTACACCTACAACAACCCGGGGACGAAAACAGACATCCCCCGTGTCGATACTGCCCCGCAAGGTGTGGAAACCCCAACCCCACTGGCGGATTCAGTACTGGACGAAGCATGATAGTAGATCTTCCTCAAGGTTGCTATTTAGGCACTCTGGGATTGGCTAAGGGTATGTTTCACGCCGCTCAACCCACTTGGAGTCTTTCCCAGCCACAGCACTCCGAGTCACCCTAGAGTATTTCCAAGCTCAGCATCCACGCCGGCCGAGTCAACCTAGAGTCTTCCCAAGCACAGCATCCCAGCACTGACCACTAACAGAGGGTTTGGGTTCGGGTCACGGTGAGGGTTCGGGTCGGATGATCGGCTTCAGACGCCAAGCACAAAACCCTCGTAAATACCTACTATCAAGATTCGTCCACCCCTCGGCTGATTGCTGATTTGGCTGGGGCATATAAATCTAGCGCGCGGTGAGAGTTATCCTGTCGGGGCAACGGCGAGGTCCCGCGGCACACAGGGATGATAACGTTCCGTCCCCGGATCATATATCCTTCCTACAACCAAAATTTCAACAACCCGGGGAAGAAAACGGACATCCCCTCGGTTGAAACCGCCCAGCAAGGTTTTGAAACCCCAACCCCACTAGCTGATGGCTGGTTTGGCTGAGGCTCATAGAGCCAGGGCGCGGTGAGAGTTGCCTCTCGGAGCAACAGCGAGTCTCGGCCGCACCCGGGGATTATAACGTCCCGTTGCCGGATCATGAACCCTTTTATACATCCATAACTCCAACAACCCGGGGACGAAAACGGACACCCCCGGGTCGATACCACCTCGCAAGGTGTGAAAACCCCAACCTCTCTGGCTGGTTGCTAATTTGGCTGGGTCTCATAGAGCCAGCGCGCGGTGAAAGTGGCTCTTCGTGGCAACGGCGAAATCCCGGCGCACCCGCGGGGACGACAATATCCCATCCCCGGATCACAAACCCTTCAATACATCCACAACTCCAACAACCCGGGGACGAAAACGGACATCCCCCGGGTCGATACCGCCCCGCATGGTGGTTCATATTGTTCGATTCAGAGTTGGTATATCACAGCACACTGTTAATAATGCGAGTACTATGTACCCACCACAAACCACGAACTTACATACTACTACGTATGTATGGGCAACGCAGACCTAGCTCCACGGGCGCAGCCGTGGCTATACCACTAGTAAAAGATAAAACACCAAAACTCAACAAAATCCCCCGTCTCACAAAGCTCCCTTCTCCGAGCAAAAGTACTAATACCGCAACACCCTTAAAATGCCTCTGTGTAGGGTGCAGGAGAGGACAACAGAAATGGCTTGACCTGCACTGCGTCGTGGTGGTCGAGTTTTGTCGGTGGTGTGGGTCCAGCAAAGGGCCTATCTAGAGGCTGCCGGGTGTCCTGGCTGCAACGCAGATGGCCGGGACCCTCTCCCCTTGCATATTGGGGGCGTCCATCAACCCTTGCGGGGACATCGAACAGCAACGTAGGCGGCATCGCACCTTGCAAACCAATTCGGTGAACACCTCTGTCCCAGCTATGATATATACCCCAGCAACGACTTGAGAGTACTAACTGCTGCGGCGGTGGAGGAGTGACAATCACTGGCATGACCCTTCGATGCGTGTAAACATGTAAATAGTCAAAGTTGCTACATCCAGCAATAAACTTGAATTCCAACAGTTGATATATACTCTTTCCTAGGGAAAATGTCACTGTGATGCGACCCCACTCCTACTATTACTACTGTTGATGCTGCGACAATGATAGTGATGCTACACAGACAGGCATCCTGGCCCAATCGGACGGGCTGTGGGTCTTTCTATTTTATTTCAAAGAGCGCCACTGAAAAGAGTTCAGTCGCGGATAGATCATACTACTAGAGAACTGATCGACCGGTGGTCTAGTGGTTAGCCTCGACAAATATGGTCGAAGGTCGTGGTTTCAGGTTCGGCCATGTTGTGAAATTATGTGTTCTGAACATGATCGAGTGCAAAAAGCGCCTGGCATTTGTATCCACAATTCGACGCGAGTCGGCGAGGGACCAAAGTGCTGAGTTATTGTCGCGAAAAACAAGGCACGTACGGTAGGGGGCAGCGGGGAGATAAGCCTGTTTTGTGGCCCCCGAGCCGACTCAAGAATAGGGAGGGAGAAGGAGGAAAAGAGCAAATACGTGAAATGGGATGAAGAAAAACAAAATGCTGCAGTAATAATCTGAAGGTCGTGCTCATCTTTTGATTATATCGTCGCTCGTTGCCGATCCTTGCTCCGCTCGTTCCCGAAATCTGGCGGTGATACTGCTCCGGCATCTTGCGGCAGAATATTGTGGCAACGGTGCTGTTGCTCCGGCATCGTGAGGTAAACGCTGTTGGCCATCGTCTTGCTGTACCTCCTCCCTTCGTCGCCCGGCTACCACGACATGACCAGGAATTAAAGTACCTCGGTATCGAGCAGAACTTGAAAACAGAGCGGCGTTGAGAAGCATTTTAGAGGGTTCCACTTGGAGGTGTGGTCCGACGACATGTCGTCGTGGCTAATCGCTTCTACGGTTTCGATTCATGGCGTGCGCTGTCTCTTGCGTCACACGTTCCTACGTACCAATCCAGACTGAAACCATGGGAAGTCCGTTGTCATCGTGTTTGACAGCAGAAGCCATTGGCTTGCTGCATGATCGAATACAACGCGCTATTGAACATACCTTGGTATGCGTGGTCCCGATGACGGCGAGCATGGCCCTGATCCGCATGTGGCAAATACCGAACATGTTACTATTGGCAAACTGGCGGGTGTGAAGACGGCGTACTTGGTGTGCGAGCTGTAAAAGCAGTTGGTAATTACAAATACCGCACCTGTGCTGTCTCAGTTCATAGGCATTGTCTAGAAATATTTGAAGCCCAACTCTCCCAAAGACGTTGCTAGGGTAGACCACACGCCGCTTTCTTCATCTGGCAGCCGAATGCCATCAGCACCGCCTCCACTGTATATATCGCGGGAGTCAGTGTTTGCGTTTGGTAACTATGCAGTCGCGTCTGTGTGCTGACCCGAACGGTGATTGGCCCCTCCGCTTAGCAAGACGAGAAAAGCTGAGGTTGACATGCAGGTGTACACGAAGGCCATGAACGTCGCAAGTGGCTCTCTACCGTCCTGGGTACCAAATCCGTCGATCCTGCAGCGGGATTTTTATGCGGTTGCTCTTGCGCTATCATGAGCATCTGAACCCCCTTCAGCGTACATTTGGTTCATGTACTGAGCTCGGATCGTGTGGAGGCGCGAATCAGGCCCAGCTCACAAGAACCAGGCGCGATCTCTGGCGAAGCAGGCGGTGTCGGTCCGTCAATCTCTGGAAATGGTGGCTGAGGTGGTGCTCAGTTAGTACCAGAGGATATTGACCCGGCCACCCTACATTGGCCCAGCTAGCGTTCCGGGGATCCCAGATGATTTGGATGCCGTGATCCCACGCGCTGGTGCTCCAGTGTGTGATGGCGATCCAGTGACCCCAGGCGGGGACGCTCCGATGATCCCAAATGCTGACGTTCAACCGATCCCGGGCTTTGCCGCTCCGGAGAGTGGATCTGACATTGGTGCTTCACTGGAGGTTTTCATTCCCCCGTTTTCTTCGTCCGAGGCCCTAAATGGGTCTATATCGGTGTCGGCGAAATCCACGCACGCGGCCGGGGGATCTGCCCCCGGTGCTCCCTTGGCGTTCGTGCTGTCAAAGGTCTTTTCGACACTTGGATTGACTTTCGTACTGGAGATATCATCATGCGGTGTATCCCGTGCCTACGTACTAAGTGCGACCCCGGGCGAATCAGCAGCGGAAACAGTATAGACCGAAATAGGGTTGGGCGAATAAAAGCAACCACCTCGCTACTGGGGTATACCAAGGAGTGGGCTCCGAAGCACCGAGCTGGCATGCCTCCTGGGCAGTCGTCTCCCCCCACACAAGTGCAACTCATCGCTTCACAAAGTTGTGAACCAAACAGCACCACCCTTACAGGTAGTGATATAACAGAGGGCCGGCCTGACCAAAACCCAGCTCGCTCTTATCATGGGATGGGAAGTTTCAGGCTTGGTCGTACTGACCCCTACCGTGCCATGCCTCCTGCGGTGGTCGTCTGTTTCAGCATGTCTCCTAACACTCGCGTTTGGCTTCGCACCCACCAAAACGACGCGCAAAAGCGGAAGCCTCGCGAAAGGATCACGCTTTAGGTTGCCCACACTATACCGTGCATATCATGACACAAAAGTGTCTTGAGCATACACGGTACCACCCCTGCCATGGCATGCCTCCGATGGCTGTGGGTTTCCTCCACATTGTATGAACCTGTCGCTTCACAAAGGTTTCGCCCCAACAGTACCACCCTTACAAGTAATGGCATAATGAAAGGGTTGGGGCCAACCTAACTTAGCTCCCTTACCATGGCAATCCAGCCCGGACCTGATCCCACCCGCAAGGTGCAGAAAGTAACGTTATAATAATTAACGCTCATCAATTGTTCCGTATTGAAAGTGCTACTGATACTTTAGGCGTAATCGTACCGCCCCACACAAGAAATTAAATCGATGCATTAGAGACTGTCGTCCATATGCACGTCCGCCTCACAGGCGGCTCTTAGCAGGATGCAGCTCACCCTCCATGCGACTCGCTCAATACCTCACGGCGCTTCGCGCTTGGTGCAAGCCATGTCTGCCTGGTTCGTGAAAACCCAACGTGGTCCGTCCCGGCATTGTAGGGATGCGAGGGTCCATGGCTATACGACTACGGCCGTGCACGACCTGAGTACGTACACCCCCCCCCCTACAGTGGCATGCCTCCTGCGCTAGTCGTCGTCCGCCACATGGCTTCAACCTGTTTCTTCACATCCGCTGTTGGTTTCGCATCCACGAAAACAACGCATGAATGTCGAAGCCTCGCACAAACATTACGACCTAAACTGCCTCCCCTATGTATCATGACCCATAAATATCTGAGCATACAATTTACCACCCCTGCCGTGGCATGCCTCCCATGGTGGTCGTCTTCCTCCACACCGTTTCAACCTGTCGCTTCACAAAGCTTTGGGCCCAACAGCACCACCCTTAATACAGTAGCGGCAAACAATAATGTTGGCCTATACACACACAGCTCTCCTACCATGGTGTAGCAACGTTCTAGGCTCAATCGTACCTCCTCCGTACCGCGGCATGCCTCCTGCCTTCACATGAATTCGATGCGTCACTTCACGAAGGATTGCGCCCAATAGCACCGCCCTTAGACAGTAATGACATAAACGAGGGAAATACAGAAAACCAAAGCTACTGTAGCTCTCTTGCCAAGGCAATCAAAAGTTCTAGGCTCAATCGTACCGCCCTCACCCCCTACCGAGGCCCGCCTGCCATGGAGATTGTCTTCCTCCACATGCTTTCAACCTGTCTCCTCACATCCGCGGTAGGCTTCGCCCCCACGAACACAACGCACGAAAGTCGAAGCCTCGCGCACGCCTCGGCCCAGGCGCCGAACGGATCGGACGCGATCACCACAACCCCGTTTGTCAGCGTCGCGCCCGAGCGGCACAGCAGCGCCTCCAATGTCTCCACGCTCGGGTAAAGGCTTCTGCTCGGTGCGCACCTTCCAGGTAGTCGAGTGTCTGTTTTGGTCGTTCGGGTCACCGCAGTGGGGGGGGGGGGGGGGGGGGTCGAGCGACTGTCAGATATAACGCGGCGTTGATTGTGTAAATATGCACACGATGTAAAGCACCCGCCGGTATGATAAGTCAAGCAGATTGTTTCCTTTCGGAGGGGGGCGGTGCGCGGGGCTCCCTCGACCGGTGAGGGCTGATGTGAAGTTGGTGAGTCGGCTGGCCCATCAGCTGGCTTCGTCAGCCGATTTGCCGACGAAACGCCAGATAGTTTGCTAATTGCGCATGCCGATTTGTTCTTAGGCCGTGCAATCCTCCCGACTCAAACGCTCTAGCAACCGCCATACGACCCGTGCTACGGTAGATGTATATAGCACATTTTGGCTGAAATCGTCTCGGAATGCTCGTGCTCCTTAACCCAAGATCGTCGGAATTTGATTTTTTGTGTCGCAGTACTTTTCGTTTTATACTCATGAAGGTCACGGAACTGTTCATCGGGTAGCATAGCACTTTTTTTTGTTCATCCAAAAAAACGTTTCTGTTGAGGTATAGACGCATGTTACGATAGAGGTGCACCATGTTTTTGCCTTGGAAGGGTGGTTACTTGAAGAGCTCTATACCTCACCCCAAAGTGATCATTAAGGGAGGGAGGAAAGTAAAAGTGCTATCCGATTGAAAATCTCATGGCCGAAGCAAACAAGGAACAATATTGCAATAAAATAATGATCAAAGTCCGACGATTTGGGATTAAGGAGCTCGATCATTCAGAAATGATTTCAGCCAAAAAGTGCTATCTCTATCGTAGCACGCATCTAATAGAGCGCTTCAAGTGACCGCCCTCACGGAAAAAAAAACACAGTGCACCTGCATGCCGGTTACCGTAGCACGGCCCTTTCATGGAACCCGTAACAAAAATGAAATTCGCTTCGGTCGTGACTACTATTTTACGGGGAACCATAGTTCACAGGACCAAATATTGGTAGTAAAAATAGGTAAACGTATAGGTTTTTGTGTCTACCGTAGGTTCTATTTACTGTGGTCCCCCGTAACACACCTCGGAGGAAGAGGTCCCACTCTCTGTCAGGAGCATGCGCCGCGCACGGGGTCCTAGCCTGCCTCGCACGGCAGATTCGCTTCCCGATGAGGAGACGCGGGTGCCTGCCCGATTCGTCGTGGGGGTGGAGCGAGGGGTCCTCTCTGGCTAGCACAACCTGGGGGCAGGTGCGTTGCGAAACGATATTCCCGAACGCGCGGCGTGCGAGGAAGATTATTTGGAGGAGGAACGCGAGACAAGGCGTCTGACGTTCTTCAGCGTGCCACACGCGTGAACATCGTGTGTATATGTGTATGTGTACGTGTACGTGTATATATATATATGTGTGTATGTTTATGTGTGTTTGTAAGTATATATGTATGAATGTTGTTGATTTTTTTCTTTCATCCCATTCACTATCTTCGCCCTTCGTCTTCTTCTCCCTCCCTGGTCGTAAACCGGAGATGCGGGGCCACAGAGTAGATCCTTCTCTCCCCCCTCCCCCACTACCGCAGGTGCCTTCGTTTTTATCGCGAGCATACTTCAGCAAGCTTTCTTCCCTCGTCGACTCGCGTCGAAAACTGCATACGCACGCATCCCCCCCCCCGCCCCCCGCCCCCGCTCCTACTGTGCCTATATACGACTACCATCATGCATAACATGAGGAAACGAGGCGTGCTTCGATAGAGGTAGCGTGGGTTTAGCTTTAAAACAAATTATGATGTCGTACGTAGCTCTCCTGAGCTGGGTAGTCACCCGGTAAATGTCCCACTTGTATTGCAATGGTATTCGTTTTACCCGTACGTAGGCTATAGGATTGCTCACCTCCGGAGAGTAAGCCAGCTTATGCTCTCAAAACTCAGTTTTCGGGCGAGGCATACGGAGCTCCTTAAGTGAGGAGCGTCATAAACAATAAGGCGTTATCCTTGCAAGGAAAATCCTACCGTAGCACGCGTCGAACACCCCCCCCCCCATCTTACCGTATGGCATGGCATAGCTTGGATAACTCACGGAGGACCGTCCGCGACGCAGGAGGTGCGCCTTGATTTTGTCAGGAATCGCCGCCGCCCGTCCGGAGTCTAAGAAGACCTCGACCATCCCCGCGGTGATGAACTTCGCCGAGTCGAGGAACTGTGCGTGCGCCATGTGAGCCTCCACAGTAGTCTTGGAGACCTTGTCGTCCTCAAACACCTACCAGATAAGAGTAGTGGACAAAACAAAATGCGGGACAACTGCCGCGGTGGAACAGATGGATGAATGTTTTCTCGTTAGACTCGCGCTACGGTAGCGCAAGGCCACGGTAGGGGTGGTGTCTTGTTTCTGATCCCACACCTCGAAACACGACCTATCTACGAAGAATGTTGATCACGCAACCTGAAAGAAGATTTTTCTACGCACTATTGGTAGTCCCACAACAACTAAAGGCCGCAGTGGGAGTACCCCACAGACAGGTTGTTGCTCACTTGAGGAGCTCCACCGGTGAAAAAACTATCGCCTCAGAAGGAAAAAAAACTAACTGCAACCCCTTTATGGTATGCCGTGGCATGAGTCGATAGGGGTAGCCTTTAGTGGCCGAAATTCGACGAGGAACTCTTCTACCCCAAAGTCGCGCGTACACCTTATATTTGTGGTCTTCATATGTAATTTCGTTGTATACCCTCCGAAGTATCACACTCAGCTAGCGAAGATGAGTTTCGACGAAACCCTCGATCTCACAGCTGTTGTTTTTGGATATTTTAAACATAGGCCATCGGGTTGGCACTATAACTATTTCTAACAAATTTCGTGTTGTCGGTTAGAGGTACAGAGCTCTTCCCGCGAGGAACCTCAGGCGGGCAGACGTAACTGCTACCCCTACCCACCGTGGCATATGCGCCGGTCTGCTGCGAGCCGCGATAGCAGCACGGCATACGACGGCGTTCTTTCTGCAGACCATGGCAAGATTCAAATGTTCCAGGCCGATCGTTCGTGTGTCGCGTTCGGTGGCCGCTCGCCAGACGGGGGGAAAGGGGTGGTCTGTCCCGCAGGAGAAGTGAATCGTCCTTTGTTCACAAACAACCACGGCGACAGCAACGCATGAGTAGACCATCAAGCGGGGGTCGATGCTCTATCCGAGGTGTGAGGAGTTGGTACCTCAGGCAGGTCATCGACTCCTGTTTTATTTTCTAACTATTTCGACGCAGATCTATTCCCGAATTTGTATGATATGTATGATCTAGCTCGTGTTACAGGGTGGGACGCGTATAATCTGCATGATCTAGCACGTGTTTCCTTAGTTGGAGCTGTACTATGCAGATCCTGCACAACCTCGCACAACCGAATGTTGAGTTCATCAAAGTATCCCAACTACCTTGTATATTCTGGTACAGCATTATCCCGCTTCTGCGAGTACGTCCGAGACGCAATATAAGGTCGTTGAGAATCCAACCTCACTCGTTCGAACGGGCTTGACATCAGTTTTCTGTGGTGCTACAGCGTATGTATGTAGGCGTCGGAATTGCGCTGTAGGAGCATGTGGCTTTCAGAAACTATTTCGGTGTTTAGTACCAAAACAAAACAAAAAAAAACGGCAAAAACAAAATATTACAAACAGCCTCTACGTAGATGATCGAGATTACGATATGTCCGAGGTGTGAAGAGTTTATTTACCCTTGTAGGACTGGAGTCCCGTTTTGGGGACAAATTCCTTAGAATTAGAGTGGTTTGTCCCCAAAACGGGACTGCAGTCCGAAAAGGGCTAAACCGCAACCTGGGCCGCCCACCTTCATCGCGTGCATAGCGGCCTCGACCGTATCCCTAACCACGTCATCATGGCCCCTTTTAAACCCGCCTCTGCCTCCGCCGCCTCCACCGCCGCCAGAGTCGCCCCGTCGGTGCACCTCAAGGCTAGAGCTTGTCTCGTCATCCACCACCAGGACGCGGGTGTGCTCGTCCACTGCAGACCTACGCACTAGATGGTCGACCAGTTCCGGCAACAGAGCCTCGGGTCCATCTCCATCTCCGCAGTGGCCAACGTTCCACACCACGACACCCACCCGCTGGAGATCCTCCGCAGGGTGTAGAACTCTCACGCCGGGGCGTGGAACTCCCAAAATGGCGTTGGACACCGATCCGACCGACAGTTCGTCGAGTAGAACCACCGTGGGATCGGGAGGCAAGGGGCGTTTCCGTGATGACCTCGGCAGTATGTCCTCCCCACAAGGGGCGTTCTCCCGCGACCTCGCAACACCAGCACCAGCACCAGCACTAGGCGGCCCTACAGAAAAGGCAGGCGCGTGTTGGAGGCGTTCTGCGTCCGGCGGCTGTCCATTGGGCACTGTCACGCGCGGGGGCGTGTGCAGGTCTTGACGCTGAATGCCTTCGTGTCCACCGGCACCGCTGCCACCGCCGCCACCGCCGCCGCCGCTGCCGCCGCTGTTGCTACCGTCCTGCTCGTGGTTAAAGGTTGGCTCAGCCGTGGTGCTCGGGGCGCCAGACTCGTTGTGAGAAGAAAGCATTCGGATCTGCGAGGAGACACGATCGGTGGCATTCGTTACACCCGTTTCAGCTTGAGCATTCCTGGCATAGAACCGATAGATCACAATCTAGATAGCCTACGTAGATCGTCTATAGCCTAGCCTGCCGCTGTGATTCGCTGTGATAGGCGGTGCCGGGTCTGAACAGTACAGGTTCGGTCCCGGAAACGTGCGGTCTAGGTCGTGCGGACCATGCGACTCCCACGCGCGGAACTCTGAGCTAGACCGTACAGATCGGGAACAAAACACGATATAGATATCATCTAGAAGATCCTTTTAGCCTGCCGTTATGACCTACGGTGCAGGATCTGTACAGTACGGGTTCAGCGACGTGTGCTAGGTCGTACAGCAGATTGTACGGCTTGCGCGCGGCAACAGGAGCTACATCATACAGATCAGGAATGTATCTGCTCTGAAAAGGAGTAGAGGATGACGTGAGAACCGATGATCTGTCCATACGCACGAATACCCCCCCCCCCTATAAATATATGGTATATTTATATATATGGTATATTTATACGTTGGGTTGGCGTCGATTGGCAACGAGGCTGTAAAATACGCCTCTCACTGCGTGAGCTAGACAACCAGAGTACTTTTTTTGTTTTTGGCGGTCATCAAAGCTGGCGGTCGAGTTAGATCATTTGTGCGGGGTGGAAAACCTTTGCTCCGTACAAGGGGAATGATCGTATCACGCAGTGTGTATATGGTGAGGCATCCATGAGGCAGATACATATATAGTAACACCCATTGCTGTCTCTGGAAGTGGCGACATCAGAAATAAAACCAATTCATCGAAGACTGTCGTCCATATGCAAGTCCGCCTCAGAGGCGGTTCTTAGCCAGATGCAGCTCACCCTCCATGCGACTCGCCCAATACCCCACCCGTGATTCGCGCTTGGTGCAAGCAATGTCTGCCTGGTTGGTGAAAACCGAACGTGCTCCGTCCCGGTATTGTAGGGATGCGAGAGTCTATGACAATACGACTACGGCCGTGCACGATATGAGTACACCCCCCCCCTCCCCCGGCCCCCGGTGGTGCGGGTTCGCTTCCTAGCCACGGCGCAACAACCACAACTGCGGCAGAATGACACATGCCGCCCGTTTGGATTTGCCCTTGCTTCGACCGGGGGATCCTCGCTTGATTTTAGTATGGGATTTCTGAGGTATTAGCAAGTCGTCAGTGAGTCACACAAACACTAATCCTAGAGAAAAAAAAAAACGTGGGACCGGAAGGCCTGGGAAAATGACACAAAAAGCATGGTTCAACACAAAAAACGGGTTTCGAACGATGAGGCATGTTCCACGATAGAGACAGCATTTTGTTTTGGCGGAAATGTTTTCTGAATGACGGGGCTCCTCAACCCAAAAGTCGTCGGTATCATAATTTTGCGTTGCAGTATTTTCTGTTCTATAGTTAGGCCATGGCATTGTTCATCGGGTATGATAGCACTTTTTTTTTTCCTCCACGAACATTTTTCGACTTGCTATTAGTCTAGAGCTCCTCAAGTGACCAACCTAAGAAAAACAAACGGTGCACACATCTGCTACCGTACCATGCGTGACTCGAGCACACACCACCTTTGAATGTGACCCCCGTTAAACATAGGCATCGCTGGAATATCTCGAGCGAGGTATTTCCCAAACTTTCAACATTCGTCCGTCTGGACGTACCGTAAAATAAAGAAAACAAAAACAAATCGGAAAAAAAATCGGAAAATTCTCCCTCGGCGGGGTGTGATGACCTTGCGTGTGTTTTGCACGGTAGTTCGTCAGTTAAGGGAGACCCGACAGGCAGAAATCGTTTCACACCTACCGCAGGACAGATCAGAACGCGTGCTGCGATAGAGGAAAAGCGCTTTTTGGCTGAAACGTTTTCGGGAAGACGGGGGGCTACGACCTTAACCCCAATCCACCGGAATTCCCTTTGTTGTGTTGCAAATAGTTTTCGTTGGATACTTGAGGCCATGATATTGTGAATCGGGTACCCCCTTTTGTTTTCCTCTAAAATCAGGTTTCGGGCGGAGGCATAGAGCTCCTCAAGCGAGGAGGAGCTTGAGAGAAACATTGGTGCACGCCTCTGCCGTAGCAGGCGTTATCCCCGATTCCCATTTCAAACATATAGATCGTTAAAAAAAGCGGAGATATTTCCGGGTCTTGTACAGATGATCTACAGCAGCTGCTGAAGTGTCGATTAAGGGTGGAACGAGGGAAATCTGCACGACCAATAATGCAGTATATTGTTGCCTCTGGTTAGATCTGCACCTGCATGCAGATCCTGCACAAGCTCTCACAACGGCAGATAAGGAACTAGATCATCTAGATCATGATCTATCTGTCCGCACTGTGGCCGGACGCGTGCTACGATAGAGGTAGAAATTTTTGGCCGAGTCGTTTTCTGAACGATCGGGCTCCATAATAACCTAAATTCGTCGGACTTTCATTTTTGTGACGAAGGATGTTTCAGAGTATACTTCGGTCGTGAGATTTATCATCCGGCAGCACTTTTATTTCCCTCCAAAATCATGTTTTCGGTGAGGTATTATATGACGCTCCTTAAGTGAGGAGCTCAGAAAAATCATGGTGCACATCTATCGTAGCATGCGTCGCCGATTCAGCCGAGACCTACCACCCCTCTCAAATAACGCGCCGTGCGGGCTCTCACCGCGCCCAGTCGACGGGGAGGCGGCACTGCCGCAGCGTTCGTCGCCTCTCCGCAGAGCTTGCACTGCCTCTTCACGTCGGCGCGGACCTCGAGCAGGTACCCGTTCGGTACCACGTAGTCCTTGTTGAGGTCGGTAATCGTAGACCCGTAGTGCATTTCCGCATGCTCCTTTATTTAGATCAAAGGAGACAGAGAGAGAGAAAGAAAGAGAAAAAAGAGAAAGAGAGACAGAAAAAAGTCAAGTGGGTGTGCGCGTGGACAGAAGCGTGGTTTCACACTCGATATGAGAAGGAAACAGAGAGAGAAAGAGAGACACGGAAAAAAACAGTCAAATGAGTGCGCGTGGGCAGAAGTGCGTTTTTACACTCGATATGAGAAGAAAACAGAGAGAGAGAAAAAGAGACATACGAAAAAAAACAGTCAAACGGGTGAGCGTTGGCAGAAGTGTTTTTTTTTCACACTCGAGGTAAGAGACGCTTGAGAAGCAATCGAGGTAAAGGGTAAACCACCTGTGCAACGCGCATCGACCGCTGTATCCCTGCGTTGTGGCTGCCCAAGTTGTCCATTGTTCCTAAAACTATGCCCTGCTGGGTGAAATGACTACACTCGACGTAGTGCCGAAAACGCTACGATGCGAAGGTGGTTCAATATCCTCGCACCATCTCGTAGACGGACATCGTCCACCCGATTGACAGATACCACTATGTCCCTGAATATAAGCTCCTTTCGCACATTAATATTCAATTAAAACGGTGACTATACTTCGGGACAGAGTGGTACCTAGTACCCTTTACGGACATCATGCTACGGTAGAGGTGCACCTGCATGCAGGACAATTTCTGAGGGTGGTCACTTGAGGAGAGCTCTATACCTCACCCGAAAACTGCTCCTACAGTATACAGTGTTGTTGTTGTTGTTGTTGTCTTCACATTAAACCCGTTCTTTCTACTCAACCACATCAGTACACCCAGTGCCTGTCCTGATTCCCAATCCTAGAGAGATACAAATTCTGTGGTCACAGACTGTGGAACAGAGAAAAACCAAAACAAAATAAACGCAAATTAATGGGTAAGGCAAGTGAGCTGCGTAACGTACCGGGTACGAGAACACAGCGACACGAGCCGAACCAAAAAATAAGACCAAAAAAGACAAATAAAAAACAAGTTCTGAAATGAAACAGAATACAAATGACGCAGGGAGACAGAAGCGCCCCTAGACGAAAAGCACACGTGCCCAAGAGGAACAGATAACTGCTGCACGGGCGAGGCAACACGAAAAAAGAGAGAGACACCGGCATAGGGTGGAAACAAAGGGAGAAACAAGGCAAAAAAAGCAAGAAAGAAGACACGAGAGAGGAAAAGAGAAAAATAGTTCTCAAGGCAAGCTCAAGGCGATGGTAACAACAAGTTCCCGTCTCTGCTATAAAAACTGATACGGGGACCATGTCACACCTTCTGCCATCTCATTCCCACTCTAAAAACAAAAACGGTGTCAAGAGTCGATACTACCTCTGCCGCGCCCCCCCCAGTGAACACATCAACAGGAAACAAATAATAGAATTCAAGGACTAGTCGAGCCGATATCTGGCCACACGATCTATCATTTCGTTTCTGCATTCGTCGACAGCTGTATCAGTACGGCCGCCCCTGCCCCCCCCCCCCTCTCCTGGTCGCCTCTCTTGGCGTGCTCAGCTGCATGCCGTAGCCAGCTCCTCTCCGCTTCGGCCCTGTGCCACCTCGCCATGAAATGGTCCGCCGCCTCGCCAACCCCCCGATACCACACCCCCCTCTACAGTATATTACAACAAAAACAAAAACAAAAACAAAAACAAAAACAAAAAAAAACTATACCAGATACCCATTGAACAATCTCATCGCCCCTAAGGTGAAAAAAAGAAACACTGCTGTGCGACACAAGAATGAAATTCCCACGAATTTTGGGGTGAAGGAGTCTCCCGTCATTTCCGAGAACGTTTCAGCCAAAAAAAGGTATACCTTATACCTCTATCGTAGCACGCGTCTAAGGCCCAAACCACGCCTAGACGCGTGCTACGGTAGAGGTAGCACTTTTTGGCTGAATCGTTTTCTGAACGATCGGACTCCTTAACCCAAATTCGTCGGACTTTCCTTTTTTTTTGTGACGAATAATGTTTCCGAGTATGCTTCGGTCATGATATTTCGCATCCGGCAGCACTTTTATTTTGCTCAAAAATCATTTTGTTCGGTGAGGTATGACGCTCCTTAAGTGAGGAGCTCAGAAGAAACATGGCGCACTTCTATCGTAGCATGCGTCCCTACTGAAGTATACCACTGTACGTAAACCCCGACGAGGCATTCTACGGTGGGGGTGGAACTCCTTTTTTCTGGGTCTCTTTCCTGACTTAAGACGCTTGATACCGCCCAGAAACGGACTTTTACAAAAAAAAACAGGAAAGGTCAATCCGATTAACCATCCCCTGTCCCCGGTATACACCGGGAAACTATTGGAAAACAATAATGACATTTCGACGAAATTTGGGTTAAGGAGCCCCTCCCCCCTATCATCCAGAAACTAATTTAGCGGAAAAAACGCCACACCTATACCGCAGCACGGGTCCAAATAGGCTAGCACTCAGGCCGGAAACACAATCCCCGTTTCGATTACTACGGAGAGCAAAAAACGGTAATTGCATTTTATTTTTGGTCAGGTTGCTCGTTGTAGGAGTACCGCGGTTTCATATTTCGACGGACGGGCCCCCAAATACTACTTGTACATGCGGCTTGAACGTTATCGGCCAAAACGATCCATTCGCGCGCGCTCAACAAGACCGGTCGACCGACGTACTCCGAACCACATATAGACACTCCCAATATTGTTATTCTAGATGCCTCCCTTGAAATGTTTCCTGAGATCAGTTGATGATGGCATCGTTTTGACCGCGAGAGCTCGACGACGACGACCATCACCACCACCACCACCCACCTTGCACACGAGAAGCTTAACCATGGCCTTCGTGGGGACGATCTTCAAACCGTGGGAGGGGCTCCGGGACCCCTCCCCGGCCCTGTGCCCGGGAAGAACCTCGTGCATCAGCAGCAACTCCCCCTCGCTCTCGGTCAGGGCGAAAGACCGCCTCACGCTCTTGCGGAACTCCTTCAGGCGTTGCTTGTTGGCCCCCGCCTCGCGGAGACGGCAAGGATACACGGGCTCCCCTACGCGCTCCCCCCTCAGAAACTCGAAAACCTCGTCGTGCCGGTATTTCGAAGGGTGTGACTTTGAGTCTCGGGTTCCGACAACGTACTTGGCCGTTGCGGGGGAATACTCGGGTCCCCAGACAACTTCCTGCTGTTTTCCCGCCGCCTTGTTGATGAAGCTTTCTCGCGACGGGGAGGAGGACGACGAGGACGCCGCCACCACCGCCGCCGCCGCCGCCGCCGCCAGGTCGCTCAGTCTTTCTTCTGCGTCTGGAGCACCACGAGTCGCGCTTGAAGCATCGCCTGTGCTGGGAGCTGTCAGTTTGGATGAGAGAGAAATAATAAGTGGATTTCGTTTCATGCAGGGTAAAAAGGTCTACGTTTTGGTAATCGGGATTTAGGCCCACTTTGGGTGGGACGGTGTACCAACTGGGAGCAGGCGGGTGAATCCATGCCCTCGCTTCCATAACATACTCCTATGGAAGTAAACAAATAAGTCGCTATTCAGTAACCTGGAAGTAAAAATATTTGATGGAAGTAAAAAACACTTTCAGAGATCCTTAAACGAAAAGCCTTCAGAAACTTGAGCGTGCTCCGTATCCCTACCGTTGCATCCATCCGAAGGCGCGCGTGCTATGATAGAGCTATATACCTTATAATGGCTGAAACGGTTTCTGAATGATCGGGCTCCTCAACTCAAAATGGTCGGACTTTCCTTCTTGTGTTGCAATAATGTTCATCGGGTAGCATTTTGATTTCCCTTCAAAATCTGTTGTTTACTTACTATTAGTATAGAGCTCCTAAGAGGACCAACGCCCAAACGGGTAGAGTGGATCGTAACTGATCCGAGTCTGGCGGGAAGGCTTCTTGGCCTGGGTTTTTGTTGGTGGATGAGCCGCGGCAAGTTCCACACTACCCGGAGAGTTTACTCTTCGGGTGGCTATCCCCACCGCACCCGGCCCCCTGGGGGGTCAGGTCGGGTCAACATGCTCAAGTCTCCGGAGTCGTAAGCAGCAAGCGCTGATACGTCCGAGGGGGCATGGAGTGAATTGACACACGACACGCAGTGAGACGTGGGAATGTGGAGGGCATAAGCTTTATTTTTACCCATCCGCCGGAGGATTAAAAAAAAAAAAAAAAAAAGGTAGAAAACGATTCCCCGAAACTCATCTTCACAAGCTTGGTGAGATATTCTTTACAGTGATAATTCGATCGCGCGTGCTGGGAGGGGGGGGGGGTGTACTTCATTTTCATGCATGGCCGTAGCCGTATGACTATAAACCCTCGCATCCCTACAATGCCGGGACGGAGCATGTCGGGTTTTCACCGACCAGGCGAGGGACTACGTGGAAATAGTGTAAGACAATGTCTGCAGTAAAACAAAACAGGCACAAAATAATAACCTGGCTGGCTCTTGTTTCGTCAGGGTGGACCACGTTGTATGGGGGGGACAAACTACTCGGAAATAGTGTGGGATTTTGTTTTTGTTCAGCGGGAAAAAAAACGGCATAAAAAAACTAACCTGGCTCTTCTTTGGGGTTGATCTCTGGAGGGCCGCCCGCGTGTTCGCTCTCATCCCGGATCATTCTCGCCAAACGTCACTACCGTGGGATTTAGGGAAGATCCCGGGTGCTGTCAGCCCAAGAAGCCTTGTGCCCCTCCAGTTTCAGATCGAATCTGCGGGCTGAGGACGAAAGATGTCCGGGCACTTTCCCCCAAGAGACACCCAACCGTGCTCGCACTCGGCCTCGTGCGTAGCCGTCGAACGGTAGTAGTCGTACGGCGTTTGCACTTGTCGTGAAAAACAAACTGTGCAAAGAGAGTCGAGCGAGAACGAAAATACACGCGGCGGGGAGTAAAACTAAATTAGAATAGAAGGGCGAGGTGAAGAGGCGAAATGTATGGTTTGGGTAAGGTTGCTGCTGTAGTTTCGAGCATGAAGGCTAATTTGTTTTTTCCTCGCCTGGGGCGGATGATTGATTACCATTCCCTGGTCTACTGCTGCCGTATGATAGATCTATATTTTCAGGCAGATAGATCTATTCCCGATCTTGCATGATCTAGCACCGGTGACCATAGTACATAGGGGACCTACGGCGAACACAAAAGCCTACCAGTACGTACATATTTTCATATGTTTACTACAAAAATATACGGTGAACACAAAAGCCTGTATATTTCCCTATTTCTACTAAAACAATATTTGGTCCTCTTTACTATGGTCCCCCGTATTTGCTCAATGCCAGGTACCAGGGTATGCATTACTTACCACATGTCTCGCCCCGGTGGTCTAACTGGTAGCCACGAAGCCTGTAGGGCCGGATGTCGAGGGTTCAATTCTTCCCATGGAGGTTTTTATTCTCAAATGACACCGACTGTCGAGAGCGCATATTATAGCGTGGGTAAGCAAAATTTCGACGAGAGTTGACGAGGGAAGAAAGTGCTGAAATCTTCTCGCGATAAAAAACGCAAAGCAAGAACCGTAGTAAAGAAGGAGGGAGAGAAGCCTACTTTGTGACCCCGGATCTGAGTTACGACTAGGGAGGGAGAAAGACGGAGGTGCGAAGATAATAAATGGGATGGGCAAAAAAAACAAAACGTCTCCTGGGTGGGATCTGGACTATGCAGATAGATCCTGCGAACTGTCTCACAACGGCAGGTTGAGGAATTACAGTATTGTAATGAGCCGCGCGAGCGCGAAGCGCGAGCCTTTTTTTCATGGATTTTTCAAATGAAAAAAAAGGCTCTTCCTATCGGGTCGCATGAGGGCTGTAGGGTGGACAAAAAAATGTTTTCTCTGTAGCTGTGAGACAGTCAACATCCACGTTCGTACTTCGCTCTCATAGTACACGGCACCAACGCCAGTCCGGTCGGGCTCTGCGCACGCACAAAATTTAACGAAGTCTTATCGTGCTGGTTTCGCTCTAACTCGTCCCGAGTTGGTCGAGCTAGGAGCGGCAGCGTGTGCTTTTAGAGGCACATGACCGGAGGCGTTTTTTTCAATATTTTTTATTTCACAACGGTTTTTCTTTTTTGAAATACAGAAGAACTCAATTATGCCGAACAATACGATAGACCCAAGCGTGGGAGCATCGGATTCAAGTGCTAGACCGTCAAGCCGAGCGTACAGTGACGTTGGCCCTGGCCTCGTGTGTCGTGCTCCTGCTGCTGTTTACTGCTGTTCCGTTGTTGTTGTTGTTGTTGCTGTGGCCGCCTGGCCATGCACATGGCTGAATCATGTTTTTTAATTTCGGAACGTAAAGTATTGTAACTGCTGTTTTGTGTTTTTTAGTACTTCTACCGAACGAAACCCGACTCTACCTGTAGGCGAAATATATCCGACCAAAGCAACGTGTGGGCCGTGTCCCTACGACATGACGAAGGTGGCATTGTAAGGCCTACCCTCCCACTGATGAGGGGACGGGTAAGCTCTGCTGTAGATGCCGTACAGCAGTATTAATAGTAGTGGTGGCACCTGTGCTAGGAGAATATCGGTTTTTGGATCAGGTTTAGATTTTTTCATAATATGCCGAATAACAATACGAACGAGGTACGTGTCGCGTTGAGGAAGCAGGGGACACACGAAAAATTGAGTACGAGTACAGAGGGTTCAAGTGTTAGACCGACAAGCCGAGCGTATTACAGCGACGCTGAGCCTGGCCTCGTGTGTCCTACTACTGCTGTGCTGTTTCGCTGCTGTTGTTGCTTCGGCCAGCACAGGTGCTGCTGCTGCTGCTGTATGCTGACGTTTTTTTCTCTCCAAAAAGGGCCAAAAAGAACGAACCAAAGCACGTATACGTAGATGTTCGTTCGTGTTGGTTCAGCACACAAGTATTTTTCCAGCGTGATGCATCGCAGATATGACTGCTGCAGGTATTTGAGGTCGCGGCTCATTACCACCAATTACTAGTAGACTACCTACTAGACCTGCACCCTATGTCGGGGCGGGGTTCAAATCCGGGCGGAGTTTGCAACAGCCTGCGAGTCGTAAGTTACCAAACCGTAAAATCGCACAGAAAAAAGAACGGCCCGACCGGAGACGAACTGAGAAGAACTGGATTCGGCTACGAAGAGAGTAGTTTTTTTCGTACAGAAACTTGATGGGCATATGGGCACCTGTAGAGCTGGTGTCCTCGTATCGGGAGCAGCAGAGAAACCCTTTACTGCCATGTTTTGGTGGGAACTGCGTACTATTTATGGGGGTTCATAGTAAGCAGGACATACGATATGAACAAAAATATATATATATATATATTCCTATTTTCACTACTGTAACAATATTTGGTCCTATTCACTATGGACCCCCGTACTACTGCTGTAAGTTACATCTGGTGTATATCTGCTGTAGTATGCTCATGTAGTATACCAGGTATAATATAACTGGTGAAAACGTAAAAACTAAAAACTGAAATTCCGAAAGAAAAAAAATGACATGAACTTTTGAGTTCTCCAGGAGTGTTCCTTGTATTCTCCCCGTGTGTAAAACGACTTCCCAAATATTTTTTTCTTTATTTTTTTTTATCCTCCGGCGGATGGGTCAAAATAAAGCTTACGCCCTCCACACGTCCATGTCTCACTTCGTGTCGTGTGTCAATTCACTCCATGCCCCCTCGGAAGTATCAGCCCTTGCTGTCTACTACTCCGGAGACTTGAGCATGTTGACCCGACCTGAATCCCAAATAATACCAAAATACAACTGCCACCAACGAACTTGCCCGATACGTACAGCAGATAGCTCGTGATGCACGGCTCAACGGTAGAAACAAACTTTGCCGATGACCCCTCTTGCCGATGCACTTGTTGTGTGGATATGCTTCGTAGCATCTGATAACTCAACGTACTCAAGTTGTACACCAGTACTGGCATACCTAAGTTGCTGAGAACTGGTACGTTATACCACAGGTACAGCAGTACCGGCATACCTGGGGTACAGTACAGGACACCTATAATAATAAGAAACAGAAAATCTGGTCAAGGCTGGATTTCTTATTTGAGAGAAAGTGCTTTTTACACTATTTTCATGATAACGACTGCCGAATTTCTTATGTTCCTCTAAATCTCAGCCTGGCTTTCTTATTGGCCTGTTTCTTATTAGGTTTCCGGCGGTACTACTGACTGTACTGCCGTACATATGAATTTCTTCTTGGAACACACTGACACGATTCGTACTCGTACTGCTGTACGGCAGTACCAGTACGAGCAGTTTGCTGTTCAACTGCTGCTCTACTCCTATCAAAGAACTGCTGTTCGTGCGTATGTGCTTGGTCCTGCTACCGTTTCGTGTATGTGAGTTGCATGTCGCAGCTACGTGTATACGTGCTGCTGTACGAGTACATGCAATACCTTCTGTCTTCTCTGCCCTTCAGTGTTGTTCTGGCACCGCGACCGCAGGCGACTCATAAATTTGCCACTTTTTTAAGAGCTCAACTGCAAAGAACAACAGCACTGAAAGCCATGCCAACACGCAAGGCTGAGGGTAGCGAGTAGTTTTGTTGTGTACATAGGGGACGACGGTCTCGAGCTTGTCGTGGCTCACCTTTGTCCGCTTCCAGGGTGCACTTGTCGAGGCTCGCAGAGAGGAGGGCTTCTTGCTGGTGGCGCGACCTGGAATATCTTATAAAGAGTTGGCAGGCGTTTTCTTAAGGGGAGCATTCTACATTTTTACGGTTTCAGTTTCATGAAATACCGTGCGTATGATTGGCCAAGCTCGTTTGGGCCGCATCGCGAAAAAACTGCAGCCGCAGCAGCACAAACTTGGGGGAAAAGCAGCCTGCGTCGGGATGCAGAGAGCGATAGGCCGCTGTGATGTTGATCGCATCGCGCTGTCATTGTACCGATCGTCCCTACGATAACACGCGAGGGGCCGACGAGAGGGGATGAGGCCATACTTCGTACATACTCGTACTGCTACTAATAGTTGTTGTAGTACTGCTTCCTGCTGCTGCTGCTGCTGCTGCTGCTGCTGCTGCTGCTGCTGCTGCTGCTGTTGATGCCGTGTGAAACGGAAACACGGCAGGAACGGTGTGTGTCAAGGCCTCTTTAGGCCGGGTGCACGCGTGGGTCGCAACGCAGGGCTCCTCGAGAGGGTCATGGGAGGGCGGCCGGGGGGTGCCCTGCGTGGGCTGCCGAAGTCGAATTGAATTTTGCGATATATGATAACACGCACAAAAACATCCGTCAAATTTGCAGCTTGCCGGGCCGTTTTACCGATTTGAATATCCACAAGGAATCCCATACGAATATTCGTGTGTACGAGTACTACGACTGTATTTCGAGGTTGATTTGGTCCGAAATGGCTGAAACTAACAGCAGTGGGAAAGGGTGCGGTTCGGTTGTCACACACAGATGTCCTCTCCTTTGGCAATCTTTCTACATATCTGGAGGCCTTTTTTGTGTGATAAAAGACGGAGGAGGTGTATTTGTATCTTCTGCGCACTAATCATGAAAAAAACGACCCAGGGGAGTCACTGAACCATATTCCTTAACGAGGAATAAACACATAATACTGTGTACAGCAGTAGAGCAATCCCACGGTAGGGGTATCACTTTTAGGCTCAATATTTTCTGACCGGTTGTGCTCCTCACGTGAGTAACCACCGGATACTACTAGTAATTGGTGGTAATGAGCCGCGACCTCAAATACCTGCAGCAGTCATATCTGCGATGCATCACGCTGGAAAAATACTTATGTGCTGAACCAACACGAACGAACATCTACGTATAGGTAGGTGCTTTGGCTCGTTCTTTTTGGCCCTTTTCGGAGAGAAAAAAATGTCAGCATACAGCAGCAGCAGCGCTGCTTTGGTTCGTTCTTTTTGGCCCTTTTCGGAGAGAAAGAAATGTCAGCATACAGCAGCAGCAGCAGCACCTGTGCTGGCCGAAGCAACAACAGCAGCGAAACAGCACAGCAGTAGTAGGACGCACGAGGCCAGGCTCAGCGTCGCTGTAATACGCCCGGCTTGTCGGTCTAACACTTGAACCCTCTGTACTCGTACTCAATTTTTCGTGTGTCCCCTGCTTCCTCCACGCGACACGTACTACCTCGTTCGTATTGTTATTCGGCATATTATGAACAAATCTAAACCTGATCCAAAAACCGATATTCTCCTAGCACAGGTGCCACCACTACTGTTAATACTGCTGTACGGCATCTACAGCAGAGCTTACCCGTCCCCTCATCAGTGGGAGGGTAGGCCTTACAATGCCACCTTCGTCATGTCGTAGGGACACGGCCCACACGTTGCTTTGGTCGAATATATTTCGCCTACAGGTAGAGTCGGGTTTCGTTCGGTAGAACTACGTAAAAAACACAGAACAGCAGTTACGATATTTTACGTTCCGAAATTAAAAAACATGATTCAGCCATGTGCATGGCCAGGTGGCCACAGCAACAACAACAACAACAACGGAACAGCAGTAAACAGCAGCAGGAGCACGACACGCGAGGCCAGGACCAACGTCACTGTACGCTCGGCTTGACGGTCTAGCACCTGAATCCGATGCTCCCACGCTTGGGTCTATCGTATTGTTCGGCAAAATTGAGTTATTCTGTATTTCAAAAAAGAAAAAGCGTTGTGAAATAAAAAATATTGAAAAAAACGCCTCCGGTCATGTGCCTCTAAATGCACACGCTGCCGCTCCTAGCTCGACCAACTCGGGACGAGTTAGAGCGAAACCAGCACGATAAGACTTCGTTAAATTTATGCGTGCACAGAGCCCGACGGGACTGGCGTTGGTGCCGTGTACTATGAGAGCGAAGTACGAACGTGGATGTTGACTGTCTCACAGCTACAGAGAAAACATTTTTTTGTCCACCCTACAGCCCTCATGCGACCCGATAGGAAGAGCCTTTTTTTTCATTTGAAAAATCAATGAAAAAAAGGCTCGCGCTTCGCGCTCGCGCGGCTCATTATTATTATTTTACTGGTATATTTGTTTTTGGACTACCGCATTGGAAAGTTTGGTCGGGTTGCGCGAGCGAATGTTTCCGAAGTTATGGTTCGGGTGAGATATTGAGCTCCTCATGTGAGGAGCTCAGAAAATTCTGCTGCGCCCCTACCGTGGGATGACTCAGTAGTAGCATCTACAGGATAGCGAAGAAAGAAAAAGTTTCTCGAAACAAATCGTTAAAAGTGCCTCAAACATGTTTCGCCTGTGAGGCACCCCCCCCCCCCACAACATACATGTATTCGCGTGCGAACGGTGAAACATGTTGCGCGGTGCAAGGTATGTTTTGCACTACAGAATTATGCGTGATTCCGCGGGAAATATTGCGCTCGCGCAAAATCTTTATCAGGTATAGCGCAACACCTATCGGGAGCCCTGGATCGCACTCGTTCGTTGTTACAGTACAACAGTACGTACTGTAGTATGTTTCGTTTTCATTCGTAATTTGTATATTCTCAGCGTAACGGCCGAGAGTTCGGGAAGCTCTGGCTCGTGATGATATGTTCGCCGCCTTGATTGGATTCGCCGTGGGCTTCCACGCGCTGCTTTGACGACATCCGGTAGAATCCTCGAACCCTTGATCCACCTGTTCCAGGCCATGCTTGGGGTCGATAATACTATTCAACGACTTCGCTGGGACCCGGCACGACACCCCTACGTTGATACTGGGAATGAACCACACTACGGTAGGCCTACTAGCAAATACGAGCCCCTCCAAATGTCAACCCCTCCCCTTCCCCCCGACAAGGTAAGGATGAGGAAACTATACTTATATACGTAGTAGAAACCCTCAAATAGGATACAAATAGAAAAGGTTCTTCTACGTATGGACGCGCTCGTTTTGCGTTGCTGTGCTACAAGGTAGGGTCTGCCCGATACCCGGCGAGTCTTGGCGCGACCAGCAAGATCACCCCGTACACACTCCCGCCGACATCCGCTCCCCCCCGAACACAACCTCCGCCCGCTTCCCGACAAGGGTATTTATTGTATTGCTCCTACCTACGTCGATCAAAAAGATATACTACCCGACACACTTATCCTACCCCCCCCCCCCCCCCCATTCTCGAGCACATCTTCCCCTCGCCACCATGACGGCAAGCCATATTTCTACCTTATACCCCAAGGTATTAGAAAACGCCCCGACAGGCCGCCCTCAATAAAGCAACCATACGAAGTACTGCATAATGATCATCGTTAACTACACGTCCCACACGGGACCATTCCTCTACCAACGCGCACTCCTCGAGTCAGATGCCTTGAGGTGACAACACCATGTGCATATACATATATGTATACACTAAAAACGATGTCTTTTCTCCCGGGTTTGTTGCGCTATACTCCAGCCTAACAACGAGCCGGCACATTGCTACGACAAGCCACAAATGAGTACGCCGGCGCCCAGCTGTTGGAGGCGTCTCTTATAGTACTGGGAACAATCCTCCGTCTCGAAAGGGATGCGTGGCCAATGGCCAAACAACTATGGCCAACAATAAATGGGTACGCCCCCCACCGCCCCGTTTGGTTGTGCCCTCGAAACGCTCACGAATGGGCGGAGGTATATGGCAACGTTCGCCCGCCCCAGCAAAGCCAAAGCGGAGTCACACAGTGTGGAAGAATACTTGACATTTTACAGTTTTACGTCAACGACAAACGTGTACAGAACATGTTGTGAACTTTCTCGCGCCAAACCCACTTGCACGCCGTCGTAGGGCAGATCGCCATCTGGACCAAAACGCATCTCAGACCCTAGGCTTCCTGCTCCTAAAAGTTGTGCACCACAGGGGTCTGTGTACCCGGTATGGTACAGAAATAATCCAGGAAACATGTTGCTACTACTGTCAAGACCGGTCTGAATATTCGGCTCCGACGCGGCAGCCACATGAGCCACAGGCCATACCATTCAGCTCAGCAACATATTTGTCCGGAAACGTGTAGGTCATGAAAGGGGTAATCGACTGTCCGCGTCCTACGTGTGAAAGTAATGAACGTCATTTTGCAGAGGAGTCATACACATTGCCGCAAATCAGGACGCCCGGAATAATCGGGGCAAGCTCTACTGTTGAGGGAAACTTATGATGTGCGTGAAATATGCGACGGGGAAAGACGACTGCCGCTATAGCAGGGTGCCAGGTGCAGCCTGCGCCACTTACACCCCCCCCTCCCCCCGCTCCGTCTCGAAAGGGATGCGTGGTCAATGGTCAAATGACTAAGGCAAGCAACAAATAGGTACATACCCCTCCCCCCCGCTGGTCGGTGAAAACCCGACATGCGCCGTCCCGGCATTGTAGGAATGCGAGGGTCTATGGTCATACGACTACGGCCATGCATGCATATGAAGTACACCCCCCCTCCCCCGCCCCCCCGGCCCCCGCCCCGGGTCTAGGCTATTTGGGACCATACATGGTACCCCTCCCCCGGCTGTTTCTAAGCATAAGCGCACCCCGCCCCCCGCCCCCCCGCGACTGTCGTAACCATATGCCTCTCCCCCGTGTGTGGTTCACGCCTTCGAAGCGTAGTATGCCTTCACCTGGAGTGGCGACAATTGGTGCAGAGGGCGAACGATATAGGGAAGGATGGACACAATGTAGGGTGTTTTGGAGATGGGGAAGGAGTGCGGGGGCAGGGCGAGAGAGCGGTGGAGGGAAGGAGGGAGTCCGTAGACTTCTGCAGCTTTCTAATCTGCATCTTAATGGGGGGGGGGGGGGAAGGGGGGGGGGGGGGGGGGGGGTGGCGGAAGGGAACGAGGGAGACACGGGAAACAGAGAGTTTGAGTGAGGGGTGCAGCATCTACGCCAAGCCTATGGGAACCCTAGGATGTGCGTTCTTCATTAGCCGGCGGGGACGGGGGTCAGAAGAGATGTTCGGGATACTGAAAACGGACCTGGTACGACGCGTGCTACGATAGAGGTGGCACGTTTTGGCTGAAATGGTTTCTGAATGACTGCGTTTCTCAACCCAAATTCGTCGGAATGTAATTTTTGCGTTGCTATTTTGTCTTTCCATTTTACACGTAGGCCAGGGGGTTTGTTCGTCCGCTATTAACAGCACTTCTATTCTCCTCCAAAATCCGTTTTTGACCTACTATCAGTATAGAGCTCCTCAAGTGAGGAGCCTCAGAAAATGGCCTGTATGCAGGTATGCACCTCTACCGTATAGCATGCGTCTTTCGCTCGGTGAGATACCACGGGTATCGACCGACCAACCGATTGACGGACGTGACGAAACATTACGTGCCTCGGCGATAAATCCGTGACTGCTACTACTGTACCACAAGCGATGGTCACCGGGTGCCTCTACAACCGTACTTCCCGCACCATCGTACCATCCACGGTGGCTGTTTCAGCACAATCGCGCGTTTTACTCTTCCCTCTGAAACTATCCGCGACGGGCCGATATTGGCCGTGTTCTATACGCGAACTCTGCCCAATCGCATGCCTCACCCTTCTTCCTAAAAGGGGTCACGGTAGGCACTCAACATAGTACGGCATATGCTACAGCAGTAGCCCCAAGAACTACTGGGTACCTCACAGTACCTACTGTGTCCCACCGTCAACACAGGGACAACAGGTTCCACGACAGCTCTAAAGCTGCTGAAGAAGTACTTGGAGCAAGATCTAATATACCGTAGAGGTGCACCATGGTTGTTGGGTTTCTGAGCTCCTCACCTGAGGAGGCTCCTTACTAATAGTCAGTCAAAAAATGGTTTTCGAGGAACATGAAAGTTCCTACCCGATGAACACAGTCAATGCCATGACCTAAGAATGCTCTGAAAAATATGTTGTCAACGCAAAAACTAAAAAGACCGACGATTGTTGGGTCAAGGAGCCTGATCATTCAGAAAACTTTTCGGCCTAAAAGTGCTACGAGTACCTCTATCGTAGCACGCGCGTCTTTTAGTATATATGTAAACAACCAACAGCTGTATAAAACGTACGTACCTTGAGGTGTTCCATAACGGCGTTATCGAGGGCCTTGAGGGAGGGGGCAATGTCCTCCACCATGGTTGTGGGGATGCCCGTCAGGAAGCCCGTTTCCACGGTAGCGATCACAGCGTGGATCTGCCCACACATAGATAGGAACAGGCCGGGGTAGATTCGCGACGTACAAAGAAAAAGGAGGAAGGGGGAAGGGTGTGGGAAATGACAAAGGGCTACGTACAAATATAGTGGTACGAGACGTACACGTAGTTTGCTGCGGCATGCCTGGACGGCGCTTCGGTCATGTTTCTATATGCGTACGGTAAAGGTGCACTGGCGCCTACTACTGGTAGTGAGGCTCGGATTTTTTACATGAGTAGCTTGCGACACCTCGACCATAAACGTGATATATGTATACTTCAGTATACAGTAGTTTAAGCTTGCAAAATCAATGTTGGGGGTCACGAGGATATACAATCAGGGCGTAAATATAAGGAACGGTTGGTCCTCGATTTAATATACAAATGGTCCTCGTATTTCCGCTCAGATCGGTACAAATAAATGTCTTGGTCGGGTTGCGCGAGAGAACTTCTTCGAAGCCATGCATGATTCGGGTGAGAGACATTGAGCTCCCTCGTGCGAGCGAGGAGCTCATAAAGTAAGCCGCCACCCTTACAAGGGCACTTCCTGCTCTAAACTCATGTCAGGAGCCTCGGAAAAGCTATATGTAGTCAAGTCACCCCTATCCTATATGTGGCATGTGACGCGTGCTACGATAGAGGTCTCAGTGACACTTTTTGGCCCAAACGTTTTCTGAACGATCGGGGCGACGCGTGCTACGGTAGAGGTAGCACGTTTTGGCTGGATCGTTTTCTGAACGATCGGGCTCCTCAACCCAAATTCGTCGGACTTTCATCTTTGTAACGAGAAATGTTTTTTGGGGAGGCGGTAGAGGCATGCTGGTAGAGAGCATTAAGATTCCCGTGCGAGTACGAGTGGTATGTAGTGTTTGATCAATGAATGGAAATTCAGAGAATACTTCGGTCGTGAGATTTCTCATCCGGCGGCACTTTTATATTCCTCCAAATCACGTTTTCGGTGAGGTATGACGCTCCTTAAGTGAGGAGCTAATAAAATACATGGTGCACCTCTATCGTAGCATGCGTCGGGCTCCTTAACCCAAAGCAAACTCGTCGGGATTCCATTTTTGAGCAATCCCACGGTAGGGGGTACCACTTTTAGGCTCAACATTTTCTGACTGGTTGTGCTCCTCACGTGGGTTTAACCACCAGATACTAATATTAGTTTACCGGTATACCTGGTATTTGTTTTTGGACTATCGCATTTGAAGGTTTTGTCGGGTTGCGCGCGAACGAATATTTCCGAGGTCAGTCATGTTTCGGGGTGAGATATTGAGCTCCTCATGTGAGGAGCTCAGAAAATTCTGCTGCACCCCTAGAACCGTGGGATGACTCTTTTAGTGCAGCCATAATTTCCGTTGTCTCGTTGTACAGGCCATGGGGTTTGTTCGTCGAGTATATAGCGTTTTTGTTTTCCCTCCGAAGCGAGTTTATGGGTGGGGTGTAGAGCTCCTCAAGTATTAAGCGACCACCCTCAGAAGGAAAAAGCATGGTTCACCTGCATGCAGGCTATCGTAGCATGCGTCATGTGGGACGCGTGCTATATACGATGATAGAGGTCTAGCACTTTTCGTCTGAAACGTAAGCTGGACGATCGGGCTCCTTAACCCGAAGTCATCGGACTTTCGTCATTGTGTCTGCAACATTTTTCAGAGTGTCGTGGTATTTTTTCCTCGGGTAGCCCTTTTATTTTCCTCCGAAATCCACTTTTGGGTGAGGTGTAAAGCTCCTCAACAAGTGACCGCCCTCAGAAAAAATCATGGTGCACCTGCATACAGGCTACCGTAGCATTTGTCCCACCCCTATCCTACATGACATGTGTGCAATAATAGCTGACCTGTGTGTCGGCGATGGTGAGGGAGTCTCCGACGGCGAAGGGCGAGGAAGTGTTGGCAGCCAACTTGCGAGCGATTTCTTCGAGCAGATCCTTCACCTTGCCGGCCATCAACGTCTGGCACTTCTTCAGCTGTTGTTGTTGAAAAAATGACGTTGGAGTTGCAGTTGACGTTGAAGTTGAGTTTGAAGTGGAGGTTGAAGTTGAAGTTGAAGTTGAAGTTGAAGTTGAAGTTGGATTCGGGGTAGTTGCCGATGCCGTTGTTGTTCGTTAGATGCAAAACAGTGCGATGTTTTGTTGCGAGGGCGTGTGAGACCAGAAGGCACGCAGGAAAAGGGGGGAAGGGGGGGGGGCATCGGCAGGAAGTACTGCGAGAATAGATAGACCAATCAATAGAGGACAAGAAACTGAAGACTGTTTATACTCCGTGGTATGCACAGCGCGGGGGCATAGAGACGCTAGACGCAAGACGGAGCGTACCGTTACTGTTTTCGTTCCTGATAGGGTTACCGTTATCGAGTATTCCCGCGTAACATGCTTTGTTACGGTTAACAGCGTTGCTTTTCGTCCCCTATCCAAAGCTACTGTTTATGACCGAGTTACCGCTAGCGTCTTAGCGTTGTTACTGTTGCCGTTGCCGATACCACAAACAAACGTTGTCTTGTGGGCCGTGACGGGTCTCGAACCTCTCCCACGACACTCTATCCAATGAACTCGCCTTGTTGGCCTCGTCTTGCTCTCCCATGGTGGAGAAGAGGTTGATGAACACGTCTTCCGCGATCATCACGATCTCGTCAACCTTCCGACAACAGCAGAAACGAACAAAAAACACGTACGTAAGTAAAACGGGAAAAGAAACAAAAATACAATTGTTTTGTGTCGGCGGTTAGCGATGATGTCGAAATAATAGCCACAACAACGACAATAAAAACAACGGCACGCGCGAAAACAACCAGTATACATATATATGTAAACGACAGCCGAAACCACCTAGACAAAGTAAAACTTAATTTTGCAAAAGAGAGACGGATTTAGATATTTTCATGTATTTGGTTGGATTGCTAATTAATTCAGCAAAAGGGGGAGAACAGTTATACGAACAGAACACCCCAACAAACAAAGCGAACAAGGAAATGATAAGCGCAAACACATGTACCTGCGCTATTACGTGGGACCATCTAGTAGATGGGACCTAAGGTATACACAAAAACCTATGCATTTCCCTATTTGTTTTCAACACTATTTGGTCCTATTTACTAGTGTTTACTATGGACGCATGCTACGATAGAAGTGCACCATGTTTTTTCTGAGCTCCTCGCTTAAGGAGCGTCATACATCACCGAAAAAATGAGTTTGGAGGAAAATAAAAGTGCTTCCGGAGGAGACACATCTCTTGGCCGAAGTATACTCTAAAACATTAGTCGTCAAAAAAATGAAAGTCCGACGAATTTGGGTTAAGGAGCCCGATCGTTCAGAAACCGATTCAGCCGAAAGGTGCTACCTCAACCGTAGCACGCCCCTATGGTCCCCCGTAATGGTAATAGCCCGCGACTCTCGCTACGATAGGGAAGGGGCAGGCCTTATACAGCAGCACGTTTCCGCGGGCAAAGTATGTCTGTTTCACGGGAGGGCTCCTCGACCGACGAGCTACCATCGGAGTGCCGTTGGAGTGGTAGCAGGTTGTTTTTGTCCTTCAAAATCAGTTTTTGGGTGGTAGTATAGAGGTCCTCGAGTGACCACCCTCAGCTACCGTGGTAGCATGTGTCCGTTGGAGTGTAAATACAATATATTTCCGTTTTACGAAACAATTTTTCTGTAGACAAGCAGTGTTCGTAGTATGTAGTACCGGCTGCATCTACTCGTATAGCGCCGGTATTGTTGGATGGCGCGTACCGGCACTATAGAAGGACCACACTACCGAACTATTAACAGCAGCGTATCCTCACCTTGAGAGCGGCGAGAGGGTCCGCCGGGTACAGACCGGAGAGCTTCCCGGCGTAGCGAAGAAGGGCGGTCGACTGGGTGTAGTCGGTGCCGGCCATCTGTGTTGTTCAAGTTGAAGTTGATGTTGGATTGAAATTTTCAGTTGCAGTTGAAGTTGAAATTGTTTCCTTTTTTCAAGTTGAATTGAAGTACAAGTGTAGAAGTCGTTGATGTACAGTAGTTCGAGTTGACATCGTTGTATTTTGTCGAATGTCACACAGATGTGATTGGACGCCATGTGATGAGATGCACAGAGGGAGGAGATAAGAGAGGAAAGATGAGGGGGGAGGGTGGAGGGGGGGGTGACGAGTTACTGTCGAGAAAATAGCGGCTTATGGCCGGACCCTTGCCAAGGTAAAGGTATATCATTTACTTCTTCTAAGTATGGTCACTTGAGGAGCTTTATATCTCGCCAAAACCAGCTTTGGAGGAAATGAAAGGGCAGCCCGATCAACACTCCCGTGTGACTCACCATAGGTATGATAAAATAAACGACATTGCAAGAAACAAAAATGGCATTCCGAGTCATGCCACGGTAGGGGAGCAGCAGCAATTTCTGAGCTCCTCACATGAGGAGCTCATCATCTCACCCCGAAACATGACTTCGAAGAAATTCGTTCGCGCAACCCGCCCGACATTTCTACGCGCTACTCGTAGTCCTAAACAAAATATACTACAAGAAAATATTATACTAACCGGTAGTTCCTCGCTTGAGGAGCGCAACCGGTCAGAAAGTTTTGGTCCAAAAAGTGCAACCCCTACGTACCGTGGGATGACTCTTCCACAACAATTTTAAACAGCCCCGTAGATCAAAAAACAAAATGTCAGTAAAAAAAAGGTGCTGTCTCGTACCCCTATCGTGGCACGCGCCGGCTGTGGTCGGTAGACTGTGTGTGTGTGTGTAGCCGGCGAAAACCTATGACGAATGCTACGATAGAGGTGCACCGTGTTTTTCTAAGCTCCTCACTTGAGGAGTTCCATACCCCACGACGAATGCTACGATAGAGGTGCACCGTGTTTTTCTAAGCTCCTCACTTGAGGAGTTCCATACCCCACGACGAATGCTACGATAGAGGTGCACCGTGTTTTTCTAAGCTCCTCACTTGAGGAGTTCCATACCCCACGACGAATGCTACGATAGAGGTGCACCGTGATGTTTCTGCCTTCTAAGGGTGGTCACTTAAGGAGCTCCATACCTCACCCGAAAAATGATTTAGGAGGAAACCAAAAGTGCTACCCGACCAACAATCCCATGAGCTAGGTATACTATGGAAAACATGGCAACACAAGAATGAAAGTCCGACGGTTTTTGGATAAGGGCCCGAATTAACGAGTAGTATAAAATGAATTCAATTTGGAAAAAATGAAATTCAAATTCGCTTTTCATTGGTCAACACACGCACCAGCACCAAATATTATGCCCCAAGATCCTAATCTTTGGTGCTGGTGCGTGTGTTGACCAATGAAAAGCGGATTTGAATATATTTTTTTCCAAATTGAATTATTTTTTTTCTTCGTTAAAACGGGCCCTAAGGAGCCCGATCATTCAGAAACCAAAACAGCCAAAAAAGTGCTACCTCTATCGTAGCACGCGTGCCACCCGAAAACCGATTTTGGAGGAATCCAAAAGTGCTAACCGATCAACAATCCCATAAGCCAGGTATACGATGGAAAATATAGCAATACACAAGAAGGAACGTCCGACGGATTTGGATTAAGGAGCCCGATCCTTCCTTCAGAAAAAAAATCAGCAAAAAACGCTACCTCTATCGTAGCACGCGTCCTATCTGTGATCGCTTGCGTGATGGCGAGCCGTAAGTTAGATGCGGACAACAGGAGGGGTAGGCCCATGTAGGTTGCGGGTAGGCGGGGCGACCAGGACGCATGCTACGATAGAGGGGCACCGTGTTTTCCACGAGCTTCTCACTTACGCAGCCCCGTGCATCAATCACCCCCAAAAAAAAAACGATGTTGAGGAAAATTAAAGTGCTACCAGGTACGTACGACGTACCCGACGAGCAATCCCATGACCAAAGTGTACTCTGATTTTTTTTGCAACACAGTAATGAAAGTACAATGATTTTGGGGCGAGGAGCCCGGTCATTCACAACAAAAACCAACCAGAATGTGCTACCTTAATCGCAGCACGCGTCAACTACTACTACTGCTGTTTGTTGTTTCTGCTGTTTCTTGCTATTGCTGCTGCTGCTGCTGCTGCTGCTGCTGCTGCTGCTGCTGCTGCTGCTGCTGCTGCTGCTGCTGCTGCTGCCGTCCGTCCGTCCGTCGGATATACTTCAACCGTTTCGGTGTGGACACCCCACGACGAATTGGCTGGGGCTACGTTAGCGGAGGTACCCCCATTTCCATTGCCACGTTTACCTCACTCGGGGTGAGCGGCTCTGTACCTTTCGCTAAAAGTTGGACGCGCAGATAACATTTGTTTGTTGCAGGGTAGCAAGAATACCTTGATGGTGCGTAAATATCGTTGAAAAAAAAGCTTAAAATACTTTAGATCGCCAAGAGATAAGGTGGTCACTCGGTTGAGTGGAGACCTTTCATCGGGCGAACACCAAGAGCATTAAAAGCGACCTGCCTATCAGGGGGGGGAGGGGGGGTGGAAGGGGTGGGAAAAGAGGGGGCAACTAACTAATCGATAGTTATGTGGATATATCATATGAACGTATGCATATTAGGTGCACGTGACACACTTGAACATTCACCCGGATCAATGCCATCCGAGGACCGCATAATATGAGCAGGGGGAATAGAGAGACGCAAGAGGAGATTTCTTGTATTTTGTTTTTGATCGGCTGGATTACGGAGAAACTACTCTAAACAGTGTACCCTTTTGGCCATTTTCGATTATGTTTTACCCCTGGTATACAGTCGTGCGCTCGTATATTCCGGCCGAGCTCGAATTCTTATGACAGGGCAGGACGTGTCCCGCCAGACCCTCAGTATAACAAGGGCCACCATGTTGTTCTTTGTCCGACACTCCAGCCTGAAAATCTTGACCTCCAAGTCTAGGAAATGCTGCCCCGGGTGTCCTACTATGCTGTCAGTATAACAATGGCCACATTATTATTTGTCCAATCCTCGAGCCTGGAAATGTTAACAGGTGCCCCCAACAATATTAAACACTAACCCGTACAGTATCCACCCCAACGCGCAAGGCTTCGTACAGACCTGGAATGATTTCCTGTTTTGCCTGTTTCCCCCGTTATTCTAGACATAACAAACGAGCAAAGTTAGGAAAGAAACTCTCCAACAAGAAGGGCCCTCGTGCTACGACTGAGTAAATCATGTTCTTGCCGAAAAACAGAATCTAGACGAGGACTGACGCAAGACACGGGATGGGGGGGGGGGGTACTCGTGTGGTGCATGGCCGAAGTGGTATGACCAAAGAACCTCACATCCCTACAATACCGGGACGGAGCACGTTGGGTTTTCACCAACCGGGCAAACACGCAAGACGGGGGGCGGGGGGGGGGGGG
>MEHQ01000504.1:187408-200603 GCA_008828725.1 Saccharina japonica | reverse complement strand
GGGGGGGCGGGGGGGGGGGGGGGGGGGGGGGGGGGGGGGTGTACTATTTACCATGCATGACCGTAGTCGTATGACTATCTATATGATATAGACCTTCGTATCCCTACATTGCCGGAACGGAGCACGTCGAGTTTTCACCGACCGAAGGCAGACACCGCTACGTACAAGCATTGTAGCACCAAGCGCAACACAGCGAAACGTGAGGTGTATTCGGAGTGACAGAAGCTGAACGATTTCGTACGCAGTATATACATACCTGGAATACGGGAAGGCTCTTGAACGAGGAGGCTCCGAACTCTTCGAACGACAGGCGCCTGTCCTCGAAGTCCACGCCGCCGACGGCGAAGGCGATGCGGGTGGCCTCGCCGCGACCGGGGAGTCCGAAGTAGTTCAGCACGGCAGGCATGGTGATGGCGGTGGTGGCAGCAGTGGTAGAGGTGGTGGTGGTGGTGGTGGTGGTGGTGGAGGTGTGTTTAGTGGTCTTGACCTGCAATTGGTGTAAGAACAAAAAACAAGGGGAGTGGGAGGGCAAGGGACTTTTGTTGAGAGGCTTTACGCGCGAGTTTGTGCTTTTGACGTGCGTCCCCGAAACAAACAAGGGTTTCCCCTCTTGTCGGAACGGCCGTCGAAACCGGGTATGAGTAAGCCCACCCTATAGGGGTGGGTGCTTTCGTTTTTGAGCCCCGGAACATGAGACTTTGAATAAGTTTGTTCGCACAAACCCGACGAACCTTCCTACGCGCCGGTCCTAAGCGGCTAGAAAATATTTGGCGAAAAAGTGTCCAGTCTCAGATCATGGCGAGAAATGGATTCGATTTGTCGCAATGGTATACTCGTCAATATTCAAGTGACCACCACCGTGGGATTGCTTGTACGACATGATTATATAGAGGGATTTTCGAACGAATGTGTTACATGCTTTGAAGAGGGCGAATCGACCGCCGCAACGCACAAAAGTTCACGGCAGTTTCAAAAATCCTGAGCTGCGCGAGTCTATCGCTATACGTACACCTATTAGACCGCGGGCCCCGCATAATTGTTTTTCGACACCTGACTACCTAAAATGATCAGAAAGGAAAAATAACCGAAGCACTGTGATCGCTGCACTATTTAGAACAAAACTTCTTAGATAGGGTGTAAACGCGACCCCGAATCTACGGCAAACGCATGCTACGATAGAGGTGCACCATGTTTTTCCTGAGCTCCTCGCTTAAGGAGCGTCATACCTCACCGAAAAAATGATTTGGGAGAAAAATAAAGTGCTCCCGGGTGCGAAATCTCATGACCGAGGTATACTCTGAAACATGATTCGTCACAAAATTGAAAGTCCGACGAATTTGGGTTAAGGAGCCCGATCGTTCAGAAAACGAGTAAGCCAAAAAGTGCTACCTCTACCGTAGCACGCGTCGGCACAGAGTAGGAGACTGGTTCTACGGCAGACGTCGCACCGTAAGTTTGTGAGGGTGCTCACGTGGTGAGCTCTACAGCCCACCCAAAAGAGCAACCTGACGAAGAATCCCATAGCCTAATCATCTGTAGGCCCCTATTGCGCCAACATTAATGGACCCACACCAACTCAAGCCATTAACTAAATAATCCAATCCGCGACGCATGCTACGATAGAGGTGCACCATGTTTTTTTCTGAGCTCCTCACTTAAGGAGCGCCATACCTCACCGAAAAAATGATTTTGGAGGAAACTAAAAGTGCCGCTGGATGAGAAATATCCTGACCGAAGTATACTCTGAAACATATTTCGTCACAAAAATGAAATTCCGACGAATTTGGGTTAAGGAGCCCGATCGTTCAGAAAACGATTCAGCCAAAAAGTGCGACCTCTACCGCAGCACGCGTCCCGCCCCTATACCCGTAGTATGTATATGTCCTCTATCAATTCTCCGCGGTAGAGGTGTGCACCATGTTTTTTTTTTCTGAGAGTGGTCACTATACCTCACTCAAAAACTGGCTTTATATATATAAAATAAGACAGTATATAGCTGTCGCTAGGAACTCGCGCAGCAGGATATTAGTAACTGTCGTCAGCTTGCGTGCATTGGTGGGGAAAAAACATCAGGGAAAAAAACGTCAACGACGTGCCCCGGAAACCCGCTCTCTCTCTGCACTCCCTTCAGGCGGTACGTATAATACCATGAAAGAGTTTGCAACACAAGAAGAAGGAAATTCTCACGATTTTGGGTTAAGGGCCCGTTTTAACGAAGAAAAAAAATCAATTTGGAAAAAAAACAAAACAAATCCGCTTCTCATTGGTCAGAACCCGCACCACCACCCAAGATTATACCCCAAGATCCTAATCTTTGGTGCTGGTGCGTGTGTTGACCAATGAAAAGCGAATTTTTATTTTTATTTTTCCAAATTGAATTTATTTTATACTCGTTAATACGGGCCCTAAGGAGCTCCGACCATTCATAAAAATTATTTCAGCCAAAACAAAGTGCTATAATACCTCTATCGTAGCACGCGTCAGGGATCTCTAGACTATAGACTATGTACCTGGTGCGGACGATGCCAGGGGAGACAGGTCGACGAAAAGCATCGTGGCACCATCATCACAAGAGAGAGCGGGAGAGATCTGTTTCGGTTTTCGTTGCGGCGTGGGCATCATGCGGCCGGGTAGGGTAGGAAACGGTTGGGTTGGGTTGGGTGGGGTAGGGTTGGGTAGGGTAGGGTAGGGTAGGGTAGGGTAGGGTAGGGTAGGGTAGGGTAAGGTAGGGTAGGGTAGGGTAGGGTAGGGTAGGGTAGGGAATGGTAGGGTAGGCTAGGGTAGGGTAGAGTAGCGTAGGCTAGGGTAGGGTAGGGTAGGGTATAGGGTAGGGTAGGGTATAGGGTAGGGTAGGGTAGAGTAGGGTAGGGTAGGGTAGGGTAGAGTAGGGTAGGGTAGGGTAGGGTATAGGGTAGTAGGGTAGGCTAAGGGTAGGGTAAGCCAACGCCATTATTAGCTGCCAGCTGAGAAGGCCATAAAAGCCAAGAACCTGTCTGCGGTGCTACAACTACAATACTCCTCTCCTGTACATCGCCTATCAAGTGCAGTAGATATCTACACGGACCGTGCACCAGATAACACGTAAAATATAGCACCCGCTGAGGTTCGTTTGCCAACCTGTTTTCTCTCCGGAGCTGTGTACCTAATGTACCAAATATATTTTCAATCCTATTGATATGGACACGCGTGCCACGTTGGGGGTAGCCATGGCCAAAACGTTCCTGACTGATGCCATGGAATCTAGGGTGTTACACCATAGTATTCGTCGTATACTTACGCACCATCGGGTTAAACTTTCGTGATTTTCTCGAAGTCAGTTCCCGGGTGGAAATATAGAGAGCCCCCTTATACTTTTACGGGGGACCATCATATACCGGTAGTATATAGGACCAAATGGTTTAAGTAAAAATAGGGAAGTATTAGGTTTTTGTCTGCACCGTAGGTCCTATTGACTATGGTCACCGGCGAAATCAAAAGCGAGGAACCCCCCAAAAAAACAGTACGTAGGTGCGAGTAGAACCCCTACACCGTACGATATTATATCGTAGCGATCGTCCCTCCATTCTGTGTTTTGCGGTTCCTGTACTAAAGCAGTAGTTTCGTATAGTTTTGTGCGGCGCTCGCTGTTTTTCTTCGTAGAGGAGAGTCAGTTTCCTTGAGGCCAGGTATGTAAAGAGCTGCTCTTATCTTATACTCGTAGGAGCCCTGAGAAACGCGTAACATAACCCCCCCCCCCGCGCTATGTACCGTGTGGTAGCGCACATGGCTCCTACTCTCTATTTCTCTCTCGCACGCACACTGTAGCTCGCTTGTACGCTGCATCGCATTGACGCAGCAGCAGCAGCAGCATATGGCAGGTACTCGTGTGTAGCATATAGCAAAGTACTGGTATAGAAAACAAGAGAAGATACTGCTACCAGCTACTACGTACGGTGCACACTGCTGTGCTGTAGACACTGACAGGAAACCGACTGTACCACGCTCACTTACCTGTGTCAGTCGGTACTTGCAGTGTGGCAGTGGTGGTGGTGGTATGCGGTAGTAGTGGTAGTGGTGGTGGTGGTACGCGGTGGTGGTGGTGGTGGTGGTGGTTGCGGTGGTGGTCGAGTTGTGACCTCGTGTGTGCGAAGGTGATCGACGTACATCTGCGGCAAGCTGCCCCTCTCCCACTGCCCGTTTGGTTTCGTTTGTTCCGGCGGCGGAGGGAAACGGGACTGTCAACTTTCCAATCCAACATTCCGCTCGCAACTTGCCAAAGTTACCCGCTATGGATGAAAATATAAAGAACATTGTTGTAATTAACATCCATACACAACGGTTCTTACATTTCTGTCCGGAATGGTTCGATGCACCAAAGGCGGAATAATTTACTGTAGCTGCCATTGTAAGAAATTTTGTCCGGTAATTTAAGGATTATTTTAATATTTATTTCAGTATTGAAATGGTGCTTATATGTTCGGACAAATTGATACCGTATTACTGCTGTAGGTATGCGGAGAAACTGGAATGGCCCGCAACGGAGATCTTGTACGTAGATACTGCTGTACTGGCTGTAGGCTGAAGCCTGGAGATGTACGAGTACACCTCGCGACCGACGAAGGTCTCTGGCTTTGCGGGACACATACGTGTGGTCCAGACAGAGATATGCTACTGCTGTTGTGTGGATACAGCTTAGTAGGTGCAGCCGATGGGCAATGACAGACAGTAGCTCACATTGCCTGCATATAGGCTGTACCTGGTAGGACACAGCAGCAGTACATTAGCTACAGTACTCACGAGCACAGACATACTGCTGAACTGCTTGCTGTATGTAACTCGTCACTGTCCATATAGGATGCAGCAGCAGTAGACACGCACGAGTATAGATCTACTTGCAGCTCGCCATAGCTTATAATAGGGTACAGCAGGAGGAGTGGGTATACATGTGCACGGGCATAGACATACCGGTACCCATGCGCAGCAGGTGGCAACAGCGCGTTGCCGTGGCCGAGGTATTCGCATTACTGTACAGAAAGCAAACGATAACACGGGTCTCAAATCAAGAGGCAGCGCACCAGACTGCTGGTCCTAAAAACACGAACCACCACACTCAGCGTAAGGATACGGTTACACTCGGAGGTGACGTTACACAGTCTGAAACGATGTCATACTTGGGACGACTCATTACGCTGTATGTTGTTCATGGTAATGCATCCGCCATATATGTATACGTACATGAGTGGTTTTGGTAACCCCTAAGTATGTGTATATTCTTCTAAGCGACTCCCGAATACACAGGTGGACGAGACCTCCCTCCCGCACAACGTGGAGGTAAAATAACCGTTGCGAGGACATCGAACAACGTAGGACAAGCCCCGTAAGGTGTCGCCAGCCTCTCAATGAGGTACACGCCTACGTACTGGTGTGCGGTGTGCTGCTGTGTTCAAAGTCTCCACACAAGGAGCAGATGTTTACGCCCACATTGTGCAGGCGTTTGGGGGGGGGGGGAGGGCGACCATCTGTGTACCCCGGTGTCCTCGGAACGTCTACACGCTTGGCTCACAGAAGCGTAGCGCCATCCGTGCGGCAAGAGGCGATTTTGCAGGGGGGAGGGGTGGAGGGTAGCTCCTCAGCTAAGCGGCCTCGTCAGCCCGAAACGTTGCGGTCGAAATGTGGTCTATTACCCCTGTCGAGGGGTGGCAGAGGCCGGAAGGCACTGGCCGGCAGAGGCGGAGAGGGGGGGGGGGGGGGGGGGGGGGGGGGGGGGGGGGGGGGGGTGGGGGGGGGCAGGGTCGGGGGAGGCGGAAGGAGAACAACAAGGAGAAGGCATCTGCGAGGCCCCTCGTATAGCACGGGCTCGTCGAGAACCGTGGTGCGACACGGTAGGTATTAGGGTTACACATTTTTAGACCAAGATCTTTCTCACTGACGGGGGGGGAGGGGTTGCGACTCGTGCTACGGTAAAGGTATAGCACATATTTTTTGCCGAGGCTCCTTGCGCGGTAAGATCGAAACGCCTCACACCAACTTACGATTGAGAAAAGCTATGGGCGGCGACCCTATGCACATCTCGAAAGCCTGGGCGTATCACGAAAAGCGTTGCCAAACACTCTTGGTAATACAACAATATTGGGTTAAGGAGCACGGTCGGTCACAACATTTTCTCTACAAAGTGCTACCCCTCTATCGTATCACGGGTCGTGCCCCAGACCTCGAGTTTGCCTTGTAGGGGTGGCTCCTAGTTTTCCTGGAAGGCATGCTACGGTAGGGGTTCAACATCATTTTTCTGAGCGTGGTCACTTGAAGAGCTCTATACCTCACCCGAAAACTGGTTAAAAAAAAAACCTGGTCAAGTCATCCCACGGTAGGGGCGCAGCAGAATTTTCTGAGCTCCTCACATGAGGAGCTCAATATCTCGCCGGAAACATGACTTCGGAAACATTCGCTCGCTCAATCCGACCAAACCTTCCAATGCGGTACGAGTAGTCCAAAAACAAATATTGCAGTAAAACAATAATGGTAGTATCCGGTGGTCACTCACGTGAGGAGCACAACCGGTCAGAAAATACTGAGCCTAAGAGTGGTACACCCCTACCGTGGGATTGCTCGTCTGAGTATGAAACAACCAATATGGCAACACAAGAATGAATTGCCGACGACCACGGGTGGTGCTGAAAGCCCGCAGCTTATTCACCACAAACCGTCGCTGCGTCGACGCAGGCGTACCGACAGTTGCGAGTCGGCGCCGGCGGCGCTTATAGTAGCCGTAGCTCATTCGCCACCGCCAGCGTTGCCTCCACGCAGGTGTATCGACGGTTACGAATCGGCGCGGGTGGCATTGAGTAGCGGCAGGCTGATGATCCATCACGGTCAGAGCTTCCTCCACCCAGGTGTAACGGCGGTTGCGGGTCAGCTCGGGCGGTGCTGAGAAGACGCAGCTGATTCATCACGAACAGCGCTGCCTACACTCAGGTGTAACGCCTATCTTGGCGAGTTTCGAGTCGGCGCGGGTGGGGCTGAGTAGAGGAAGGCTGGTTCGTCGCGATCACCACTGCCTCCAGGAAGGTGTACCCGCGCTTGCGGGTCGCCGTGTGTGGTATTTTCAAGAGTAGAGGGTTGACTGGTCGCCAAACGCTCGGGCGGAGCGTTCCAAGGGCTTCCTGTTGCGCATGCTTGCGTCCCTCCTGAGGCGAAGAGGTTAGGAGACGACACTTGAGGCCTGTGACAGACACCCATCTATAGTCATGAAAGAGCGACGCCCGATCTTATAGGAGTGGTGGATAGTTTCACGTTATGACAACAATATATCCCCCGAAGAAGTTATTTCAAAAAAACGATCGTCCGCGCAACCCAACGATACGTGTCTTATGCGCTACCTGGTAGTCCTTAAACAGAGATACTACATACGTACACTGCATTAACGAGTATCATTGTAGACGCACTCTACGATAGAGGTACGATAGAGGTGCACTGTTTTAGCTGTGAGGGTAGCCGCTTGAGGAGCTCATAGAAACACAATTTTGGAGGAACATAAAAAGAGTTATCCGACGACACTATCCCATTGACTAACTAGATCATGGCGAATTATGACGGCCGATTAGCCTTAGCGTGACATTGCCATATGGCATTGCCATCGCAAAACGTCATGACAACACGCCATGACTAGGGTATATGGCGAAGCCAAAGCACATGCATCGGCATTTACCATGGGGAAAAAACACTTTTAGATTACGGCAGGTATAGAGCTTCTCAAGTGGGCAGCCTCGAATGAAACATGGTGCACCTCTGTCGTAGCATGTGTCCACCGGCACCATTGAATACAAGATCTACATTGCTTGACTATTTCCATGGCATTGCCGTGGCCACTTGTCATTGGCCACCATGGCATCGCCATGCACCCCCATATGGCATGCCATGGCATTTCCATGAATATTCATGGCATGCAATGGCATTGCCACGAACCTCCATGGCACGCCATGGCATGGCCATGACCCCCCATGACACGCCATGGCATTGCCATGAACCTTCATGGTTCACCATGGCAATGCCATGAACATCCATGGTTTCCCGTGGCATCGCAATTTGCCGTCATGGTACTGCCATGGCGTGTCATGGCAATTCCATGGCAATCCATTGCATTGTCATGGACTGCCGTGGCAATGCCATCCGCGTGTCTTATATACAATTGCCGTCGGGTTACCGTGCCAATGCCATGGACCGTTCCGTGGCACAGTGGAATTGCCATGGGCCTATTCCGTGGCGATGTCATGGGGCAGTACCATGGAAATACCATGGTGTATTTCATGGCATGCCACCGAACTTTGTGCCGTGAAATACCATGGAGCACCCCCATGACAGTTCGTGGAAGGCCATGAAGTGCCATGGCGGTTTCCAGAAAGTGCTACCTTGATCATAGCACGCGTCTTTTAAGTTAGAATGGTGCTACGGTACGGTAGCACCCTGCTTTTTCTGAGGGTCCTAACTTAAGGAAAGGTATGTTATCTATCCCGAAAAGAGTAATTCTATAAAAAACGGACACTTAACCTCGGCCTGCCGGAGGTTTTGAGGGTATCATGTAAGGCGACTAGGTGAGATGCAGAGTGTCAATCCCCTTACAGGCCTGCCTATTAAGCATGTCGATGAATATCCTAGCGCAACCCATGGGAATATTACGCCGCGGACAACCCACGAGCAGCTCACGGGATGCCCGCGGGTCGCCCGTTGGCTGCCCGTAGGCTGCCTTTGGGGTGTCCGTGGGCTTTCCATGGGATGCCCATGGGCTGTCCATCGAACGTCCATGGGCCGCCCGTGGAATGCCCATGGGCCTCCCGTGGAATGCCGATGGGCGTCGAGTGGCCTGCCCGTTGTCGGTCGATGGGCGTGCCATGAACAGCCCACGGACAGCCCTCGAGCGGCCCACGGACAGCCCACGAACAGCCCACGGACAGCCCATGGGCATTCCACGGGCGGCCCAAGGGCAGCCCACAGGCAGCCCACGAGCATCACACGAGCACCTCACGGGCGGGCAGCCCGCGGACTTCTTTATAGGCAGCCCGCGGACAGTCCGACATTAGGCCGCGGACAGACCATGGACATCCCATGGACAGTCGAGAGGCCAAAAGACAGTTTGCGTACAGCCACGGTCAGGCAATCGAAGGCCCGCCGACCCACACGAACAGCTCACAGACTGCCCCGTGTACCGCCCATGGGAAGTCTGTGGAAAGGCCATTGATAGGCGGCGCGTACAGGCCGCGGTCATTCGTTTAGAAAAAGTCACATGCGGGCATCCCACGGGGAAGAATTAACCGCGAACAGACGACGGGCATTATATTCGATGGATTCCCATATGACGCAGGCTACGGTAGAGGTGCACCTGCATACAGCACATTTTCTGAGACTCCCCACTTGAGGAACTCTACACTAATACTAAGTCAAAAGCTAATTTTGGAGAAGAAAACAAAAGTGCTACCTAGGCGATGGACAATCCCACGGCCGAAATGAAAAAGGATAATTGTGTAACACTAGTCTAATAGAGTGATATTCCGACGATTGTGGATTTAGGGCCCGTTTTAACGAAGAAGAAAAAAAATCAATTTGGAAAAAAAAATATTCAAATCCGTTTTTCATTGGTCAACACACGCACCAGCACTAAAGATTAGGATCTTGGGGTATAATATTTGGTGCTGGTGCGTGTGTTGACCAATGAAAAGCGAATTTGAATTTTATTTTTTCCAAATTGAATTTATTTTATACTCGTTAATTCGGGCCCTTAAGGAGCCCTCCCCGTCATCCAGAAAACAAAACAGCCAAAAAGTGCTACCTCTATCGTAGCACGCGTCATGGGCTTCCTATGGCGATAATAGCCCATGGAGTGCCCATGCGCGCGATTCCCATGGGCTCCCCATGTGCTGTCTGTGAAGTGCCCGTGGGCTGCCCATGCGCTGTCCGTGGACCACCCGTGAGATGTTCATAAGCTTTCCGTGGAATGCCCTTGGACTGCGCGTGGGATGCCCAGGGGATGCCCGTGGGCTGCCCGTGGGCTGTCCGTGGGATTCCCATGGGCTGTCCGTGGAATCCCCATGGGCTATCCGTGGGCTACCCGTGGAATGCACGTGGAATACTCGTGGAATGCCCATAGTAGGCTATCCGTGGGATGACCATGGGCCGTCCGTGGAATGCTCATGGGATGCCCACGGGCTGTCCGTGGGCCGCCCGTGGAATGCCCATGGGATGCCCAGCTGGGGTCCTCACGGGTTGTGCGTGGAACGCCCATAGGCTGCCCGTGGGATGCAAATAGGTTCTCCTGAGGCTGCCCGTGGGATGCCCACGGAATGCCTATGGGCTGCCTGTGGGATGCCCATGAGCTGTTCGTGGAATACCCATGGACTGCCCGTGGAATGCCCCGTGGGATTCCCGTGGAATGCCCGTGGAACGCCGATGGGCTGCCCGTGGAATGTACCCTGGGCTGCCCATGGGCTGTGCGAGGACTGCTCGTGGGACGCCCATGGGCTGTCCGTAGGGGGAACGCCGATGGGATGCCCGTGGGCTGTCCGTGGGTTGTCTTCGGTCTGCCCATCTGCTGTCCACAGGATGCGTCGGCGGGCTTCCTGTGGCATGCCCATGGGTTGTCCGTGGGATGTCCATGGGCTGTCCATGGCCTGTTCGTGGGCTGTCCATGGGCTGCCCGTGGGCTGTACTCCCCATGGGACGCCCACACAAGCATTCAAAAACAAAAATATGAAATGTCAATCGTCGACGACTTTAAATGTCAGGGTATTACCTACTGAGCCACACGGGTAAAAAGATGGATCGATTGCCCAGCCCAGGGCAATTGAAATAACAGAGACCTGTGTGTGGTTCTGATAAAAAAACAAGAAAATACACGACAGACAGCTGTCAGGAGCTCTCCCGACCTCGGTCGATACTCAGCTTTGCAAGCTGCGTGATAACCGTTCGCGCGTTTTGTACTTTTTCCTACAAATAAATATAGAAGATTGAACGAAGGAAACCTGGAGTTTGTGGAGAGGTACTGATTCATGAACAGAACAAAATTGTAAACAATAAAAATAGAGAACGATTTAAGGGCACTTGCTCAGTTGACGAACGCCGCTCGTCCATCATGTATCTGGAAGTTGACCAAACAATGCTACTGCTGCTGCTGCCGTGTGTATATGGTCGTAACACGTGTCAGCAAATAAATGCCAGGAATAGGCGACAATTCCACCCCTTCCTTGTCGTACTGTCGGCAATTTGCCAACAAACATATTTGTTCCTCGGCCGTGTGGTGGTGACGCCAAACTACTTCTGATATTATAGGTGTTCGTAGTATGGAAACACTCGGATCCGCAGCCTTGACCGATGCCTGTTTTCCCTTGACTACTGGCCGTCGTCGTCTCCTGACTTATTTGCGCGTCGAAGCATGTTCTCTTAGCCCATTCAGAACTAAAAAAAAAAATGTCCCACACTAATTCCAAGTAGTATCTCCCCAAATTCGTGGGATCATCGCGAGGTGTTAGGTATAATAGGGGTCCGCAAACGAATGTATGCTTGATAATAGTTTGGTGAGCCTCGTACCCCTACCGCGGCACCTACAGCCGTAGTAGTGCTATTACGGGACACCATAGTAAATAGGACCTTCCGTAAAGACAAAAACCTATATATCAACGTATTTTTACTAACAAAATTTGGTCCTGTTTACTACGTACGGTCCTCCGTACTAAGTAGTATATATGAATGGCGCGTGCTAAGATAGAGGTACGTAGCACTTTTCATAGCTGAATACAAAAGGTTTTGGAACGATCGAGCCCCTTCTCACCCCAAATCGTCGGACTTCAATTTTTGTGTCGCAAATATTTGTTAATTGTATAGACGCATGCTACGATAGAGGTGCACCATGTTTTTTTTGCTGAGCTCCTCACTTAAGGAGCGTCATACCTCACCGAAAAAAAATATTTTTGGAGGGAAATAAAAGTGCTGCCGGATGCGAAATCTCATGACCGAAGTATACCCTGAAACATTTTTCGTCACAAACATGAAAAGTTCGACGAATTTGGGTTAAGGATCCCGATCGTTCAGAAAAATATTCAGCCAAAAAGTGCTACCTCTACCGTATAGCACGCGTCTATACTCAGGCCATGTGGGATCGTTCTTCGGGTTTCGTTCTTTCATTTTCGTCCAAAATCGTTTTTTGGGGGCGAGGTGTACAGCAGCAAGCAGTAGAGCTCCTCACATGGTGCACCTTTATCTTTGACAGCAATGCGCCCCTGTTCGAAAGTATTGTGTTGCTGGTCCGGGGTCTCGTACGTATGGAGTGGTAGAACGATCGCGCAAAGAGAAGGGTGCTGGGATACACGTTGTAAAGGTAGAGGGGTGCACCATTTTTTTTTTCCTGAGGTTCCCCACTTTCGAGGAGAGCACTCCATACCTCGCCCAAAAACTGATTCGGACAAAACAAAAACAAAAAGTGCATCCCGATTCAACAAACCCATGGCCTACTTACTACGCATGCTACGATAGAGGTAGCACTTTTTGACTGCATCGTTTTCTGAACGATCGGGCTTCTTAACCCAAATTCGTCGGACTTTCATTTTTGTGACGAATAATGTTTCAGAGAATACTTCGGTCATGAGATTTCGCGTCCGGCAGAACTTTTCTTCCTCCGAAATCATCTTTTCGGTGAGGTATGACGCTCCTTAAGTAAGGAGCTCAGAAAAAAACATGGTGCACCTCTATCGTAGCATGCATCATATATATTTTGCAAAAACAGAATGGAACTTTGACGAACTTGGGTCAAGGAGTCCCCGTCATTCAGAAACGATTTTTGTTCTCAAAAAGTGCTACTCCCTGTATCTTGTAGCACGCGTCAGAGGTGTAATAAGGTATTTATTTCTAGGGCCATTTACGCTGTGTGTGGTGGCGTCTCGGTCTATTAGAAACTTACGGTAAACAGAGTTCGTTGTGCTTTTGATGACAATTTCGATTTACTGTAGACCTAGCCATGTGGGATGTTTGCTCATATTTATATACTTATATATATATATTTTTTATCCTCCGGCGGATGGGTAAAAATAAAGCTTACGCCCTCCACACTTCCACGTTAAACTTCGTGTCGTGTGTCAATTCACTCCATGCCCCCTCGGAAGTATCAGCCCTTGCTGTCTACTACTCCGGAGACTTGAGCATGTTGACCCGACCTGACCCCCGAGAGGGCCAGGTG
>MEHQ01000504.1:138211-187229 GCA_008828725.1 Saccharina japonica | reverse complement strand
CTTTCGAGACGGAGCACCGTTCCTACTCCTGAAAGAGACACCCCCAACAGTTAGGCCCTCATTGCGTCGTTTCCGTGCATTACGCGTATACCTTGTAAACGTTTTGCCACATATAGTCCTATGTGGGGCGGGGACGACGCCAACCAATGTGGGGCGGGGGGGCTGGCAGGTTCTCTCTACTCGTATAGTGTGGGTTTTGTGTGGAGGACACACCGAGGTGGGTTGGTGTCTCGGGTCTTCACGAAACGGAGTTTGCAACCTCTGGAGACCTTGAGCGTGTGTGTAATGAGGCGGTACTGTCTAGGGGAAGGGGACCTGGTATCCACACCTATACCCCCTTCCTGTCTGGTCTTCTCGCCAGGGGCCACCATCTATCTCCTAGGATAGCGATCGTTTTTTCGCTACTCCCCATTATAGTGATCCAACCAGTGTATCAAACTTCTCCATGTCGCTTCGTTTACGTTCCTCATCTCCTCTAACAACGCGTCCCATTCCTCCTTAGTACCATACAGCTCACATTCGCCAACCGTGCGAGTTATATATGAACTCTATATATATATGCTTTGCCACAAGGAAGGGCACATCTGTGCATCTACCTCCTCCTCCCCCCCTCCCGGCTACGTATACTGGTAAACCTCTTTCTTCATTCTGGCAGGTCCAGATTCTCTGTACGCGAAATCGCAGTTTCAACGTTTTCCAATCGCCGTTTCAGCGTTTTCACGAAATCCATTGGGCCGTGCAAAAACACGTTACATCATTCGTATCCCTTATCTCATTCCCCCGTGTATCTTGCGTGTATATCTATTTGTTTTGCTTCTTCTCCTTCTTCACCCCATTTTTTCTTACTGCGAATACGTACGAGTAGTGTATGTAGTGCTATTAATAATAGCCTTCCCCTTGATTCTATCCTGTTTTTTACTTCGTCTGTCTTGCACCCCCCAAAATTCTCCAGAGACATAATAATCTCATCTTGGTTTCTTCTACCTACTTACTACTCTATTATCTTCCATACTTTCTCGTGTACGCTGTCCCAACTTCCAGCTCGCCCTTTTGGTGTTTTCTCTCATGTATTCACCTCTATCAGCTATTACTATTATAGCTGACCAACTCTTTGAAATGTCATCTTCTTTATACTGACACATTTCAACTTTCTCAGGACTCTATTTGTCCAAACGTCCAAACTGGGGGGAGAGGAAGGGGTTGGGGGGGGGAGATGGGATTCAGCCGTATAGTTGCTGACGAAACTATAATTGTTGTTGTGTTCACATTAAATTCGTACGCTGTCTCCGAGAACCAAAGGGCAACTACGTAGTGGCAGATCATGTTCAGATATGATACCAGTTCGACGTAAACACACACACACACACAAACACACACACACACACAACACACACACACACACAAACACACACACACACACACACACACACACACACACACACACACACACACACACACACACACACACACACACACACACACAAACACACACCACACACAAACACACACAGACACACACACACACACACACACAACACATAGACACACAACAGACACACACAACACACACAACACACACAACACGACACACACACACACAACACACACAACAGCACAGACACAACACACAACACACACACCACACACACACAGACACACACAACACACACAAACACACACACACACAACACACACCACACACAAACACACACAACACACACCACACAACAGCCCACACACACGCCGTAGACACACAACAGACAACACACGAGACATCACACACACACACACAGACACACACACACCACACGACACAGCACACACAGACACACAGCAACACAGACACACACAGACACACACACAGCACAGAACACACACCACACACACACAAGACACACACAGACACACACAGAGACACACACAGCACAAAGACACACACCACAACACAGAGACACACACAGACACACACCACACACACCACACACAGAGACACACACAGACACACACAGACACACACCACACACACAGACACACACACACCACACACACAGACACACAGACACACACACACAACCACACACACATAACACACAACACACACACCACACACACACACACACACACACACACACACACACACACACACACAACACCCCAACACACACACACACAACACACACACACTGCTGTACTCGTATCATAACGTGTGCTACCTGTTATCTCCGCTGTCGGAATTTTGATCGTAATTCCGAGGTCTCCAGTCTATAGGATCGTGGATCCTGACAATTACCGGTACATAATACCGGTCGGTATGATATTCGTCTCTTTGAAAAAGGATCCTTCCCCACGATTCGACGGAATTCGTTAGAAAATTATTTACTCTTTGATAGTCACGTATCTTGGAATGATTTGTTGATTGATGATGATATCACATAATCTTTGATACGCACCGCCTGCCCACAGGTGGTGGCCGCCAGCTTTGAAATTGAAAAGAAGCAAAAAACAGTGTCGAATCTCAAAAATGCATCGCGTATCGTATCGAGGAGATCTGATTTTATTAATGATTTTCGTTTGATTTATGATTTTTTTCCTCTGTTTCTTCGCGTTTCGCACATCATCAAAACCGGGCATCGTGCGTTGCCTATCTGACACCACAACAACACCAACGACAGCGACAACTGCCTGTCTGTGTGCTCCTTGCTACTGCTGCATGCTACAAGCACCAGACAACAGACACAGCTACGTATACAATTGGCAGTAAACGCAACAACAATTCAGAGGGTCCAGCCAGCTGTGAACTCTTGCCCAGGAGGAGAGAGAGGGGGAGAAAGAGAGATGTTCTACGAACTACGTGGCAGAGTCGTATATGTTCAGGAGCAGCAGCAAGCAGCAGCAAGCAGCAGCAAGCAAGCAGCAGCAGTGCAGCAGCAGCAGCAGCAGCAAGCATCAGTACAAAATGCTTTTCTCTATACATCTCCACATGAATGACAATCGCCACCACCAGGCTCCAGCCCTGCCCATAGTCTGTGCCGGGTGCTATACGATGTGCGCTGTGTTGTGCGTGCTATGAGCTACCTGGTATGTGTGCTGTGTGCTGTGCGCTGTGTGTGCGAAAAACCTGTGCTGTGTGCTGTACGTATGATGCGGCTGTGGGGAAATGAACGAGTGTGATCTATTTTCCTATTTTTCCAAAATAAATTTAAATTTTCGATTTTGGTTTTGGATTTCTGGTTTCCGATTTTCGGATACAGCATACCAGGTACCTGGTAATTCTGAAGTCTATCTCGAGCAGACCTACAGAACACTCGGAACACCACGGGGTCGACGATTGACACAGCTCGGACAGATCGGACACACACAGAGAATCGAACTCCGAACAAATATATTCAAAATCAAACGAAGACACGTCGATCGTCGAAGAACTATAAAAAATTCCGCAAGCAAATACCTTGGTACACGGCGCGCCGGCATAGCGGTGGTACAAATAACAAAAAAGCAAAACGAAAATAAAGGAACAAAAAAGATATTCAAATCTGCAGAAAAACAGAAAAACGGGAGAGAAAAATCGGAAAACTTACGCAAAAACACGAAAAACACGTAAAAGAAGACGCACACCAGGATCGGCCACGGGACGCACACGGAACATTAATTAAAACAGAAGAACAGGGGGTCCCACCCCCAAAGAGTCCCACCATATATATACCCCACCACGAACGCAAAGACGCTCCTCTCAAGTAGCAAGCTGGCTCGAACCCTTCCCGGACAAGCCTCCGGAGAACAACTGCTGCCCTGCTCTCCCTTGCTGGTGCGCCTGGCGACTGCCCTCCCCTCGGACACGAAGGCACAGAGGACATGGTGCGCGGTGGAGAGTCCTCGTGGACGCGCCCCTTCCGGTCGTGGGGTGGATCGCCAGCGACGAACAGCAAATCGCAGCAGAGAGAGAGCAGCAGCGGAGAGGCGGCGGGGGGTATCATCGATCCGAAGTCGCAAGCATCATCTGGAGCAGCAAGAGGAGCTACTGCTGCGGAGGCAGCGGCGGCAGCGGCCGCGGCAGAAGGTGCAGGTACAGCAGCGGTGGCTGCAGCAGCAGGGGCGGCAGAGGAAGAAGCCGCAGCCGCAGCCGCAGCAGCAGCAGCAGCAGGAGGAGGAGAAGCAGGAAGCAACATGCGTCCTGAGAATCTACAAGAAGAGCTGAAGCAGCAGCAGCAGGAGTCCCTGGAGTCACCTGTCTCAGGAACAGCCGTGGAGTGGTCTGCTGTGATGTCGGAGCAGAAGAGGTTCGGCATCAAGGTGAGAGCTCTGCAGCCGGCACGCAGGCAGGCAGGCACGCAGGCAGTCAAGGCAAGGCAAGGCAAGGCAGACCGACAGGTACCTCTGGGGCTCGATACTTAGCTCGGCCCAGCTGGAGACCTGTCTCTTTCAGTTTCCGGTGAAGCGAATCAGAGAGAACTTTAGTGTTTCTTGCTGACATTTTTTTTCAAGCATTTTTTTTTATACTGCAAGGAAGTATGGAGCAATACCAAAAAAGTATACCACCACCAGGTAAAAGATAGGGAGAGGAGCAGAGGCAAGGGCAACGATCGATGCAAAGAAGGATCAAGAATTTATATCGCACGTATCGTATATTAATAATATACGAAGCGGTCGAGAGGCAAGGTCTATGTACCTCTGGTACACACGTGTACAGCAGCAGCAGCAGTTTCACGGAATAACTATCTACCTGGTGTATTACGTGATGTATGTGCGATTAGGCGTACTGCTGTGTTCCGAGTGTGTACGTACTCTTGGTTGCTGTGTGTACGAGTATAGTCCTGGCATAGTCTCATTGCTATTAATAACAGCTATCAAGTGTGAAGATCACATCTCACACCACCATCATCAGAAGTATACGATCGAATCAATTTGTTGTTGCGAGAACGGGTGGTTCCACTTTTTGTATTGCTTGGACCTGCTTGGACCTCCTTGGACGTGATGATACTGGCACCAGAGTCACTCTCTCACGGCTGCTGTTGTGTACCCGCTCGTATTGCTCTACATTGCACATTGCATTTGTACTGCTAGCATAGCCCGTACTACAACAGCTGCAGCATCTACTATATACATCATTCGCAGTACGTAGGTTTTTGGTTGCTATCATATTATTATGCATAATAATGTGATCTTATAAAGAGCGAATCCGCAACGTCCAAGGCATTTGCCCAACCACCACTATGAGGTTTTTCGCGCCAGAACATATGTACGTACCAGGTATATGCGAGTACCTGGTATATGGTATGGCACATCATACCTCGGGTTACATGATCTCCAGTCTAATAACTCCAAGTATTGTGCACTCAAAGAGTTGACGCGTATGTAACGTTGAACACCGAATAATAGAAGAGCTGTGAACTGCTGGGAAAATAAAAGTGTTCGTATAGACTCCGGGGCTGATTCCGCGCATTATCTACGAGTATACCAAAAAGGTGTTAATGTGTCAATACCAGCAGGTACTACAGCAGTAATACTGCTGCTGTTTGCTGTGCCTCGAATTATATACCGGTACGTAAGGTTAGTCTGTACCTGGTACGTGGACACCAGGACGGACTTTGATGTGACTCGTGATGACTTGAGTTTTGGCTTTTCCCTTGTTTCTTGCTTTGCTTATTAACTCGAGGGCCCCTCGTTTGTCATGATGACCATTATCGTCATCATCGTTGTTGTCATATCATAGGCATCCACAGCAGTCTTCACCACCATCGAGTCTCTCTCTACACAATAGAGTATAGATCTACCTCCCTTCCGGACCCTCTCGTTGCACATACCCTACCCCCCCCCCCCCCCCCCTTCGCCCTCTGGCTGTCTTGTGTGNCACACACACACACACACACACACACACACACACACACACACACACACACACACACACACACACACACACACACACACACACACACACACACACACACACACACACACACACACACACACACACACACACACACACACACACACACACACACACACACACACACACACACACACACACACACACACACACACACACACACACACACACACACACACACACACACACACACACACACACACACACACACACACACACACACACACACACACACACACACACACACACACACACACACACACACACACACACACACACACACACACACACACACACACACACACACACACACACACACACACACACACACACACACACACACACACACACACACACACACACACACACACACACACACACACACACACACACACACACACACACACACACACACACACACACACACACACACACACACACACACACACACACACACACACACACACACACACACACACACACACACACACACACACACACACACACACACACACACACACACACACACACACACACACACACACACACACACACACACACACACACACACACACACACACACACACACACACACACACACACACACACACACACACACACACACACACACACACACACACACACACACACACACACACACACACACACACACACACACACACACACACACACACACACACACACACACACACACACACACACACACACACACACACACACACACACACACACACACACACACACACACACACACACACACACACACACACACACACACACACACACACACACACACACACACACACACACACACACACACACACTGCTGTACTCGTATCATACGTGTGCTACCTGTTATCTCCGCTGTCGGAATTTTGATCGTAATTCCGAGGTCTCCAGTCTATAGGATCGTGGATCCTGACAATTACCGGTACATAATACCGGTCGGTATGATATTCGTCTCTTTGAAAAAGGATCCTTCCCCACGATTCGACGGAATTCGTTAGAAAATTATTTACTCTTTGATAGTCACGTATCTTGGAATGATTTGTTGATTGATGATGATATCACATAATCTTTGATACGCACCGCCTGCCCACAGGTGGTGGCCGCCAGCTTTGAAATTGAAAAGAAGCAAAAAACAGTGTCGAATCTCAAAAATGCATCGCGTATCGTATCGAGGAGATCTGATTTTATTAATGATTTTCGTTTGATTTATGATTTTTTTCCTCTGTTTCTTCGCGTTTCGCACATCATCAAAACCGGGCATCGTGCGTTGCCTATCTGACACCACAACAACACCAACGACAGCGACAACTGCCTGTCTGTGTGCTCCTTGCTACTGCTGCATGCTACAAGCACCAGACAACAGACACAGCTACGTATACAATTGGCAGTAAACGCAACAACAATTCAGAGGGTCCAGCCAGCTGTGAACTCTTGCCCAGGAGGAGAGAGAGGGGGAGAAAGAGAGATGTTCTACGAACTACGTGGCAGAGTCGTATATGTTCAGGAGCAGCAGCAAGCAGCAGCAAGCAGCAGCAAGCAAGCAGCAGCAGTGCAGCAGCAGCAGCAGCAGCAAGCATCAGTACAAAATGCTTTTCTCTATACATCTCCACATGAATGACAATCGCCACCACCAGGCTCCAGCCCTGCCCATAGTCTGTGCCGGGTGCTATACGATGTGCGCTGTGTTGTGCGTGCTATGAGCTACCTGGTATGTGTGCTGTGTGCTGTGCGCTGTGTGTGCGAAAAACCTGTGCTGTGTGCTGTACGTATGATGCGGCTGTGGGGAAATGAACGAGTGTGATCTATTTTCCTATTTTTCCAAAATAAATTTAAATTTTCGATTTTGGTTTTGGATTTCTGGTTTCCGATTTTCGGATACAGCATACCAGGTACCTGGTAATTCTGAAGTCTATCTCGAGCAGACCTACAGAACACTCGGAACACCACGGGGTCGACGATTGACACAGCTCGGACAGATCGGACACACACAGAGAATCGAACTCCGAACAAATATATTCAAAATCAAACGAAGACACGTCGATCGTCGAAGAACTATAAAAAATTCCGCAAGCAAATACCTTGGTACACGGCGCGCCGGCATAGCGGTGGTACAAATAACAAAAAAGCAAAACGAAAATAAAGGAACAAAAAAGATATTCAAATCTGCAGAAAAACAGAAAAACGGGAGAGAAAAATCGGAAAACTTACGCAAAAACACGAAAAACACGTAAAAGAAGACGCACACCAGGATCGGCCACGGGACGCACACGGAACATTAATTAAAACAGAAGAACAGGGGGTCCCACCCCCAAAGAGTCCCACCATATATATACCCCACCACGAACGCAAAGACGCTCCTCTCAAGTAGCAAGCTGGCTCGAACCCTTCCCGGACAAGCCTCCGGAGAACAACTGCTGCCCTGCTCTCCCTTGCTGGTGCGCCTGGCGACTGCCCTCCCCTCGGACACGAAGGCACAGAGGACATGGTGCGCGGTGGAGAGTCCTCGTGGACGCGCCCCTTCCGGTCGTGGGGTGGATCGCCAGCGACGAACAGCAAATCGCAGCAGAGAGAGAGCAGCAGCGGAGAGGCGGCGGGGGGTATCATCGATCCGAAGTCGCAAGCATCATCTGGAGCAGCAAGAGGAGCTACTGCTGCGGAGGCAGCGGCGGCAGCGGCCGCGGCAGAAGGTGCAGGTACAGCAGCGGTGGCTGCAGCAGCAGGGGCGGCAGAGGAAGAAGCCGCAGCCGCAGCCGCAGCAGCAGCAGCAGCAGGAGGAGGAGAAGCAGGAAGCAACATGCGTCCTGAGAATCTACAAGAAGAGCTGAAGCAGCAGCAGCAGGAGTCCCTGGAGTCACCTGTCTCAGGAACAGCCGTGGAGTGGTCTGCTGTGATGTCGGAGCAGAAGAGGTTCGGCATCAAGGTGAGAGCTCTGCAGCCGGCACGCAGGCAGGCAGGCACGCAGGCAGTCAAGGCAAGGCAAGGCAAGGCAGACCGACAGGTACCTCTGGGGCTCGATACTTAGCTCGGCCCAGCTGGAGACCTGTCTCTTTCAGTTTCCGGTGAAGCGAATCAGAGAGAACTTTAGTGTTTCTTGCTGACATTTTTTTTCAAGCATTTTTTTTTATACTGCAAGGAAGTATTGAGCAATACCAAAAAAGTATACCACCACCAGGTAAAAGATAGGGAGAGAAGAGCAGAGGCAAGGGCAACGATCGATGCAAAGAAGGATCAAGAATTTATATCGCACGTATCGTATATTATTATACGAAGCGGTCGAGAGGCAAGGTCTATGTACCTCTGGTACACACGTGTACAGCAGCAGCAGCAGTTTCACGGAATAACTATCTACCTGGTGTATTACGTGATGTATGTGCGATTAGGCGTACTGCTGTGTTCCGAGTGTGTACGTACTCTTGGTTGCTGTGTGTACGAGTATAGTCCTGGCATAGTCTCATTGCTATTAATAACAGCTATCAAGTGTGAAGATCACATCTCACACAACCACCATCATCAGAAGTATACGATCGAATCAATTTGTTGTTGCGAGAACGGGTGGTTCCACTTTTTGTATTGCTTGGACCTGCTTGGACCTCCTTGGACGTGATGATACTGGCACCAGAGTCACTCTCTCACGGCTGCTGTTGTGTACCCGCTCGTATTGCTCTACATTGCACATTGCATTTGTACTGCTAGCATAGCCCATACTGCAACAGCTGCAGCATCTACTATATACATCATTCGCAGTACGTAGGTTTTTGGTTGCTATCATATTATTATGCATAATAATGTGATCTTATAAAGAGCGAATCCGCAACGTCCAAGGCATTTGCCCAACCACCACTATGAGGTTTTTCGCGCCAGAACATATGTACGTACCAGGTATATGCGAGTACCTGGTATATGGTATGGCACATCATACCTCGGGTAACATGATCTCCAGTCTAATAACTCCAAGTATTGTGCACTCAAAGAGTTGACGCGTATGTAACGTTGAACACCGAATAATAGAATAGCTGTGAACTGCTGGGAAAATAAAAGTGTTCGTATAGACTCCGGGGCTGATTCCGCGCATTATCTACGAGTATACCAAAAAGGTGTTAATGTGTCAATACCAGCAGGTACTACAGCAGTAATACTGCTGCTGTTTGCTGTGCCTCGAATTATATACCGGTACGTAAGGTTAGTCTGTACCTGGTACGTGGACACCAGGACGGACTTTGATGTGACTCGTGATGACTTGAGTTTTGGCTTTTCCCTTGTTTCTTGCTTTGCTTATTAACTCGAGGGCCCCTCGTTTGTCATGATGACCATTATCGTCATCATCGTTGTTGTCATATCATAGGCATCCACAGCAGTCTTCACCACCATCGAGTCTCTCTCTACACAAGAGTATAGATCTACCTCCCTTCCGGACCCTCTCGTTGCACATACCCTACCCCCCCCCCTCCCCCCTTCGCCCTCTGGCTGTCTTGTGTGACTGGTATGTTTTGTCTCCCTCACGGCAAGGGGCCACGTGTCGTGTCGCCCTGCGTGCCTGGCACGCACCCACCCCTCGCCCTTCGGGAGCACGAACAGCACCACCAGCAGAGTACGTAGCAGCAGCAGCAGCAGAAGCAACAGCAACAGTACGCCTACCGTGAATAACTTGCTATTACAGGAGGGGGAATAGTAAATAGAACCAAGTATTGTGAGTAAAAATAGGTAAACATAGAGGTTTTTGTGTGTGCCGTTGGTTTTATTTACTATGATGGTCCTTCGTGATATAAAAAAAACAGCAGTGTTCGTACGAGTACGTACGTATTATATGGTAAAGTTTTCGTGTCGTTTACCACTATAGCCCGAAACAAAATATAAGCACCGTTTTTATTGAATATTAATCCATACAAGGTGCTTATATTTCCGGACAAAGTGGTCATACTATTACAGTAAGCTGCTTCCCTGGTATGTATAAAATATGTTCATTGGTACGTACGTAGCTCTGCTTTGAAGTTCGTGTAACATATGCTACTCTGACCGGAAATTTAAGAAGCACTTAGTCTTCATATTAACGCTTCACCGATCCTTATATTTCCGTCCATGGTGGTCGGTATCAGTCTGGAAGGAAATGTCAAGCTACCGTTTGTTCTTGGTACTGTAGTATATAGTACAAGTCAGCACTAAGACACCTACATAAGAAACAGGAGAAATCTGGTCCAGACTGGATTTCTTATTTGAGAGAGGGTGATTTCTACAATAATGTCAAGATCACGAATCTCGAAATCCCTACTTTTCCTCTAAACATCAGCCTGGCTTTTTCTTACTATTAATACGACCGTATTTATACTGATACTCATATACTCCTACGCGTAAGCCTGTTTCTTGTTAATGATATGTACGAAGATGTCTTGTAACAGGTATCGTATCATACCTCAAACGGATGGAATTTTACGGACGGACCGATTGGTAACAACCGCTTGGTCTTCGTATTAAACTGCAAACGATCCTTATATTTCCGTACGAAGTGGTCCTGGTAAGTATGACACCAGGAATGATACTACTGTAATATTAAACTAAGCAACACGTCAGCTGTGAATTCTCCCGACCGATTGTAGAATAGAACTAAACATGAATTATCGTACTCGTAACTATAAACTGGTTTGGGCTGGTCATTGGTCAGTGTTACTTGCCCACGGTTACTTGCCCGGTAGGTGGCTACTGTTGTTTTTCAAGCTTTTCAAGACCTTTTTTTTTTGTTTCATGTCGTCAGTCGTTCTTGCCCGGTGGCTATCATACGTAGCGTACAAGTATGCACGAGCTGGTGTACGCTAGTGAACAAAAACGCCTGCTGCCGTGTTCTCCTTTTTTTCAGCTTTTGCGACACCCACGCCCCCCCCCCCCCCCCCCCCCCCCCCCCCCCGGTATTTGAAGCCAACCACAATCAATCCCGATGAGGATCCTTGTATTTACAGATTCAGAACTGAAAAAACTGCCCAACACTAATTCCAAGTAGTTTGTTCCCAAATTCGCGGGACCAGTTCTTAAGGGGTTAACAACTGCTGCTGCAAATGAATGGTATCATAATTACACCCGGATCGGTAGGTAGCCTTCAACCCCTGAACAACCGGTCCCACGTTTTTGGTGGCAAAGTACTTGGAATTAGTACGGAATAAGTTTCGCAGCTCTGAGAGGGTTAGGTTAATCCCTTTATGGCTGAATTCCCGTTGTGAGTACGTACGAACTATGGCCTAGTATAGCGCCTAAAGCGCGCCGACGCCTTTCAGAACTCAAAAACTCATCCCACACTAATTCCAAGTAGTTTGTCCCCAACAACGTGGGGCCGGTGTTAAGGCGCGTGGCGCAAAGGGCGCCGCACCGACCGGCAAAACAAAATGGAGTCAAAAGAAAGCCTTTCATGTACTCGTATATACGAGAGGCATTGACTGCCCTTTCACCTTAATCTGGTTAAGGCAAAATGCCTTCTAAATGCCTTTCTCTTCGTACGTAATCTATTATCAGAATGCGGTTTGTGCTTCGAAATGGTGTACGTGTGCGTTCGTATTCGGCACCAAAGGACAAGTCTAATAAGGCATTTTGTAAGAGATTTTGCATTGATGCAAATGAGGCATGCAAGACATTGAACGGAATATAAGGCAAATATTGTCTTACGTCCTGCGTCCCTTCGACTCAATCGCACCTCAGGTGGCCCCCGAACCGCGATTATAGGGAGTTCGAATCTATAACGGCGTTATTTTGGTTTACAAAACGTGCCTTTTACTGCTCCTTTGCGCGCCTGTTTTTTCTTCTCTGCAGCTGCCTATTTAATACTGGTGCGACGTAGGAAAGAAGAGTAGATAAGTCTACCCATCCCTGTAAGTCGTATTGAGGAGATAAAATACTTGGAATTAATGTTGGATCATATCTGGCGGTAAACGGCTTCTTTCTGTACTTCAATATTCTCAAATCTTAATATTTCCTCTCTCTGCTTGGCTTTGAGGTCGACGGCTATTTCGCACTGAAATTAGTCCCTATAGTTGGGTAACGGAGACCAACCAACTAACTACGTACCTGGTACCTGGTGTTATCTATCAAAGTAACACACGTCGAGCCACAACGAGCAACCGCGCCGGTTAGATGCAAGACAGACTAAGACAGACGCAGAACTACAAACAGAGTATATACGCGTAGAACTTCTCGAAATTACTACTCGTAATTGTGCTCAAGCAAACTACCCACAGCCAAGCAGTACGATAGCTACCGGTTGTCTGTGACTTGTATAAAACGAAGTATGTCGTACCTGGTATTATATGTATGTTTATCGTACAGTCAATGCGCAGCCCTGCTGCTACACCTGTCACTACGCTCTCCGTAAAGTTGCCAGTCAAGTCATCGGCATCCTATTATATGTATCATATGTACGATGTGCTCCTATTAATAGACCACACCGGTCGCCCCGGTGGTCTAACTGGTAGCCACGAAGCCTGTAGGCCCGGATGTCGAGGCTTCGATTCTCCCCATGTGTGTGTGTTCTTCACATTAAACCCCATGGAGGTTTTTATTCTCAAATGACACCGTCTGTCGAGAGCGCATATTATAGCGTGGGTAAGCAAAATTCGACGAGAGTTGACGAGGGAAGAAAGTGCTGAAATCTTCTCGCGATAAAAATGCAAGGCAAGAACCGTAGTGGGGGAGGAGGGAGAGGAGCCTACTTTGTGACCCCGGATCTGAGTTACGACTAGGGAGGGAGAAAGACGGAAGTGCGAAGATAATAAATGGGATGGACAAAAAAAAAAAAGTTAAAAAAGGCAGACCCGACCCGTACATACCCCGACCCCCTACGAGTACACCTGTTCCCTTACCCCTAACCCTCCTGTCCTGTCCTGCCCTCTCCTCTACTCTCCTGTAACCCTAAAATTATATCACTCTGTTCCGAAATATAAGAAGAGTTTTTATTGAATATTAGTATACAATAGGTGCTTATGTTTCGGGACAGAGTGGTATGTATGATACGCACGTATCGGGGGGCATCGTGCGTCATGCGTATCTCCTTCAGGTGTCCATTGTCCATCATCGTCGTATAGATGAAGATATCCTAATGCCCCATGATGATCGTGTTTCATATTTGTTATATCATACATACGACACACGACACCCCACGCCACACGCAAGACGCGAGACGCGAGCGTGCTTCCTTTCGTGTTTCATAACTAAACGGTTTCTTCGCCGTTCTACGTTTTTGATGTGGACGAGAAACGAACCCCAGCGCCGCCACCCGGGTACGAAAAGCACCGGTACAACGGTACAGGTATCAACAGCCAGCACTACGCTTTGTGGTCACATAACTGGTATCTCTCTACGTAGGATGAAGAATCGGCACAGACACTGGGTGTGCTGGATGTCGACGGGTATGTATATAGAAAAGACGGTGTAATGTGAAGAACACACAGATATATACAACACCAGGAGTACACAGGTCCATGTACTCGTACGAGTACAAGTATCGTACCAGGCCACCCGTGCACTTTGAATGTGTTTTTGTTCACGTGTTCACATGAAACCTAGTTTTTTATTTTATGTTTTATCCTCCGGCGGATGGGTAAAAAGAAAGCTTATGCCCTCCACAACAGAGCTTCCGTAGGAATGTATATAGTACAGCTGTAGTACAGGACACCTGATAAGAAACAGTTTAATAAAAAAGCTAGGCTGAGATTTAGAGGAAAATAAGAAGTTCAGGATTCGTTATCTTTAAATTAGTGTCGAAAGCACTCTCTCTCTCGAATGAGAAATCCAGCCTGAACCGAATTTCCTGTTTTTTATGTAGGTGTCCTGTACTGTATACCGGTACAAAAACCAGCGGTACAGCTTAAGCTACTCGTATATACAACACCAGAAGTACACAAGTGTCATATATACCACACCATACTATGATATACCAAACTAAGTGTTATATTAATATTGGACTTCGAATGTGTTTGTTCACATCAAACCGAATTTCCGTATTTACGAATGTGCTCGTACAAGTATACCGGTACAAAAACCAGTGCTACAGCTATGTATAGCTATTAATATTAATAGTAGCACTTCTGCAGCTCCAGCAGTATCATACCTAATCATAGACCATACCCTTATACTCGGAAGTATGTAGAATACGAGCTTCCGTAGAAATTTACTATATATAATATATACCAGTATACCTTTACTATTACATATTATACCAGTATACCTTGACTGTATGGAGGGAGGGATCAAGGGCTAAATGTATAGCAGTGAACACAGAATACAACAAACTGCAGAAGTTAGTTGTTACACTATTCAATCGCTGTACACACGTTTTACGTACATGATATTAAATAGTACTTGACGAAGACGAGGAATTCTCCTTCCTGTGCTGATATTCTCGCATTAGCTCATCGCGGAAAAGCTATACAAGCTAGGCCGTGGTCACGTGGTCACAGAACAGGCGGGATCCATCCAACAGTTCTTGAGTGAAAGAAACGCGTTACGTATGATATAACACAGGCCACCTATTAATAAGAAACAGGAAATCTGGTCCAGGCTGGATTTCTCATTCGAAAGAGGGTGGTTTCTACACTAATTTCAAGATAACGACTCCCGAATTTCTTATTTTACTCCAAATACCAGCCTGGATTTCTTATTATCCTGTTTCTTATTATTAATAGGGGTCCGGTACTACTGGATATGATGTGGGTATCCTGCATGAGGACATATAAAACACATATCATATACCTGGTACAAAGCAGGCAGTATTGAATATGAATATAAACATATACTCGTTCGTATATATGTAAAATATTAATAATAACACTTCACCCACCAAGGTCTCACACACCCCGAAAATATTAGCTTTAAGGAAAAATCTCGTCGAGATCTCTTTGCTCTCTCTCTGTCGCCGAAAAAAATCGGATTCGAAATGCAATTCCTATTTTTACAAGGTGACCATCACATTGTATACGAAGGTATGTCTACGTACTGCTTTTGCGATCAGTTAATGTGAGAATAACAACAGCAACTGGTTTGAGTATGAATAGTTACATGTAGTACAGTACAGGACGCCTAATAAGAAACAGGAAATCTGGTCCAGGCTGGATTTCTTATCCGAGAGACGGTGCTTTCTCTACACTTAAGTTGAAGAGAACGACGCCCGAATTTCCTATTTGCCTCTGAATCTCAGCCTTGCTTTCCTATTAGCATGTTTCTTATTAGGTGTCCTGTACTGTATCAAAGTACAGGACGAGCAGTGCTGCTGGGAATCGAAAACCGAGAAACCGTTTTTCGGTCGGTTTTTCGGTCGGTTTTTGCCGACCGAAACCAAACGAAACCGACTGAAACCGGAAACCGACTTGATTTTTTTTTTGCGAATTGTTTATTTCCCCCCCCCCCCCCCCCCCTCCCAGACCTATAATGATCCCTGCATATCTGTATGAAAACCCCCGGAAAACCGATCGAAACCGACCGACACTTTTGGCAAACAACAAAAAAAAACGAAAAACGGACCCAGCCACTTTTCGTTGTCGATTCACAACACTCGTGTTGATAGCTGATAGTGGGTAAAACGAAAGACGGACCCATTTACTTTCGTTTTCGATCGAAAACACTCGTGTATATGTATATATATTGATAAGTGGGTACACCACGTGGCAAACGAAGGACGAATAAAAAACGTTCTGAACCCTTAAAGGTGGGGACTGCACACACGTTTTTTTTTTTCAATTTTGGTATTGATAGTGTGTTACACCACGTGGACAAACCGAGGGCGAAAGCGTTCTTAACCCTTATAGGACTGGAGTCCCGTTTTGGGGACAAATTACTTTTAATTAGAGTGGTTTGTCCCCAAAAAGGGACTGCAGTTCTATAAGGGTTATAACCAATTCAGAACTCAAAACATGATCCCTCACTAATTCCAAGTATTTTTTCCCCAAATGCGTGGGACCAGTTATTAAGGGGTTAATCCCCTTAATCCCTGGAAAACCGGTGCAGTCTCACTTTATCTGTTACAAAACTTATCCCACACTAATGCCAAGTAGTGTGTCCCCACAAACGGGGGACGACCGGTTCTTGAAGGTTGAGAGGATTAAGGGACAAACTACTGCTGTAGGTGTGGGGTTAGTTTTGTAGTTCTGAAACTGTTAGTGTGAGACTGACTGCACTTCCGCTGTCGCGACAAAACCCGAAATTATTTGAAATTTTGAGTGAGAATTTTTGGTTCCTGCACACATCAGCAGTGCAGTCTGGTGCAGTATTAACATTATTATACAGGGTGGGGCTTAATGATGCCCAGTAGCAGAGGGCTAGCTCGGCGAGTCAACTACGGCAACAAAAAACTAATTATTTTCCCTTTTTTTTTCCAAGCATCCTTGCACATTGAATGGAGTTCCTATACTAATATTAGAACAAGTACCGAAATATGCCAATAATGACCATTGTGCGGACGAGGGTGGTGCGAAATTATTCTCGACACCTACAAGTATTTTTTGTTCGTTACGGAGGGGGGGGGGGGGGGGTTACTAAAACCCAAGTGAAAAAAATGAAAATAAGGAATTTTTTTTTCCCATTTTGCTTTTTTATTCATCATAGTGAATCATCAGCGGAGGTTTGTCTATGTCCATTGACTAAGCTCTCGGCGGTTGTGGTGTGTCGTTTTCTCTTTTTTCCGGGCGCTCTCGATATAAATGTACATGACAACTGCTATCTCTCTCGTAGGATGAAGAATCGGCACAGACACTATTAGGTGTGCTGGATATCGACGGGTAGAAAGGACGGTTTAATATGAAGAACACACCCACACATGAACATGTTTAGCGTCCCCCAAACAATGGGCCGAACGTTCTCGTGCAGTAGTGGACAAACACTGTTAGTGGATCTTCCTAAGGTAGCTAATTAGGCACTCTGATTGGCCAAGCAAGCACTGACCACTGGCATAGGGTTCGGGTTAGGGTTAGGGTTAGGGTTCGATCTGAGGGTCAACATACTACTACCAAGACAAAACCCCCATTTTAATGATCCACTATCACCCTTTGTCCACCCCTCTTCTCGTGTTCAGTGCGGCTTCTTATTGCGGTATTTCTTATTCGCTGCCTCGGCCTTTTGCCTCATTATCAAGACTTTTTTTTTTTTTTCCTTGTATACTACTACTACGGTATATCATACGCACTGTAGGCAAAAGTCATTACTGGCTTAACCATATAGGTCAGCAAACGCTGCAATCTCATGCTATTAGTATAGGACCTGGTGCTGATTGATTTCGACGACGACGACGGCAGTAAATCGCTATTGAAAGAGCCAGCCAGTGCTTAGTGCCCACCTCTACGTGTGATATACCAAGTACCGGTATACTGCGGTTAATGCTAACCCTTGCGAGTGCGAGATTTTGAGAGGAGATACAAATTCAAATTGACAACAATACATTGGCGACTGCAGCACAACGACCACTGCGCGTGAGTACTCGCAAGGGATTCGTATACAAATTGGTACACATCACATATCACACGTCATGGTATGTAGCTTCTAGGAGTGGTATCATACGTTCGGCACGGGGGCAACGTGACCTACGTACCCGTACTGCTGCTCTTAGGGCGCTCGCGCTGCTCGCACAAATATCCTCGCAGACGAGGCAGCAAGGGCTGATGCTTCCGAGGGGACATGGAGTGAACTGACACACGACACGCAGTGAGACGTGGAAGTGTGGAGGGCGTAAGCTTTATTTTTACCCATCCGCCGGAGGATAAAAAAAGAAGAAGAAAAAAACAAAGACGGTTTGATAAGAACACCAAAAACGTTGCCGTCGTTGTTGGTTGCCCTCTCTCTCGGGGTCCGAAAGTGTCGAAATATAGGAAAACAAAATACAGCATAATAAGAAACCGGAAAAAAAAAAAAAAATCTGGTCCAGGCTAGATTTCTTATTTGAGAGAGGGTGCTCTCCACACTAATTTCAAGATAACAACTCCAAAATTTCATATTTTCCTCTTAATCTCAGCCTGGCTTTCTTATTAGCCTGTTTCTTATTAGGTGACCTGTACTGTACTGTACAGTACAGGACGCCTAATAAGAGAACAGGAAATCTGGTCCAGGCTGGATTTCTTATCCGAGAGAGGTGCTTTCTCACACTTAAATTGAAGAGAACGACGTCTCGAATTTCTTATTTCTACTCATATCTCAGTCTGCTTTCCTTATTAGCACTGTTTCTTATTAGGTGTCCTGTACTGTATATCATGTGAATCCCAAAACAAATAAATTAAATGGGGAAGGGGGTGGGGCGGGAGGGGCGGCGATGTGCGGTGTCACGGCTAAAGCCTTTTTCGTACGCAGGTGGGGGGGGGGCGGCTGTCCCTAAGGGATTTGTAAAGAGAATCAAATTGGTGTATATTATGGAGGGTGACACGGGTATGCTGCAGTTCACACTCTTCGACAGACAGCAACTTTTTCCTTGACACATGTGCTTTGCCTTGACTGACACCAACACTACTACTTCTACTACTATTAATACTATGGATAAGAGAGAAAGCTAGTTAAGAGAGCTGTTTCCGGCCTGTACCACACCTCTCTTGACCCGTTTAGGACTGCAGTCCCGTTTTGGGGACAAACCACTCTAATTCTAAGTAATTTGTCCCCAAAACGGGACTCCAGTTCTATAAGGGTCAATTCGGAATACCCACTGCTGTAATATGTGATCTCTTTTTTACATGGGAGCGTCGGCCTCGGAAACACGAGTGTGGTATTTATACTGACCTCATGTATACATTATATTTTTGTACGTATCGGTTTTTTTTTTTTTCCTTTCGGGTGTGTGGTATCGTCCATTTCCATGCGAAGAGACGGGGGTAAGAAGGGTATCCTCTTCCCGCGACAAAAAAAGGGAAGGCATGCACTGCAGCGGGGAGGGGGGATGAGCGCCCTCTGGGTCACCCCGCCCTGAAAAGGAGGTACTCGGTAGCTGGAGAAAGTGCACATCATAGGGCTGGGCACTGGCTGACTCTCAGTCAATGGCGATTATACTGTCGTAATAATCAATCAGTATACTGGACTGCAGCAATATACCGCTGTCTCTCGCCTCCATCTATACGAGGGCGAAGGTAATATGTGTGTGTTCTTCACATTGAACCATTTTTTCTACCCGTTCACACCCAATGTGTACATAGGATAGAAAAAAGTCACCGGCTTGGAAGTATTGCCGACTCCGCGAGCCACGCACGAGGCACGATGCACTCATTCTGTGGAACAAGCACGACCCACTGTAGTATGTACGAGTATATACAACCTACTATGGGCTATATACGAGTATGACTACTAATGTCGTACTCGAGTCCTTTTGGCAGGGGGGGGGGGGTCATATCATCGTAACCCCCCCCTATGTGAGTGTGTTCTTCACATTAAACCTTCCTTTCTACCCGTCGACATCCAGCACACCCAGTGTCCGTGCCGATTCTTCATCCTAAAAAGGTACCAGTTCTGTGGTCACAAAACTACGACAGAGAGAGATACTTCGTACAGCAGACAATGCAATACCATATACGACAGGCAAGACCTACGTACCCTGCTAGCAATCCAGGTGCATGCAAGAGAAAAAAAGAGAAAAAAAAAACAAAAAAGCGAAAACGAAAAAAGAATAAAAAGTAAATATACTGAAGCAAATCAACAATCAAGCGGTATATACAAGCTCTTGTGGTTACGACACCACCACGACAGATATTTTCTATTTTCTTCATGCGTTGTATATACAATGTAGTAATGAGCAAAGATGTCGGGAGACATGTCACGCAAGGCAAAACATGCGCTGTCAAGGGTGTAGGGCCGAAGTGCTCCACACTAAAACCTAGTAGTTTGGTGTCAGTCACGGCATGTCAAGGCAAATCTGATGTCTGTCAAGGGTTGAAAGCCCTGTCTCCCGATATATTTGGTAATATAAGCAGAGGGTAGAATACGATGCATCGCACCTACCAACCAATTCGGTAATTCGATGGAAGGAAGTGTGTGAAGTGTGTTTGTTTTTCACATTCAGCCGTTCCTTCTATGAATATACCTGTCGACATCTATATATGAACACAGTCAGTCAGTGTCCGTGCCGACATCTATACAACACAGCCAGTGTCCGTGCCAAATCTTAATCCTAGAGAGATATATACACAAGCTCTGGAAGTAAGTACTAGGAGTGAGCTTCATGAACAGCCGACAACTGACGGCTGACGTATATTCTCGTTTGCAAAAGTGTTGTTGAAGTACTATACATATAAAACCCGTAAGTAGGCGCGATCGAAGTTTTACACGCAGCTAGCAAAGATGAGTTTCGACGAAACCCTCGACCTCACAGCTGTTTTTTTTTTTTTTTTTTTTTTACATATACCACGCGCAGCTTTCGCTTTCGATACAGACGGTTTTTCACGAACGTATCACACTCACACTCCGTGGTTGGTTGCCCGACCTCACAGCTGACGGTGTCCTCCGTCTCGTAAGGGGTGCGTGGTCAATAGTCAAATGACCAAGCCAAGCAACAAGTGAGTACGCCCCCCCCCCCCCCCCCCCTCCCCTTATCCCTTTTACGAGTACAACTCCTAAGTTTTCCCACCCTAACTACAATTATTTTGCCCCCATAAACCGGCGCGTGAGGTTGTCGAACAGTGAGTGTTAAAATGCCGCTCGTGGTTGGCTTTACTGCACAAAAAACACCTAGTAATACCTATCTGACTCTAATTTTAAGTAAGTTGTCCCCAGACCGGGACAGCAGTCCCCTATATAAAGGGGGTAAATCTGAAAAAAAAAGTCAAAAGACGTTTCCCACTATTTACGCGGGGACCATACAGTAGTAGTAACCAGGACCCATCTCATACACTAAAACCTGTGTATGTATTCCAGTATTTTTACTAAGAATATCTGGTCCTGATTACTAGTGGTATGTATTGCCCCCGTGATGGAAATAGGGGGGGGGGGTACTCGATATTCATGCATTTCGGAAGCGCTCCCCACTTGAGGAGCTCCACACTAGTAGTAAGTAAACAAAAATGATTTTGGGGAGGAAACTAAAAATGCTGGTATACCCGATGATCCGATGATTAATTACACAATCATCCCGTGTGGCCTTGAGTAAAAATAAAAAAAAAAACAGGAGAAGAATACTGCAATACAACAATGAAATTCCGACGATTTTTTGGGGTTATTTAACCCATTCAGAACTGAAAAACTTATCCCACACTAATTCCTCCCCAAAAACGTGGGACCAGTTCAACCCCTTCAGAACTGGTCACCCGTTTTTGGGGACAAACTACTTGGAAATAGTGTGGGATAAGTGTTTTCAGTTCTGAATGGGTTTCCGCCCCCCCCCGCCCCCCAAAAAATGATACATACCTCTATCGTACATATAATAGGACCACGCATCGCCACCACAGCCACACCACTATCCAGTCTGATCCAGCTCGAATTGTTTTTCAGCATTCTTTACGCGCACGCACGACCAATTAATTGTGTTTACTATTCACGGCGGTGTTGCGATTCTGAATGTATATAGGATAGTATAGTATGTGCGACCAATTCATTGTAATTACGGTGTTGGGGATTCTGAATGTATGTATAGTATATACCTGGTATATATATGTATGTAACCCTAGAAAGCCGGTCGCCCCGGAGGTAGTCGACGCGTACGACGTCGGAGTGGTTAGCCTCGAAACTATCATACCATTTGTATTACGGGGAACCAAAGTAAATAGGACCTGTGGTACGCAAAAGAAAAACTATATATTTCCCTATTTTTGTGGAACTAGCGCCACCCTGTCCTTCACATTTTTACTATTAATAATAATATTCGGTCCTATTTACTATGGACCTCCGAAATACCAGGTATGTGTGGCATTGCATCGTCTGCTCTGCTTACTGCACTGAGCGCAGTATCTCTGCTGTGTCGTAGTTTTGTGACCACAGAACTGGTACCTTTTTTAGGACGAAGAATCGGCACGGACACTCCTGGGTGTGCTGGATGTCGACGGGTAGAAAGGAAGGCTTAATGTGCAGAACACACACACACCAGGTGGGGTCGAAGGCCAACAAGGTACTTCCCTAACCGAATGGTTGGTATTGGTACTTACGTACTTCCCACGGGCACACGTGCATTCATCAAAAACCAATCGTCGGTATTTAAAATAATACTCGTACCAAGTCAGCGATAGGGTTCTCTCCCTTATGACCAATACAACCAAGGTTATCTTTTGTTTTCATCGATGTCTCGGGGTCACCAAGAGAGGTGGTATGATACATAGGATATGGTACAATGTTTCAACATGTCAAAGGAGGAGGGAGAAGAGCCTGCTTTTGTGACCCCGGATCTTATTAGTTACGACTATTATATTAGTATGAAATACGTATATGATACATGTGTGTGTGTTCTTCCTTCCTTTCTTCACGACGTCATCCCGTACGTATAATATGTGGAGGGAGAGAAAAAATAAATAGGATGGAAACATAAAAAAATACACAAAAAAAGGAGTCGCACGTACGTACGCACGCGGCACGGCAACGACAGGCCCCTTCCTGGCTTCTTCGCCTACAGCAGTAGTAGTAGCAGTGCCTACCGTGATTAAGAGCGCCCAAGATGAGAGCATTCGGGATTTACGAGCGGTCAAATCGGCATGTATGCGTGTGCGTGTTCTTCACATTAAACCTTCCTTTTTACCCGTCGACATCCAGCACACCCCAGTGTCCTTGCCGATTCTTCATCCTAGAGGGGTACCAGTTCTGTGGTCACAAAACTACGACACATGTTACCACCTATACACAGCTGTTGTTTTTTTTAATTTTTTGAAATATATACTATAAAGGGGGACCACAGTAAATATGACCAAATAGTGTTAGTAAAAATAGTTAAATATATAGGTTTTTGTATGTACCGTAGGTCCTATTTACTACGATGGTCCTCCGTATTAAACTCTTCTCTACAACAACAACAACAATACATATTCCCCACTATTAAATAGTTGTACAGATAAGAGCGTTGTGCAGTAAAAACCGCCCCCTGTTTTGGCTTAGTGTCACGGGATGCTCTCAATGTCAACTCGGGGCACCCACTACTACTGCTGTCTGTACTCGTACATACATATGACACTTCATGTGTGTCGGGCGCTTAAAGGTGCTCGTCGTAGACGGTTGATGTTTCCCTAGCTTGTATCATTGTTTTTTCATGGTTTTTTCTCGGTCCTCCGAAAGGAGGATTGCGCAAAAGATTTGATCCCCTAAACCTGTGAATAACGAACACAAAATAAATGGCACACTCATAGAATTCATTACCAGTACGCTACAATACTTTTCGAGCGTTCAAAAAGACGTTAGAGAGGCAGAAAGTGCTGACATTTTCCAACCGCGACTAAAAAAAGCAAGGCACGTACCGTAGTGGGGAGGGAGGAAAATAGCCTGCTTAGTGATCCCGGATCTGAGTTACGACTAACGAATGAGAGAGAAAAGAAAGGCGATGATACTGTGTGTGTGTTCTTCACATTAAACCTTCCTTTCTACCCTTCGACATCCAGCACACCCAGTGTCCGTGCCGATTCTTCATCCTAAAAAGGTACCAGTTCTGTGGTCACAAAACTACGACACAGAGATACTACGCTCAGTGCAGTAAGCAGAGCAGACAATGCAATGCCATATACGACAGGCAGGACCAAATATTGACAGTAAAAATAGGGGAATATGTAGGTTTTTGTGTGCTCCGTAGGTCCTATTTGCTACTATGCTCCTCCGTGATAAAAAGGGAGAGAGAAAAAAAGGGTGAAGATAATAAAAATACATGGGGGGAAAATAAATAAATTAAAAATGCACGGAAACTGGGGTGAGGTTGCTGGATGTCGACGGGTAGAAAGAGCGGCTTCATGCGAACGAAAACACACATATAATACCAAATGTATACTAGGTAATGTCTATCTACGCATATATATATATATCATACCACAATGAACCCTTTGATGGCGGCTACAAAACTTATCCCACACTAATTCCAAGTATTTTGTCTAAAAAACGGGGGCACCGGTTCTGAAGGGGTTTACATAAGAGGGAAGGTTTGTATGTATATTATTCAGTATTATTGTGTCATCCAAACGGCCCTGACATTTAGGTACCGATTGGTACCGCTCTGGGCGCGAATACAAGGACATATTTGTCTTCATATTGATGTACGAATGTCCTTATATTCCCGTTATATGCTAGTAGGTTATACATAATATGCCGGTACAACAGCCGAGGATATAAAACCAGGTACCAGGTAATTACGAGCGTGTTGGCATAATAAATTACTTCATAATAAATTATTATTAATAATAGCATGGCCGTAAATCGCCATCTGCAGGGGGGCCCGGCCCGCCGCCCTTCTCTAAGCGTCTGAGCGTCTGAGTGTCTTGAGTGTCTGACCTGCTTGGGAGAGAAGAAGCCGGAGACCGTGCTCGAAACAAATCTGAAGCCGGAGACCAAGTTTTTCTGTTTTTTTTTTTCCCGGTGTTTTGCTTTTTTGGTGTGTGGGTCGTTCACGTTCACCCGTGATGTGTGTGCGTGTGTGTGCGTGTGTGTGTGTGTGTTTGTGTGTGTGTGTGTGTGTGTGTGTGTGTGTGTGTGTGTGTGTGTGTGTGTGTGTGTAAAAACCGTCCTTTCTACCCGCGACATCCAGCACACCCAGTGTCTGTGCCGATTTGTCGTGTGTGTCATACTGGTACCTGGTATACAACAGTAGCAGTAGCAGTAGCGGCCCTCTCACAAGAAACCTGGTTGGGCAATGCATGCCCCCACTACGGACATGTTTTTTTAAAGCCCTTCTCCTCGCTTGGCACGCTGTGATACCCCTGTCCAAATGTATCATCCATTATGCAAGAAAGCTCGCCTCACAAGCGGACTCGTACGAGGATGCAGCTCTCACCCTTCATGCGACTCGCCGAACACCTCACGTTTCGCTTCGCGCTTTGGTGCAAGCAAACCAATGTCTGCCTGGTCGGTGGAAACCCGACATGCTCCGTCCCGGCATTGCAGGGATGCGAGGGTCTATGGTCATACGACTACGGACATGCATGAAAATGAAGTACCCCCCNTACAATAATGTCAAGATCACGAATCTCGAAATCCCTACTTTTCCTCTAAACATCAGCCTGGCTTTTTCTTACTATTAATACGACCGTATTTATACTGATACTCATATACTCCTACGCGTAAGCCTGTTTCTTGTTAATGATATGTACGAAGATGTCTTGTAACAGGTATCGTATCATACCTCAAACGGATGGAATTTTACGGACGGACCGATTGGTAACAACCGCTTGGTCTTCGTATTAAACTGCAAACGATCCTTATATTTCCGTACGAAGTGGTCCTGGTAAGTATGACACCAGGAATGATACTACTGTAATATTAAACTAAGCAACACGTCAGCTGTGAATTCTCCCGACCGATTGTAGAATAGAACTAAACATGAATTATCGTACTCGTAACTATAAACTGGTTTGGGCTGGTCATTGGTCAGTGTTACTTGCCCACGGTTACTTGCCCGGTGGGTGGCTACTGTTGTTTTTCAAGCTTTTCAAGACCTTTTTTTTTTGTTTCATGTCGTCAGTCGTTCTTGCCCGGTGGCTATCATACGTAGCGTACAAGTATGCACGAGCTGGTGTACGCTAGTGAACAAAAACGCCTGCTGCCGTGTTCTCCTTTTTTTCAGCTTTTGCGACACCCACGCCCCCCCCCCCCCCCCCCCCCCCCCCCGGTATTTGAAGCCAACCACAATCAATCCCGATGAGGATCCTTGTATTTACAGATTCAGAACTGAAAAAACTGCCCAACACTAATTCCAAGTAGTTTGTTCCCAAATTCGCGGGACCAGTTCTTAAGGGGTTAACAACTGCTGCTGCAAATGAATGGTATCATAATTACACCCGGATCGGTAGGTAGCCTTCAACCCCTGAACAACCGGTCCCACGTTTTTGGTGGCAAAGTACTTGGAATTAGTACGGAATAAGTTTCGCAGCTCTGAGAGGGTTAGGTTAATCCCTTTATGGCTGAATTCCCGTTGTGAGTACGTACGAACTATGGCCTAGTATAGCGCCTAAAGCGCGCCGACGCCTTTCAGAACTCAAAAACTCATCCCACACTAATTCCAAGTAGTTTGTCCCCAACAACGTGGGGCCGGTGTTAAGGCGCGTGGCGCAAAGGGCGCCGCACCGACCGGCAAAACAAAATGGAGTCAAAAGAAAGCCTTTCATGTACTCGTATATACGAGAGGCATTGACTGCCCTTTCACCTTAATCTGGTTAAGGCAAAATGCCTTCTAAATGCCTTTCTCTTCGTACGTAATCTATTATCAGAATGCGGTTTGTGCTTCGAAATGGTGTACGTGTGCGTTCGTATTCGGCACCAAAGGACAAGTCTAATAAGGCATTTTGTAAGAGATTTTGCATTGATGCAAATGAGGCATGGAAGACATTGAACGGAATATATGGCAAATATTGTCTTACGTCCTGCGTCCCTTCGACTCAATCGCACCTCAGGTGGCCCCCGAACCGCGATTATAGGGAGTTCGAATCTATAACGGCGTTATTTTGGTTTACAAAACGTGCCTTTTACTGCTCCTTTGCGCGCCTGTTTTTTCTTCTCTGCAGCTGCCTATTTTATACTGGTACGACGTAGGAAAGAAGAGTAGATAAGTCTACCCATCCCTGTAAGTCGTATTGAGGAGATAAAATACTTGGAATTAATGTTGGATCATATCTGGCGGTAAACGGCTTCTTTCTGTACTTCAATATTCTCAAATCTTAATATTTCCTCTCTCTGCTTGGCTTTGAGGTCGACGGCTATTTCGCACTGAAATTAGTCCCTATAGTTGGGTAACGGAGACCAACCAACTAACTACGTACCTGGTACCTGGTGTTATCTATCAAAGTAACACACGTCGAGCCACAACGAGCAACCGCGCCGGTTAGATGCAAGACAGACTAAGACAGACGCAGAACTACAAACAGAGTATATACGCGTAGAACTTCTCGAAATTACTACTCGTAATTGTGCTCAAGCAAACTACCCACAGCCAAGCAGTACGATAGCTACCGGTTGTCTGTGACTTGTATAAAACGAAGTATGTCGTACCTGGTATTATATGTATGTTTATCGTACAGTCAATGCGCAGCCCTGCTGCTACACCTGTCACTACGCTCTCCGTAAAGTTGCCAGTCAAGTCATCGGCATCCTATTATATGTATCATATGTACGATGTGCTCCTATTAATAGACCACACCGGTCGCCCCGGTGGTCTAACTGGTAGCCACGAAGCCTGTAGGCCCGGATGTCGAGGCTTCGATTCTCCCCATGTGTGTGTGTGTTCTTCACATTAAACCCCATGGAGGTTTTTATTCTCAAATGACACCGTCTGTCGAGAGCGCATATTATAGCGTGGGTAAGCAAAATTCGACGAGAGTTGACGAGGGAAGAAAGTGCTGAAATCTTCTCGCGATAAAAATGCAAGGCAAGAACCGTAGTGGGGGAGGAGGGAGAGGAGCCTACTTTGTGACCCCGGATCTGAGTTACGACTAGGGAGGGAGAAAGACGGAAGTGCGAAGATAATAAATGGGATGGACAAAAAAAAAAAAGTTAAAAAAGGCAGACCCGACCCGTACATACCCCGACCCCCTACGAGTACACCTGTTCCCTTACCCCTAACCCTCCTGTCCTGTCCTGCCCTCTCCTCTACTCTCCTGTAACCCTAAAATTATATCACTCTGTTCCGAAATATAAGAAGAGTTTTTATTGAATATTACTATACAATAGGTGCTTATGTTTCGGGACAGAGTGGTATGTATGATACGCACGTATCGGGGGGCATCGTGCGTCATGCGTATCTCCTTCAGGTGTCCATTGTCCATCATCGTCGTATAGATGAAGATATCCTAATGCCCCATGATGATCGTGTTTCATATTTGTTATATCATACATACGACACACGACACCCCACGCCACACGCAAGACGCGAGACGCGAGCGTGCTTCCTTTCGTGTTTCATAACTAAACGGTTTCTTCGCCGTTCTACGTTTTTGATGTGGACGAGAAACGAACCCCAGCGCCGCCACCCGGGTACGAAAAGCACCGGTACACGGTACAGGSTATCAACAGCCAGCACTACGCTTTGTGGTCACATAACTGGTATCTCTCTACGTAGGATGAAGAATCGGCACAGACACTGGGTGTGCTGGATGTCGACGGGTATGTATATAGAAAAGACGGTGTAATGTGAAGAACACACAGATATATACAACACCAGGAGTACACAGGTCCATGTACTCGTACGAGTACAAGTATCGTACCAGGCCACCCGTGCACTTTGAATGTGTTTTTGTTCACGTGTTCACATGAAACATAGTTTTTTTATTTTATGTTTTATCCTCCGGCGGATGGGTAAAAAGAAAGCTTATGCCCTCCACAACAGAGCTTCCGTAGGAATGTATATAGTACAGCTGTAGTACAGGACACCTGATAAGAAACAGTTTAATAAAAACTAGGCTGAGATTTAGAGGAAAATAAGAAGTTCAGGATTCGTTATCTTTAAATTAGTGTCGAAAACACTCTCTCTCTCGAATGAGAAATCCAGCCTGGACCGAATTTCCTGTTTTTTATGTAGGTGTCCTGTACTGTATACCGGTACAAAAACCAGCGGTACAGCTTAAGCTACTCGTATATACAACACCAGAAGTACACAAGTGTCATATATACCACACCATACTATGATATACCAAACTAAGTGTTATATTAATATTGGACTTCGAATGTGTTTGTTCACATCAAACCGAATTTCCGTATTTACGAATGTGCTCGTACAAGTATACCGGTACAAAAACCAGTGCTACAGCTATGTATAGCTATTAATATTAATAGTAGCACTTCTGCAGCCCAGCAGTATCATACCTAATCATAGACCATACCCTTATACTCGGAAGTATGTAGAATACGAGCTTCCGTAGAAATTTACTATATATATATATACCAGTATACCTTTACTATTACATATTATACCAGTATACCTTGACTGTATGGAGGGAGGGATCAAGGGCTAAATGTATGCAGTGAACACAGAATACAACAAACTGCAGAAGTTAGTTGTTACACTATTCAATCGCTGTACACACGTTTTACGTACATGATATTAAATAGTACTTGACGAAGACGAGGAATTCTCCTTCCTGTGCTGATATTCTCGCATTAGCTCATCGCGGAAAAGCTATACAAGCTAGGCCGTGGTCACGTGGTCACAGAACAGGCGGGATCCATCCAACAGTTCTTGAGTGAAAGAAACGCGTTACGTATGATATAACACAGGCCACCTATTAATAAGAAACAGGAAATCTGGTCCAGGCTGGATTTCTCATTCGAAAGAGGGTGGTTTCTACACTAATTTCAAGATAACGACTCCCGAATTTCTTATTTTACTCCAAATACCAGCCTGGATTTCTTATTATCCTGTTTCTTATTATTAATAGGGTCCGGTACTACTGGATATGATGTGGGTATCCTGCATGAGGACATATAAAACACATATCATATACCTGGTACAAAGCAGGCAGTATTGAATATGAATATAAACATATACTCGTTCGTATATATGTAATATTAATAATAACACTTTACCCACCAAGGTCTCCCACGCGTCACACTATTAATAGTGTACGTATTTGTACGCGCGATGGAAGAATCACACAGACTGGAAAGACGAGTTTAGACGAAATTCCCCTCGATGTCACAGCAGTACGAGCAGCTGCTGCTGTTGTTTTTTTCCATAAACATGTATGTACCCGTGGTACTTGTATGATTTTATATGCATATGAACATAACGCTCAAGAGAGCGCATCCCCATGGACGACATTCCTACGTAGCCCATGCCATTTTTTTCTGGAACGGGCACACACCCCGAAAATATCAGCTTTGGAAAATCTCGGCGAGATCTCGTGCGCTCTCGAAGTGTCACACACAGCTTGCAAATAAAAGGTGAGAGTTTCGACGAAACCCTCGATCTCAGAGCAACTGTTGTTCTTATTTTTCATGAATATGTATAAACCAGTGGTTTGATTTTATATAGGGCATTATCCAAAAATAGGTATACCTACGCACTTTGAGCCATTTATAGGTACAGTGAGTAATGTACACCGGAAACGGCTTCCTGGCCCGCCTGATATTGGGCCTGCGCTCCATTGTACCTACAAATGGCTCAAAGTGCGTACGTAGGTATACCTATTATTGGCTAATGCCCTTTTATATATATATATACTTCGTATATCGATAGCACATCCACATCCCCATGGACGACATTCCTACGTAGCCCATGCCAATTTTCTCTGCAACAAGGGGGAGGTCGGGGGGAGCACACACCCCGAAAATATTAGCTTTAAGGAAAAATCTCGTCGAGATCTCTTTGCTCTCTGCGTCGCCGAAAAAAATCGGATTCGAAATGCAATTCCTATTTTTACAAGGTGACCATCACATTGTATACGAAGGTATGTCTACGTACTGCTTTTGCGATCAGTTAATGTGAGAATAACAACAGCAACTGGTTTGAGTATGAATAGTTACATGTAGTACAGTACAGGACGCCTAATAAGAAACAGGAAATCTGGTCCAGGCTGGATTTCTTATCCGAGAGACGGTGCTTTCTCTACACTTAAGTTGAAGAGAACGACGCCCGAATTTCCTATTTGCCTCTGAATCTCAGCCTTGCTTTCCTATTAGCATGTTTCTTATTAGGTGTCCTGTACTGTATCAAAGTACAGGACGAGCAGTGCTGCTGGGAATCGAAAACCGAGAAACCGTTTTTCGGTCGGTTTTTCGGTCGGTTTTTGCCGACCGAAACCAAACGAAACCGACTGAAACCGGAAACCGACTTGATTTTTTTTTTGCGAATTGTTTATTTCCCCCCCCCCCCCCCCCCCTCCCAGACCTATAATGATCCCTGCATATCTGTATGAAAACCCCCGGAAAACCGATCGAAACCCTGTTAGTGGATCTTCCTAAGGTAGCTAATTAGGCACTCTGATTGGCCAAGCAAGCACTGACCACTGGCATAGGGTTCGGGTTAGGGTTAGGGTTAGGGTTCGATCTGAGGGTCAACATACTACTACCAAGACAAAACCCCCATTTTAATGATCCACTATCACCCTTTGTCCACCCCTCTTCTCGTGTTCAGTGCGGCTTCTTATTGCGGTATTTCTTATTCGCTGCCTCGGCCTTTTGCCTCATTATCAAAACTTTTTTTTTTTTTTCCTTGTATACTACTACTACGGTATATCATACGCACTGTAGGCAAAAGTCATTACTGGCTTAACCATATAGGTCAGCAAACGCTGCAATCTCATGCTATTAGTATAGGACCTGGTGCTGATTGATTTCGACGACGACGACGGCAGTAAATCGCTATTGAAAGAGCCAGCCAGTGCATAGTGCCCACCTCTACGTGTGATATACCAAGTACCGGTATACTGCGGTTAATGCTAACCCTTGCGAGTGCGAGATTTTGAGAGGAGATACAAATTCAAATTGACAACAATACATTGGCGACTGCAGCACAACGACCACTGCGCGTGAGTACTCGCAAGGGATTCGTATACAAATTGGTACACATCACATATCACACGTCATGGTATGTAGCTTCTAGGAGTGGTATCATACGTTCGGCACGGGGGCAACGTGACCTACGTACCCGTACTGCTGCTCTTAGGGCGCTCGCGCTGCTCGCACAAATATCCTCGCAGACGAGGCAGCAAGGGCTGATGCTTCCGAGGGGACATGGAGTGAACTGACACACGACACGCAGTGAGACGTGGAAGTGTGGAGGGCGTAAGCTTTATTTTTACCCATCCGCCGGAGGATAAAAAAAGAAGAAGAAAAAAACAAAGACGGTTTGATAAGAACACCAAAAACGTTGCCGTCGTTGTTGGTTGCCCTCTCTCTCGGGGTCCGAAAGTGTCGAAATATAGGAAAACAAAATACAGCAGTAATAAGAAACAGGGAAATCTGGTCCAGGCTGGATTTCTTATTTTGAGAAGAAAGTGCTTTCTACACAATTTCAAGATAACGACTTCCCGAGAGTTGTAACTCTAGTCACTCATCACCTCCTCCAAATTTCAGCCTGGCTTTCTTATTGGCCTGTTTCTTATTAGGTGTCCTGTACTGCTGTATATTAAGAAACAGGGAAATCTGGCCAGGCTGGATTTCTTATTTGCGAGGGTGCTTTCTACACTAATTTCAAGATAACACTCCCGAATTTCTTATTTTCCTCTAAATCTCAGCCGGCTTTCTATTACCTGTTTTCTTATTAGGTGTTCTGTACTACTCTCTAGTGGCAAATATCACAATTTCGGCGCATCGGTAACCGGGTCACACCAAGTCCCCAGGCTGCTGGGCGGCGGCGGGAGGGGTGCGGGGGGGGGCGGGGGAGGGGGGGGGGGGGGGGGTGGGGGGCGGCTGTCCTAAGGGATTTGTAAAGAGATCAAATCTGGGAGGTGAGGGGACACGACGTTCACCTCTCGACAGACAGCAACTTTTTCCTTGACACATGTGCTTTGCCTTGACTGACACCAACACTACTACTTCTACTACTATTAATACTATGGATAAGAGAGAAAGCTAGTTAAGAGAGCTGTTTCCGGCCTGTACCACACCTCTCTTGACCCGTTTAGGACTGCAGTCCCGTATTGGGGACAAACCACTCTAATTCTAAGTAATTTGTCCCCAAAACGGGACTCCAGTTCTATAAGGGTCAATTCGGAATACCCACTGCTGTAATATGTGATCTCTTTTTTACATGGGAGCGTCGGCCTCGGAAACACGAGTGTGGTATTTATACTGACCTCATGTATACATTATATTTTTGTACGTATCGGTTTCTTTTTTTTTCCTTTCGGGTGTGTGGTATCGTCCATTTCCATGCGAAGAGACGGGGGTAAGAAGGGTATCCTCTTCCCGCGACAAAAAAAGGGAAGGCATGCACTGCAGCGGGGAGGGGGGATGAGCGCCCTCTGGGTCACCCCGCCCTGAAAAGGAGGTACTCGGTAGCTGGAGAAAGTGCACATCATAGGGCTGGGCACTGGCTGACTCTCAGTCAATGGCGATTATACTGTCGTAATAATCAATCAGTATACTGGACTGCAGCAATATACCGCTGTCTCTCGCCTCCATCTATACGAGGGCGAAGGTAATATGTGTGTGTTCTTCACATTGAACCATTTTTTCTACCCGTTCACACCCAATATGTACATAGGATTGAAAAAAGTCACCGGCTTGGAAGTATTGCCGACTCCGCGAGCCACGCACGAGGCACGATGCACTCATTCTGTGGAACAAGCACGACCCACTGTAGTATGTACGAGTATATACAACCTACTATGGGCTATATACGAGTATGACTACTAATGTCGTACTCGAGTCCTTTTGGCAGGGGGGGGGGGTCATATCATCGTAACCCCCCCCTATGTGAGTGTGTTCTTCACATTAAACCTTCCTTTCTACCCGTCGACATCCAGCACACCCAGTGTCCGTGCCGATTCATCATCCTAAAAAGGTACCAGTTCTGTGGTCACAAAACTACGACACAGAGATACTTCGTACAGCAGACAATGCAATGCCATATACGACAGGCAAGACCTACGTACCCTGCTAGCAATCCAGGTGCATGCAAGAGAAAAAAAGAGAAAAAACAAAACAAAAAAGCGAAAACGAAAAAAGAATAAAAAGTAAATATACTGAAGCAAATCAACAATCAAGCGGTATATACAAGCTCTTGTGGTTACGACACCACCACGACAGATATTTTCTATTTTCTTCATGCGTTGTATATACAATGTAGTAATGAGCAAAGATGTCGGGAGACATGTCACGCAAGGCAAAACATGCGCTGTCAAGGGTGTAGGGCCGAAGTGCTCCACACTAAAACCTAGTAGTTTGGTGTCAGTCACGGCATGTCAAGGCAAATCTGATGTCTGTCAAGGGTTGAAAGCCCTGTCTCCCGATATATTTGGTAATATAAGCAGAGGGTAGAATACGATGCATCGCACCTACCAACCAATTCGGTAATTCGATGGAAGGAAGTGTGTGAAGTGTGTTTGTTTTTCACATTCAGCCGTTCCTTCTATGAATATACCTGTCGACATCTATATATGAACACAGTCAGTCAGTGTCCGTGCCGACATCTATACAACACAGCCAGTGTCCGTGCCAAATCTTAATCCTAGAGAGATATATACACAAGCTCTGGAAGTAAGTACTAGGAGTGAGCTTCATGAACAGCCGACAGCTGACGGCTGACGTATATTCTCGTTTGCAAAAGTGTTGTTGAAGTACTATACATATAAAACCCGTAAGTAGGCGCGATCGAAGTTTTACACGCAGCTAGCAAAGATGAGTTTCGACGAAACCCTCGACCTCACAGCTGTTTTTTTTTTTTTTTTTTTTTTACATATACCACGCGCAGCTTTCGCTTTCGATACAGACGGTTTTTCACGAACGTATCACACTCACACTCCGTGGTTGGTTGCCCGACCTCACAGCTGACGGTGTCCTCCGTCTCGTAAGGGGTGCGTGGTCAATAGTCAAATGACCAAGCCAAGCAACAAGTGAGTACGCCCCCCCCCCCCCCCCCCCTCCCCTTATCCCTTTTACGAGTACAACTCCTAAGTTTTCCCACCCTAACTACAATTATTTTGCCCCCATAAACCGGCGCGTGAGGTTGTCGAACAGTGAGTGTTAAAATGCCGCTCGTGGTTGGCTTTACTGCACAAAAAACACCTAGTAATACCTATCTGACTCTAATTTTAAGTAAGTTGTCCCCAGACCGGGACAGCAGTCCCCTATATAAAGGGGGTAAATCTGAAAAAAAAAGTCAAAAGACGTTTCCCACTATTTACGCGGGGACCATACAGTAGTAGTAACCAGGACCCATCTCATACACTAAAACCTGTGTATGTATTCCAGTATTTTTACTAAGAATATCTGGTCCTGATTACTAGTGGTATGTATTGCCCCCGTGATGGAAATAGGGGGGGGGGGTACTCGATATTCATGCATTTCGGAAGCGCTCCCCACTTGAGGAGCTCCACACTAGTAGTAAGTAAACAAAAATGATTTTGGGGAGGAAACTAAAAATGCTGGTATACCCGATGATTAATTACACAATCATCCCGTGTGGCCTTGAGTAAAAATTAAAAAAAAAACAGGAGAAGAATCTTGCAATACAACAATGAAATTCCGACGATTTTTTGGGGTTATTTAACCCATTCAGAACTGAAAAACTTATCCCACACTAATTCCTCCCCAAAAACGTGGGACCAGTTCAACCCCTTCAGAACTGGTCACCCGTTTTTGGGGACAAACTACTTGGAAATAGTGTGGGATAAGTGTTTTCAGTTCTGAATGGGTTTCCGCCCCCCCCCGCCCCCCAAAAAATGATACATACCTCTATCGTACATATAATAGGACCACGCATCGCCACCACAGCCACACCACTATCCAGTCTGATCGAATTGTTTTTCAGCATTCTTTACGCGCACGCACGACCAATTAATTGTGTTTACTATTCACGGCGGTGTTGCGATTCTGAATGTATATAGGATAGTATAGTATGTGCGACCAATTCATTGTAATTACGGTGTTGGGGATTCTGAATGTATGTATAGTATATACCTGGTATATATATGTATGTAACCCTAGAAAGCCGGTCGCCCCGGAGGTAGTCGACGCGTACGACGTCGGAGTGGTTAGCCTCGAAACTATCATACCATTTGTATTACGGGGAACCAAAGTAAATAGGACCTGTGGTACGCAAAAGAAAAACTATATATTTCCCTATTTTTGTGGAACTAGCGCCACCCTGTCCTTCACATTTTTACTATTAATAATAATATTCGGTCCGATTTACTATGGACCTCCGAAATACCAGGTATGTGTGGCATTGCATCGTCTGCTCTGCTTACTGCACTGAGCGCAGTATCTCTGCTGTGTCGTAGTTTTGTGACCACAGAACTGGTACCTTTTTTAGGACGAAGAATCGGCACGGACACTCCTGGGTGTGCTGGATGTCGACGGGTAGAAAGGAAGGCTTAATGTGCAGAACACACACACACCAGGTGGGGTCGAAGGCCAACAAGGTACTTCCCTAACCGAATGGTTGGTATTGGTACTTACGTACTTCCCACGGGCACACGTGCATTCATCAAAAAGCTTATTAAGTGCCAATCGTCGGTATTTAAAATAATACTCGTACCAAGTCAGCGATAGGGTTCTCTCCCTTATGACCAATACAACCAAGGTTATCTTTTGTTTTCATCGATGTCTCGGGGTCACCAAGAGAGGTGGTATGATACATAGGATATGGTACAATGTTTCAACATGTCAAAGGAGGAGGGAGAAGAGCCTGCTTTTGTGACCCCGGATCTTATTAGTTACGACTATTATATTAGTATGAAATACGTATATGATACATGTGTGTGTGTTCTTCCTTCCTTTCTTCACGACGTCATCCCGTACGTATAATATGTGGAGGGAGAGAAAAAATAAATAGGATGGAAACATAAAAAAATACACAAAAAAAGGAGTCGCACGTACGTACGCACGCGGCACGGCAACGACAGGCCCCTTCCTGGCTTCTTCGCCTACAGCAGTAGTAGTAGCAGTGCCTACCGTGATTAAGAGCGCCCAAGATGAGAGCATTCGGGATTTACGAGCGGTCAAATCGGCATGTATGCGTGTGCGTGTTCTTCATATTAAACCTTCCTTTTTACCCGTCGACATCCAGCACACCCCAGTGTCCTTGCCGATTCTTCATCCTAGAGGGGTACCAGTTCTGTGGTCACAAAACTACGACACATGTTACCACCTATTCGTACACAGCTGTTGTTTTTTTCAATTTTTTTAAATATATACTATAAAGGGGGACCATAGTAAATATGACCAAATAGTGTTAGTAAAAATAGTTAAATGTATAGGTTTTTGTCTATACCGTAGGTCCTATTTACTACGATGGTCCTCCGTATTAAACTCTTCTCTATAAATATTCCCCACTATTAAATAGTTGTACAGATAAGAGCGTTGTGCAGTAAAACCCGCCCCCTGTTTTGGCTTAGTGTCACGGGATGCTCTCAATGTCAACTCGGGGCACCCACTACTACTGCTGTCTGTACTCGTACATACATATGACACTTCATGTGTGTCGGGCGCTTAAAGGTGCTCGTCGTAGACGGTTGATGTTTCCCTAGCTTGTATCATTGTTTTTTCATGGTTTTTTCTCGGTCCTCCGAAAGGAGGATTGCGCAAAAGATTTGATCCCCTAAACCTGTGAACGAACACAAATAAATGCACACTCATGATTCATACCAGTACGTACATACTTTTCGAGCCGTTCAAACGTATAGAGAGGGCAGAAAGTGCTGACATTTTCCCGCGATAAAAAAAGTGCAAGGCACGTACCGTAGTGGGGAGGGAGGGAGGGAGGAGAAAAGCCTACTTATGAGTGACCCCAGATCTGAGTTTCGACTATAACGGGGGGGGGCATAGTGTGTGCGTGTTCTTCACATTAAACCTTCCTTTCTACCCGTCGACATCCAGCACACCCCAGTGTCCGTGCCGATTCTTCATCCTAAAAAGGTACCAGTTCTGTGGTCACAAAACTACGACACAGAGATACTACGCTCAGTGCAGTAAGCAGAGCAGACAATGCAATGCCATATACGACAGGCAAGACCTACCCTGCTAGCAATCCAGGTGCATGCAAGAGAAAAAAAGAGAAAAAAGAAAAAAAGCGAAAAGGAAAAATAATAAAAAGTAAATATACTGAAGCAAATCAACAATCAAGCAACCAAACAAAAGCATGAACATAAAAGAAGAAAGTGTCGTGCTTCTCCCAGAGGAGATGCGACATCCAATAAAAACCAAATGAAATGAAACGAAATGAAATGAAATGGACCGAAAACAAGTAGACAGGACCAAATATTGACAGTAAAAATAAGGAAATATGTAGGTTTTTGTGTGCTCCGTAGGTCCTATTTACTACTATGCTCCTCCGTGATAAAAAGGGAGAGAGAAAAAAAGGGTGAAGATAATAAAAATACATGGGGGGAAAATAAATAAATTAAAAATGCACGGAAACTGGGGTGAGGTTGCTGGATGTCGACGGGTAGAAAGAGCGGCTTCATGCGAACGAAAACACACATATAATACCAAATGTATACTAGGTAATGTCTATCTACGCATATATATATATATATATGTATCATACCACAATGAACCCTTTGATGGCGGCTACAAAACTTATCCTACGCTATTTCCAAGTATTTTGTCTAAAAAACGGGGGCACCGGTTCTGAAGGGGTTTACATAAGAGGGAAGGTTTGTATGTATATTATTCAGTATTATTGTGTCATCCAAACGGCCCTGACATTTAGGTACCGATTGGTACCGCTCTGGGCGCGAATACAAGGACATATTTGTCTTCATATTGATGTACGAATGTCCTTATATTCCCGTTATATGCTACCAGGTAGTAGGTTATATATAATATGCCGGTACAACAGCCCATGATATAAAACCAGGTACCAGGTAATTACGAGCGTGTTGGCATAATAAATTACTTCATAATAAATTATTATTAATAATAGCATGGCCGTAAATCGCCATCTGCAGGGGGGCCCGGCCCGCCGCCCTTCTCTAAGCGTCTGAGCGTCTGAGTGTCTTGAGTGTCTGACCTGCTTGGGAGAGAAGAAGCCGGAGACCGTGCTCGAAACAAATCTGAAGCCGGAGACCAAGTTTTTCTGTTTTTTTTTTTCCCGGTGTTTTGCTTTTTTGGTGTGTGGGTCGTTCACGTTCACCCGTGATGTGTGTGCGTGTGTGTGCGTGTGTGTGTGTGTGTTTGTGTGTGTGTGTGTGTGTGTGTGTGTGTGTGTGTGTGTGTGTGTGTGTGTGTGTGTAAAAACCGTCCTTTCTACCCGCGACATCCATCATACCCAGTGTCTGTGCCGATTTGTCGTGTGTGTCATACTGGTACCTGGTATACAACAGTAGCAGTAGCACGGGGGACCATCGTAGTAAATAGGACCTACGGTACATACAAAAACCTATATATTTAACTATTTTTACTAACAATATTTGGTCCTATGTAACGGGGGACCATAGTAAATAGGACCTGTGGTACACGCTAAAACCTATATACTCACATATTTTACTAACAATGTTTGGTCCTACGTGCTATGTTCCTACGGGGGACCATAGTAGATAGGACATGTGGTACACACTAAAACCTATATACTCACATATTTTTACCAACAATATTTGGTCCTATTTTACTATGGTCTCGTGATCGGTTCCCCCCCCCAAAAAGTAGCAGCAGTAGCGGCCCTCTCACAAGAAACCTGGTTGGGCAATGCATGCCCCCACTACGGACATGTTTTTTTAAAGCCCTTCTCCTCGCTTGGCACGCTGTGATACCCCTGTCCAAATGTATCATCCATTATGCAAGAAAGCTCGCCTCACAAGCGGACTCGTACGAGGATGCAGCTCTCACCCTTCATGCGACTCGCCGAACACCTCACGTTTCGCTTCGCGCTTTGGTGCAAGCAAACCAGATGTCTGCCTGGTCGGTGGAAACCCGACATGCTCCGTCCCGGCATTGCAGGGATGCGAGGGTCTATGAGTATACGACTACGGACATGCATGAAAATGAAGTACCCCCCATATATATATAGAAGTGAGCCATATGTTCCTAGTATTTGCCTTGTAAGGTTATTTGAATAAGGAACTTGCAGCGTGTTTCAGATGTTGACAACGAGCTCTCGTGCGGCACTCACCGGCAAAGAAGGGCTTGAGATTTTCTTGAGGGTGCTTTTTTGTTTTCTTAGCGAGTCAATATATATTTTAGGGCCCGTTTTAACGAAGAAGAAAAAAATTGAATTTGGAAAAAATATGTATTCAAATCCGCTTTTCATTGGTCAACACACGCACCAGCACCAACGATTAGGATCTTGGGGCATGATATTTGGTGCTGGTGAGTCTGTTGACCAATGAAAATCGAATTTGAATTTTATTTTTTCCAAATTGAATTTATTTTATACTCGTTAATTCTGGCCCTTATATATATATTTACCAAAAAAAAACTAGCTGTGAGATCGAGGATTTTCACCGCAGCTCATATTCACAAGCTGAGTGTGACACTTGGGTACCAGGTATATACTACAACATGACATATGAAATCCCACCTACAATGAGTAGAAGCTACTACGTACTGTCTGTAGGTAGTTCTCCAGTTTCTTGCCGTACTTGCTGTGTACCACTTTGTTCCGAAATGTTAGTGCCATTCGGGTGTTGATATTTCAACCAAATGGTCACTATATTCCCGGACAAAGTGGTATGTGTTATACCAGGCATACATATATTTATTCCATGCGCTGCTGACAATATGTGGTATTAATAATATATACTGCGCATGTACAACAGTAGTAGTATGAATATGTGTATATACCTGGTAAATATGGCAGGTGTGCATGATGCAGCCCTTTTATCTCTTCTTCCGGCGAGAGCAGGGACGGAGGGCTCGAGGCGGGGGGAGAGGAGAGGAGAGGAAGGGGGGGGCAGAGGGGCGGGTTTCCTTGCCGGCAGTCCGCTTCAATCTCTTTTTAGTATTCATCCATTTCATGCGGTTGTCCCGACAAAAAAAGTCGAAGGAAAAAAAATCCCCGGAAAAACAAAATGCGAACGCTTACGACTACTTACGATACTGCTGCTGCCTCTGTATACGTACATAGAGCCAGCAGCAAGCAGTGCTATTTGTGACAGTATGATAACGACAACATTGAACTGAAGAAGTTGGAGGAGCATGGAGCAGAAAAGGGGGTAGTAATTTAATACAGTACGTATTACGGTGGACCATACCGGTGGTAAATAGGACTAAATATGGTTAGTAAAAATTGTGGAATAGTAAATAGGACCAAGTATGGTTAGTAAAAAAGTGAAATATACTGGTTTTTGTATGTCCCGTAGGTCCTATTTACTATGGTCTCCCGTAGTAGTTGGCACTGCTGTACAGAAGGGGGTGAAGGCTTCGTGCATGAGGTTTCCTTTTTTTTTGTTTTAGCCTTGGTTTCGTTTTTTTCGGGGGATGTTTCGAGAAAAATTGTGAAAATACACACTTGACATGCTGTGTAGGAGACGACGAGACGACTGCAACGCTAACCCTAAGCCTAAGCCAATCAGAGTAGCCCTAGCGCTGACCCTAAGCCAATCAGAGTACAATACAGGACACCTGATGAGAAACAGGAAATCTGGTCGAGGCTGGATTTCTTATTTGAGAGAGGGTGCTTTCTACACTAATTTCAAGATAACGAATCCCGAATGTATTGCTTTCCTCGAAATCTCAGCCTGGCTTTCTTATTGGCCTGTTTCTTATTAGGTGTCCTGTATTGTAGCCCTAGCGCTGACCCTATAAGCCAATCAGAGTATAGCCCTAGCGCTGACCCTAAGCCAATCAGATCAATCAGACCAAAGAATCTCGAATAAGCGGTATTCATAATTAGTACCACTCTGTCCAGAAGTATAAGCACCGTTACTAGTGAATATGTATGTACAAACGGTGCTTATATTTCTGGACAGAGTGGTAGTAACGAAGCTCTTCTGCCTCGGACAGATGATCGGTTCCGACCTTCATTATTTGGATCTGTTAAGGGAAGTTAGGTCTATTCGCGATCCTACACTTCGTATCTAGCATCTATCTACAGCAGTATTAATAGTAGCCCATGTTGCCGGGAGGAGCCAGTGAAGGGTGGACAAACAACCTCGATGGTGAACCTTTACGCAGGTTTTGTGCTTGGCGCCTAAAGCCGACCCTCCGACCCGAACCCGAACCCTGACCCGAACCCTAACAACCCTATACAAGAGTGGTCAGTGCTCGGATGCTGTGCTTGGTAAGGCGACTATTGTATCGGCGACTCGACTGCTTGTAGTCAGTCGTCCGTCAACCCGCAGCCCCGACGGTTACAGCGTCAAAGAGAGAGGAAGAGTGCAAACACCCCGTACAGATCACGATCTGCCCATCTACAGATCATCTTACAGTAGCTCCTAACCCGCCGTTTCGTTGTGTATGAGATTTTTGGTGTGCGCGATTGTGTACATAGTAGCACAGACCCGACCCCTACGAAACGCGTTTTGAGATCTACAGTCTACAGCTCCCACCCGGCACCATTGTGAGCTATAGACTGCTGTAGATCATAACAGATCAGGAATCTATCTGTGGCCCTGGAAGATCTATCTAAAGACGATGAGGCGAGAATCGATGATCTGTCCCGAGATCCATACTTACTTGATCCCATACATAGACGCACGCTCCCTGAATTTTACAGCCTCAGATTGTGTCCCCCTCATACGGGATGTATATATATCCTGCATGATACGGACATATAAAATCCATTTTTAGTACGCGCGATGGAAATATCACACTCAGCTAGCCAAGATGGGTTTCGACGAAATCTTCGATCTCACACGTGTTGTTTGGAAAAAAAAAATATATATATATACGAAGTATATATGTACATTAGTTTTTTGTAAGTTTTTTTTTCAAGCATTTCCAATCCTTGCTCCCGTTTGGTGTATCGTTTTTGTTGTCGGCTCTAAACTCCACACGGTAAGGGCCCGCCAACGGGGAGATGCAATGAGCCTTAGCACCTCAGCTCGGAAACAAAAACACAGAACCTTTCGTAGCTCGTGAGATCGAAAGGTGAAGGTCTCTCTAAAGCGCATGTTTTGCAAACTTGGTGTGATACTTCGACCGCGTTGTGTTTTTTTCTTTCTTTATGACATTTACCTGGAACGCACTGGTGATTAGGCTTGCTGTATATGATATATACTGTATATGGTATAATATATACCTGTTTTCCTAGCGTCCCCATCGAAGCGAGTCTGACGTTTGTTTATACCGGGCTATTTATCATGGTGTGTCGTCGGTCTGATGCTGCTGTACTGGTTGCTGTGTTTATATGAGGTACGTGGCGAGTGCCGAGGCTCCCAACTGCCAACTGCCAACCTTGAGGCTGCTGTAATGCAGACACACCCCTAATGAAATTGTTGTTCCAAAATAAACTCTACGAACAATAGTTTTTTATATTATATAAACATACAAGCAGAGCAATACAATACAATACCGGTACTAATCAAAATAGTACCGGTCGGTGTACTACTGTCAGCGTCAGCCTCGAACAAGGCCTCTTGATAATCTCCTTGATGGTTGACGAAGATTGACGTTAGTTTGTACATTATGGTGTACTGTCAGCGTCAGCCTCAAACAAGGCCTCTTGATAATCTCCGTGATGGTTGACGGAGTTTGACGTTAGTTTGTACATACATATCAGATATTATTACCGAGTAATAATACTCGTAACCTTTTGGGATTTTTGCTTGCACGAGATGAGGTGACATGTATGATATAGATACGACTCGTATGCTATTGCGGGGGACCATAGTAAATAGGAACGTACGGTACACACTAAAACCTAAATATTTACCTATTTTTACCAACAATATTTGGTCCTATTTATTATGGTCCTCCGTAATAGTTTTTTTTTGTAACTTGGAATTGATCATTTTGTGGTTGTAGAGATTTTTTTTGTTCATCCAATTTATCCATCTATCCATACATACGTACCCAGCCTCCTATTTATACCTGCTTTTATGCTGGGAATTTGCAACTTGGAATTTATAATATTGTGGTTTTGGAGAGTTTTTGTTTTTACGTCCATTTATGCATCCACATCAATAGATACACGACGTACCGGTTTTCTATCTGCTTTTATGCTGGGAATTTGTAACTTGGATTTTTAGCATTTTGTGGGTTTGGAGAGTATGTTTTACATCCAATTTATCCATCTATCCAGACGCACCAGTGTTCTATCTGCTTTTATGCTGATAATTTGTAACTTGGAAATTCTCATTTTGTACTCGTAGTTTTGGGGACTTTTTTGTTCGTTTGCATGTGTGTGTTTGTGTGTGTTCACATTAAACCTTCCTTTCTACCCGTCGACATCCAGCACACCCAGTGTCCGTGCCGATTCTTCATCCTAAAAAGTTACCAGTTCTGTGGTCACAAAACTACGACACAGAGATACTACGCTCAGTGCAGCAAGCAGAGCAGATAATGCAATGCATCCATTACGTAGTAACTTGGAATTTACAATTTTGTGGGTTTGGAGAGTTTCTTTTTAACCCATCCAGAACTGAAAACAAGTATCCCACACTATTTCCAAGTGGTTTGTCTCCACATACGCGGGACCAGTTCTTGAGGGGCTAACATCCAATTTATCCATCTATCCATACTCGTATAATACATACCCGTATTCCATCTGCTTTTATCCTGGGAATTTGTAACTTGGACTTTTATCATTTTGTGGTTTGGAGACTGCATCTCCATCATGGCATCCGTCCACATCCCGTTTTCTATCTCGTGAATATGTTGTAGCCCAGTAAAAAGTCGTAGATGGACGTAATTTCGCGGTGTCTGGTGTTGCTCTTGTCGAAAAATCGGCGGAAGGGCTGTCATGCCAGCGAGGGAAGCGGCGAGGCCGTCATGCACTCCGGAAGTAATGAACAGAGGTTCGAACGTTCGATTGTATATACAAAATTATATGTATAAACGAAAACAGCACAAGCGCCAGGTCAGGTACGTATTCGTAGTCGGTGCCCCGAGGCACGCCAGGCCTCGTGGTATCCTGATTGATTGATTGGTTGATCGATGCTTGATTCGGTTGAGGCAGTTTGCCGTTAACTTTGTGCCGCCAAGTGTATGATATATATATTATATCTACATACGTACCTGGTACATATTAACAGTTTAGTGTGTTTTTCACCTTACATTCACGACTTTTGATACACAGCAGTAGATTGCGCCGTCGATACGTGGTGTAAAACTTTGTGTTTTTGTACGTATTCCGTTTTTTTTTTGGCAGAAAATTTGCATCCACCGTCCCCCTCCCCCCTCTTCCCCTGCGCCGATATGGGGGCGCTCCTGTTATATCCCGAAGACTGCAAACCAAAAAATTATCATGATAACCAAGTGATAACCCATTAGGGAGCACGGAAAAAAATCGACACAACTCTCCACTCTTGAAACACTATAACGAAAAACAAACCAATGCTTGTTGTTGGTTGGCGGGGGGGCCAGTAATAATATGGACGATTTTTCGGATGGTATTTTTTTTTTTTTTTTCGAAATTTGTGTTTACTTGTTCTATTTGGTATAGTGTACCCCTCGTCGCTTAACTTGTCAGCCATATGCAAGAAAGTCCGCCTCACAAGCGGTTCTTCGTCTGTTGCGGGGGGGGGCATAGTAAACACTGTAAACAGAACCCACGGTACACAACAAAAACCTACCTCTGGTATATACCAGGTATTAACCTATTTTTTTCTGCCAATATTTGGTCCTATTTACTATTGCTAGCAGGGTAGGTATTGCCCGTCGTATATGGCATTGCATTGTCTGCTCTGCTTACTGCACATCTCTACTGTGTCGTAGTTTTGTGACCACAGAACTGGTTTACCTTTTTTAGGATGAAGAATCGGCACGGACACTGGGTGTGCTGGATGTCGACGGGTATGTAGAAAGGAAGGTGTAACGTGAAGAACACACACACTATGGCGCGCTTCGTATCAATGTCTGCCTGCTTGCCTGGTGAAAAACCCGAAAATTGCTCCGTCCCGGCATTGGAGGGGTGCGAGGGCCTATGCTCATACGACTACCGGTACGGCCGTGCACGACATGAGCACTACCCACCCACCCACACACATATCGGAGCGACTTTTCGAGCTTCGATAGCTCCGTATATAACAAAGAAGAGGCACAGCAGTGCCAAGCGACACGGACCTAATATGTCCAACACCACTCACCCTATGCGGCACTGGGCGCTGCCATTCTTCATGCCGTGGAGATATCGAGCTCGAAAAGTCGGTCCGGGGGGGGGGGGTACTCATGTCGTGCACGGCTGTAGTCGTATGGCCATAAGACCCTCGCATCCCTACAATGCCGAGACGGAGCACGTTGGGTGTTCACCGGCCAGGCAGACATTGCTATGGCTTGCACCAAGCGTGAAGCGCCGTGATATATATATTAGGCGAGTCGCATGAAGCGTAAGCTGCATCCTGCTCGTAAGAACCGCTTGTGAGGGGGACTTGCATGTGGACGACAGCCTCAGGGGGGGGGCGGGGGGGGCGTACTCATTTGTGGCTTGCCTTAGTCGGTTCTCCATTGACCACGCATCCCTTTGGAGAATGAGGGAGCACCGTTCCTACTCCTAATAGAGACACCTCCAACATTTGGGCGCTCATTACGTTGTTTCCATATATTACAAAGAAGCCTCTCGCTAATCCTATCCCCTTCGGCGCCGGGGGGGGGGGGGGCGAATAACAGCTGGTAACGAAAGAACGGACGAAAGGCAACCCGGAACTTAAGCGAAATAAATAAGACGCCCTATGCAGCTAGTATTACCGTGAAAAAAGCGAGTAAACGCCTCCCCCACCCCCCCCCCCCACACCCCCCCCCCCAGCGTTAAGCGATCGAGCATGGGATTTTCGTAACTTGGCAATGGGAGAAGAGCCAACTACGTAGCTATTTATATATGTGGCCCCTAATCCGAGTTGTACGACTATGAGCAGGAGGGAGAGAGCAAGGGCCAAGTTCATAATTGGGAAGAAAAAACAGGCAAAAACGAAAAAAAGTAAAGTAAAAAAGAAAAAAAGAAAAAAAGTAAAAGCAGGTGGAAGGAAGGAAGGAAGGAAGGAAGGAAGGAAGTGAGGAAATAATGCTTTCTTCGAGGCGAAAGTGTGAGGCTGCTGCTGCTGCTGCTGCTGCTGTAAATGCACTCCTTATAGAGAAATTGAGATCGTGCTGGAACGTTCGTACGATACCACCAACAACATCAACACCACCACCACCAACAACAACAACAACAACAACAACAACAACAACAACACCTCCTCCATCCTCCACTCAGTCGATGTCCGAAACTACGCTGAGACTCTTTGATCTGTTTTGTCATGAGTGACCGTGATGCGTGCAATCTTCGAAACTACACCAGGCCTTTTGATCCCGTGATGATCGATGGTGATGATGATGATGATGATGATGATGTCTGTAATTTTCCTTTATCTGTATGTTCCATGTTTTTTTTCTACCAGCCTCCAAAATATGTAATTTGCGAAAAATGTAATTTGCAAAAATATGTAATTTGCAAAAAAATGTAATTTGCGACTTTTTGGACTACAGCAGTAGTTTGTAAAACTTTCTAAGTTTATGGTGAGTTATTTTACCCCCCCCCGCCCCCCTGTTTTTGATCGGGTTCCCCTCCCCCCCCCCCCCCCCGAGCTCAAATGCTGGTGTGAAGAGCGCGAGGCCCCTTGATCCCCAAATGATTGATGATGATGCGGTGATTTGCCGTTAACTCGTTACTTTGCACCGGCAAAAAAATGTAATTTGCAACTTTGGTTGTAATTTGTCATTCGACAAATTTGGAGAGTTTTTACAAGCAACCTCCCCCCCCCCCTCCTCCTTTCCATCGTTCATTCCGTGAGCTGCTGGGAGCTCAGCATTAAATTCCGTCGATGTTTCGAAACTACGCCGGGCCTCTTGATCCCTCTTACGATCGATGGATGGATAGATGGATGATAGTGATCATGATGATGTGCGTCATTGGCCGTTACATTGTTGTTTGGTACGACTTAAACCAACAAAAAATGTAATTTTTCAACCTTTGGCAATTTTTTGCAATCTTTTTACAGTATCATACGTACACTATTCTTAATAATTAATAGGAGTGGGGCCTAAATAAGGCGGTATGTGTACGTAGTGCACCGAGATTTTCACCGCCTTGTATCGGGTGGCCGCACTATCCATTCCACCGTGTGAGTGCATTGTTTTGGTCGTGACGGCCGATTTCGACCGCCTTGTATCGGGCGGCCGCCTTATTCGTGCTGCGTTATACAGGCCCCAATATATACCGTGATTTGTAGTTTCTCCAACCCGGGTGGTGCTCCGCCTCGAAAGAGACGCGTGGTCAATGGTTCAATTTCTACTATTAATAAGGCAAGCAACAATTTTAGTATGCCCGCCCCT
>MEHQ01000504.1:112332-138205 GCA_008828725.1 Saccharina japonica | reverse complement strand
TTTTTTTTTTTTTTTTTTTTTTTTTTTTTTCCTTTGAGCTCCTGGGAGCTCAGATGCTTGTGTGGATATAGCGCCAGGCCTCTTGGTCCCCCCCCCGGATGAGGGGTGATGGTGCGTGTCTAATTTGCTGTTAACGTGTTACGACCTGGTTACTTTTTTATCAAGGTACATACCCGTTTTGGGGACAAACCACTCTAATTCTAAGTAATTTGTCCCCAAAACGGGACCCCAGTCCTATACGTAAGGGTTAAGAAAAAAAATGAAAACAAATACAAAGCAAAGCTGTGAGATGGAGATTTTCCTCAAATCTCATCTTTGGAAAGCTACTGTACGTACTTCGTGTACGTATATATACATATATACCATCGAAACAACAGTTGTACAACTGTAACTTTGGTGGAGTATTGTGTGACTTTAAATTTATTGAGAGTTTTTTTCCATCCGACCTCCCCCCCTCCCCCCCACACACACACAACGTTTTCCCTCGTTTTAGTCGGGGTGCCCACTGCTGTATATATACCAGGTAGGTTTTTGTGTTTTCTGCCCGTTCCTTTTTACTACTCGTACTCCTCCGTGATATTAGTAAATATATAGATCACTGCAGATTGCACGGCTGGCTCCCACGGGTCATACATAAATAGGACCAAATATTGTTAGTAAAAATAGGAAAATGCGCAAGTATTTTTTTTTGGTGTAGCTTCTTTTTGACGATGGCCCTCCGTAGTTGTGGATACATCATGGCAGATTGTACGGCTTCCACGCGATAATATGAGGTACTACTCATGTAGGGTCATACACGCGCCATGTATTTTTACTAACAATATTTGGCGGGCTCACTATAAAATGTGCCTTACACCCATCCCCTTCTTGGACGAATTTCTGAGCTGATTTTTTTCCATAAGGCGGGGAGGGCGTACGGCCGAGAATTGCGTCAGGTTGTCTTAGTACGGGATCATAGTGAATACCTGGTAGGATATATGGTGTACACAAAAAAAAAACCTACAACTTTTCCTATTTTTGCGAACATTTGGTCCTATTTACTATGGACTCCCGTAAGAGTACTATTAATAGTATGGAAAGAGATCTCTCGTACGAGATGTTTTCCTAACCACCCACCGTTATCTCTTTGTGCGTGTTTCGGGCCCCCTTCCTTGATTTGGAAAGAAGTCGCGTGCGTCCGCAACATCGTCCCTGTAGGGGGCGTGTGCTATCTTGTCCTGTTATCTCGTCCTGCTATCTTGTGCTGTTATCTTGTTGGGGTCAAATCGGAGTACGTGAAAATGTCCGATAGATTTAGGCGCTTGCCTCTTGTGACCATGACAAGCACAGCATCGGAGGGCATACGTATTACACGCCTCGTAGAAAGCGCGATCGAATTATCACACCATGCTTGCAAATATGATTTTTTGAGTATTTTTGTTTTCATTTCACACCGTTTTTTTTTCTGCTTGATGTATACGTTGTATGATATACATTAATCCGTAAGTACGCGCGATCGAAGTATTACACTCAGCTAGCAAAGATGAGCTTCGACGAAGTCCTCGAGCTCACAGCTGTTGTTTTTTAACTTTTTAAATATATTAAACCCATTCAGAACTGAAAAAAATACCCGCCACTAATTCCAAGTAGTTTGTCCCCAAATATGGGGTCAAGGTTACACACAGCTCGCAAATTTGTATAATATGAGATTGGAGGAAACCCTTTCAACTTCTTACAGCTGATGTTTTCTATTTTCAATGTTGAAAGGACCATCGATCGATTTTCTAGTTAAACAAACAACAATGTACTTTGTTCCAAGATGTCGTTTATGTACGTAATTTATGACGGGTTTGATGAGAGATGGAAGGTTTTTTTATTAAGCCAAACAGCGAGGACGGTGCTGCTGCTGCTGCTGCTGCTGCTGCTGCTGCTGCTGCTGTAGCTCAAGGATTAATGTACTTTGTTTCAAGTAGTCGTTTCTGTACGTAATTTCTGACGGGTTTGATGGGAGATGGCAGGCTTTTTTAAGCCAAACAGCGAGGACGCTGCTGCTGGGTGCTGCTACTGCTGCTGCTGCTGCTGCTGTAGGTCAAGCATTTCACTCATACAAGATTATGCTCGAACGTTCGTTCGTGCCACACCACACCATCCGTATAATTTTGATCGAAGATGTCATCCCGCAGATTGTGGCAAACTGTTATCGTATGACGGTGCCGTCGAAAGTATGATCGTAGTGGTCGCCTGCTAAAAGTGATTTATTCCTATATACAAGGAAGCCGTTTGCCCACGCACCCTGGTTGGCGGAGGGGTAATACCACAGGTATATTCAAGCGGCCAAACCAACCCTAGAGTATGTTGCAAGCCACAGCATGGCCGAATCGACGACCTAGAGTCTTTCCCAAACACAGCATACAAGCCGGCCAAAGTCACCTACTATTACTACCACGTACTGCTTCTGCTACTACTTGTACTATTAATACTACTACCACTACTACCACTACTGCTGCTGCTGCTGCTGCTGCTGCTGCTGCTGCTACTACTACTACTACTGCTGCTGCTGCTGCTGCTGCTGCTACTACTACTACTATTCGCTATGGAGCTCCGTGATGGGGCTGTTTTTATAGGGTTTCGGGTCGGAGGGTCTCCCTTAGGGCCCGTATTAACGAAGAAGAAAAAAAATCAATTTGGAAAAAAAAAAAATCAAATCCGCTTTTCATTGGCCAAAACACGCACCAGCACCAAAGATTAGGATCTTGGGGCATAATATTTGGTGCTGGTGCGTGTGTTGACCAATGAAAAGCGAATTTGAATTTTATTTTTTCCAAATTGAATTTTTGCTATCTTCGTTAATACGGGCCCTTAAGTGCCGATCACAAAACCTCCGAATAAACAAACCACCATCGAGGGGCGACCACGCCTCGCCACAAACAGCAGTAGCAATGCAAGCACTACTGCTGTAATAAGTTATCAAAATGGTGTTCGAACGTTCGTACAACACTGGCACAATCCGTTTTTCATTCGATCGAAGATGTCATTTTGGTATGTAGTTTTGTGGCGGTTTGGTGGAAGATGGAAGGCTTTTGGCCAAACTGCGAGAAAGGTGCCTGAAGTGAAGGGTAGTAATGCAAGCCATTTTGTCATGAAATATGGTTCGAACGTTCGTACACCACCACCACCCCCACCACCCACCCACCCGCCAGCATCGGTACTACTATCCACCAGGTATAGTCGATGTTTGAAACAGCGCCAGGTCTCTTGATCTCTTCTTGATTACCTGGTATGTGTTTTAGTGACAAATTGTAATACAGTTCATGTCAGGTGGCTTTTACCTGGTAGTCTGTGATTTGCGACGTGTACAGTAGTATTAATAGGTGCCAGATAGGTTCCAAAAAATGAAACTTTGGTACCTCTGGTAATGAAGTAATATGCGTACACGCGTAAAATCGTACCAGGTACGACCTAAGGTGTGCATTAGTGCCAGTATGTTCAAATCTCAAAATCTCAGGTTGTGGTAAAGTAAAAGTTTCGAAGTTCAAATGTCGAATTTCAAATTTCAAACCGTGAAATTTCAAATTTCAACTTTTGTTTGTTTTTCAGTTGTATTATAGTTTCCAGATGTACCAGATATATGAATACGTGCATATGCGTATCATACGTGAATAAATATGTCAAGTACCCGGTACCGGTATGTGCTACTGGTATGATAGCGATCGAAGTATCCCACTCAGCTTTGATAGCGATCGAAGTATCCCACTCAGCTTGCAAAGATGAGTTTCGATCAAATCCTCGATCTCAGAGCTGAGTTTTTTTTTTAATTTTTAATATATCAATCCAGGTAAATATTACCTGGTAAACCTTGATTAGTGTGCAATAGTTTTTTTTTCAGTTCTGAATGTTTAAGGTATGTGGGACCAGTTCTTAACCCCTCAAGAACTGGTCCCACGAATTGGGGGACAGACTACATGGAATTAGTGTGGAATATTTTTTTTTCAGTACTGAATGGATTAAAGGGGTTAAGGCATAGCGACCGAAAACAACGACATCCTTGTTGACATTTTTTTGGGTTATTATCGCCCGTCGACGTGTACCGTGAGTGCCCAGCAGAAAACTGTTTTTTTTTTTTCCATATATATATATTATACCAGGTAATAGACACACGCTCCCTGAACTCTGAAACAGCCTCACATTTCTGTTCTCTTATATATTAAAAAATTAAAAAAAAAACACACTATATACTAGAAAAAAGAAAAAAGAAAAAACACAGCTGTGAGATCGAGGATTTTATCGAAACTCATGTTTGCAAGCTGAGTGGGATATCATAGGATACTTCGATCGCGCGAACTACGGGTTTTGAGGGAACAAAATCTGATACCTGTGGAACTCAAGGAAGGGAGGTCACATATATACGGTGTACTTCCTGATGACACCGCCGTACAGCTGTCAGATTTTGTTCCCCTCAAACCCCGTAGTTCGCGCGATCGAAGTAATGATGCGGGGGGGGGGGGGGGGGGGGGGGGAAAAAATCAGGGTGGCAAAGATGAGTTTTGGCGAAATCGCCGATCTCACAGCAGCTGTTGCTTCTATTTTTATTATGTTTACCCAAGGGGTGCACAAAAAAAAAAAAGAAAACGACACCACACACTTAGGAAGGTCAGAATGAAAAACAAACCGGATCGCTGTGATCACAGGACGAAATGAGCAAAAAACATTTTTTTTTCGCTTTTTGTTCCCTTTTTTTACTTGGTTTTAGAGACCCCCCCTATTTTTTTTTCGCTGGTGGGCGGGGGGGGGGGGGGGGGGTAATTAAAAAAAAACTTGACTTATTGTTTTCTGGGATCACAACGGTCCGGTTTCTTCCCTCCAATATAGGGGGGGGGGGGGGTGGTGTCGATAACTTTTTTTTTTGTGCACCCGGGTATGCGCGGATCTGAATCCCAGATACCCCACTACCCCCCCCCCCTATATTGGAGGGAAGAACCGGGCCGTTGTGATCCCAGAAAACAATAAGTCATCTTTTTTTTTAATTACCCCCCCCCCCCTCCCCCCCCCACCAGCGAAAACAAAATAGGGGGGTCTCTAAAACCAAGTTGAAAAAGGGAACAAAAAACGAAAAAAAAATGGTTTTCGCTCATTTCGTCCTGTGATCACAGCGATCCGGTTTGTTTTTCATTCTGACCTTCCTACAAGTGTGGTGTCGTTTTCTCTTTTTTTTGTTACGCCCCTGGATCGAAGGGAATTTTCATTTATGAGCGAGGTCCCTCGCCCATAAATACAGATTTTCTGGGATCCTCGATATATTGAGACTGCCGATGCCGATTTCGTTTTTTTTTCTAGTTCTGGATGGGCTATCACAAAAGGAGGTGGTTTTACCCCTCTGTTCCGAAATGTAAGGGCCTCTTGTAGTAATCATATTAACATGCAAAGAAAGGGTGCTTATATTTTCGGATCAGAGGGGTACATATTATATAATAAGCTTTAGCCTTTTAGGGCGGACCCTTCCGTTTCGGGGACAAATAACTTGGAATTTGAATGCCCCCCCCCTCCCCCTTGGGACCCTAAGAGAGCCGCCAAATCGGAGAGCGATTATTTACAGTCCATGGACTGCAGCTCTTAACCTATTCTGAGCCTGATTAAACAGGCACCATAAGGCGTACTCATTTGTTGCTTTCCTTAGTCATTCGACCATTGACCACGCATCCCTTTCGAGACGGAAGCACCGTTTCTACTCCAAATAGCGACACCTCCAACACTTGGGCGCTCACTACGTTGTTTCCATATATTACAAAGAAACTTTTTGCTGTTAATAATAACCCTATCCCCTTCCTGTTTCGCCTCCTTTGACCACAATCGATCTCCTAAGATAACGATCGTTTTCTCGCTACTATCTAGACGCGTGCTACGATAGAGGTTGCACTTTTTGGCTGAATCGTTTTCTGAACGGTCGGGTTTCTTAACCCAAATTCGTCAGACGTTCATTCTTGTGACGAAATACTTTTTAAGAGTAAAAATGAAGAAAATTCGAGAATCCGTTTATCGGTGAAATTAGTGTAGAGAGCACCCTCTCTCAAATAAGAAATTCAGCCTGGACCAGATTTCCTGTTTCTTATTAGGTGTCCTGTACTGTATAATATATACAGCAGTGTGGATGGGGGAGCGGGGGGTGTACTTCATATTCATGCATGACCGTAGTCGTATGACCATAGACCCTCACATCCCTACAATGCCGGGACGGAGCATGTCGGGTTTTCACCGACCAGGTAGACATTGCTAGCACCAAGCGCGGAACGCCGTGAGGTGTTGGGCGAGTTGCATGAAGCGTGAGCTGCATCCTACTAAGAACCGCCTGTGAGGCGGACTTGCATTTGGATGACAGCTTCAATGAGTTAATTTAATTTCTGGTGTGGCCACTTCCTGAGACAGCAATGGGAGCACTATGCATGCAATGGCGGGGGGTGGGGGGGGGAAGGGGCGCTCGCGCTGCTTGTGGACGGCTTCTGACACCAAGAGTTGGCAACGATTTGGCGACGGTGCCTATTTACTACGTATTTACAACCTAGGGACTACCACTCTGTCTCGAAATATAGGTCCCGTTTGTATTGCATATTAGTGTTCAAACGGTTCTTTTATTTAGAGACATAGTGGTATCTTGCATTTTGTAGTTAAGTAGTTAACCCATTCATAACTGAAAAACATGTCCCACACTAATTCCAAGTGTTTTGTCCCCAAATTCTCGGGACCAGTTCTTAAGCGGTTAACGTGCAGTCCATACCATTAGTACTCTATTATGAGTGTTTTTTCGTGTTGTAGGGATGAAACGGGGTGCCCAATAGTCTACAGCCTCCAGTTTGATTGATCGTGGTCAACAGCATTACATACCCTGATCCGACCCGGACCGAGATCCCATTTTCCACACCCTACTCCCGCTTAGTAGGCCCTAAAGCATAGGGTTCTGGTTGGGGTTAGGGACAGCGGAACAGCGCGTGGACCGTAGTTATACCGCTTCCTTGCCTAGAGTACGTACTCGTATGATACCGTGTTTATTTGTGTGTTTTTTGTTTTCTTTTTCCCCGTCTTCTCGTCGGTCCGTGTTCTTTCTCCGTGTTCCATGTCATTACTTTCCGCGTTCCAACTCAACTGCAAGCAAGCAAGCATGTACGTACGTATATATGTATGAATATGTCACTCGTAGAGCTGCTATATTAATGAATACTCGACAGGATTTCACGACTATTATAGCAACTAATCGGCTGGTGCCGTTGGCCAACTATTCATAACTAATAACTGGCTTTCATCGGCAAAAGTCCGCTGGCCAATCCTTCATGCCAACAAGCCGGTTGGTGGAAGACGTAACCCCTTTACGAGACTTCACTCCCGTGTTGGGGACAAAATACTTGGAATTTGAGTGAAATGTATGGTTTTGTGCAGTGCAGTACTAAACGGGTTATAAGCCAGAAGTCCGCCGGCGACTTGTGGCGACTTGTGCCTGGCGTGGGTGAGAACTGAACATGTATCCCACACTAATTCCAAGTAGTTTGTCGCCAAAAACGGGGGACCGGTTCTTAACGGGGTCAAGGAGCGCCATCCATCATTCATACACTATTCCAGCCAAAAAGTTCAACCTTTATCGCAGCACGCGTCAAGCCTTAAGTCGCGCGTCAGGCGGCGACGAAGGCAGCTGATGGCCAGCCGACTTTTTCCGACTTTTTCCGACTTTTTTTTTTTTTTTTTTCTAGTCAGGCGAGTGAATAGAGAGCCAAATCGACCCCCTCCCCCCGGCCGAAGAAGACGTGTCGCCTAAAAACCAAGAAACAAAAAAAAAGTTGTATCCCGCCTTGAACAGTAGTCCTCCCTATTTCGGCGCGAGTCGACGAGGGAAGAAAGTGCTGAAATCTTCTCGCGATAGGAATGCAAGACACGTATATACGTACCGTATTGGGGAGGGAGGAGAGGAGAGCCTGGTTATGAGTGACCCCGGATCTGAGTTACGACTACGATTCGTCAGAGGGAGAGAGAAAAAAGAAGGGCGAAGATCATTAATGGGATGGATAATATATACCTGGTACCTGGTATATTCGTGTAATTATGGGAACTCAAAAAGTCGGATAGTCGTCAACCTTAGGGAGAACGGCTGATACTCCGACTACTACTAATATTAATAACTGCAGTAGTTGGCGACGTAAGTCGTGCCGACTCGCAGCTGCTGTAGCGCTCTATGTATAATGCCAGTGCGCGTACGAGTGCCATATTTATATATACGACGTACATATCATTCGAGTATGCGTTTACTACCTAATCCGCCTGTCGCGAAATGTAAGCACCTTTCCAATCGTACATTCCAATTTCATTAAAACAGGGGCAAGGGCGTAAACAAGAAAGAGAAAACGACACCACACTCGTAGAAAGGTCAGAATGAAAAACAAACAAGATCGCTGTGATCACAGAACGAAATGAGCGAAACCATTTTTTTTTTCGTTTTTTGTTCCTTTTCTTTCACTTGGTTTTAGAGACCCCCCCCTATTTTTTTTTCGCTGGTGGGGGGGGGGGGGGGGGGGGGGGGGGGGGGGCTAATTAAAAAAAAAAGTTTATTGTTTCCTGGCATTACAACGGTCCGGTTCTTCCCTCCAATATAGGGGGGGGGGTAGTAGGGTGTCTGGGATTCAGATCGGCGCACATCCTTGACAGGGGTTATATATATTTTTTTCGGGACAGAGCGAGCGGTGTGTTCTCTCTGGTGATTTACAGCGGAGTTTTGTCGGAGTAGGGGCCAGAGCTGGAGATGTTACCAGGATGATTTCGACGACTGAATCAGCTACGCATGATACACATGGACCGTACTTTTGCTTTGCTTGCTTGTCCATCCCATTTATTATATTCAGGCCCTTCTTATTCTCTCTCCCTCAGTCGTAACCCAGATCCGGGGTCACTAAGTAGGCTCTTCTTCCCCCTCCCACTGCTGTTCCCAAGTATTTTGTCCCGAGCACCGTGAGTATGATACAATGGTTAGCAGCAGTTCTCTAGGGTTAACTAATCCCCAACGTATGCCACGCTGTCCCGAAATATTAGCACCGTTTTGAGTGAATAGTAATCGAGGAAAGGTACTTATATTTAGGGACAGAGTGTTCATGTGTGTATTCCATTGATGATATATACAACACTCCAGATACAACAACACTACACTGCAACCAAGCTGCAACCATTATCATCCCTCGCTTTATTACCAAGCAGTATGTTTAATTCCTAATTCCAAGCAGTAAGAAAGTGCTGAAATCTTCTCGCGATAACAATGCAAGGCAAGAACCGTAGTGGGGGAGGAGGGAGAGGAGCCTGCTTTGTGACCCCGGATCTGAGTTACGACTAGGAAGGAGAGAGAAAGGAAGGGCGAAGATAATAAATGGGATGGACAAAAATAAATAAATAAAGTAAGCAAGAAGCAAGTTAACCCATTCAGAACTGAAAAGCTTATCCCACACTAATTGCAAGTAGTTTGTCCCCAAAATCGTGCGACCAGTTCTTAAGGGGTTATATCAATTCCGAGCCGGTCGCCCCGGTGGTCTAACTGGTAGCCACGAAGCCTTTTGGGCCGGATGTCGAGGGTTCGATTCTCCACATGGAGGTTTTTATTCTCAAATGACACCGACTGTCGAGAGCGCATATTATAGCGTGGGTAAGCAAAATTCGACGAGAGTTTGACGAGGGAAGAAAGTGCTGAAATCTTCTCGCGATAAAAATGCAAAACAAGAACCGCAGTGGGGGAGGAGGGAGAGGAGCCTACTTTTGTCACTCCGGATCTGAGTTACGACTAGGGAGGGAGAAAGACGGAAGTGCGAAGATAATAAATGGGATGGACAAAAAAAAGCCGTACGATATGTCTATACGAGTGTACTTCGCAGCAGACATGCTGGTCAAGTTCGATGTGGGATATGTTTTACACATATAGGGGGAACGATGGTTGAGCCGTTAGGGTTCAAACAGTTGGTACCCCGACTTAAGATAGGATACCCTATATAAGAGAATAGTACAGCAGTAGTTACGAGAGGCCGAATCGGCTGGACCCACCTACACTACGAGTATACCTATGTATTTCCCACGGCTGTGGATAAGGGAGAAGGCTAGTTATAACCCCTTACCCCCTTAAGAACTGCTCCCCTGTTTTTGGGGACAAACTACTTGGAATTAGTATGGGATAAGTTATTCAGTTCTGAATGGGTTAACCCTTATAGGACTGGAGTCCCGTTTTGGGGACAAATGACTCAGAATTAGAGTGCTTTGTCCCCAAAACGGGACTGCAGTGCTAAATGGGTTAAAAACTGGTCCCACGAGTTTGGGGACAAACTACTTGGAATTAGTGTGGGGCATTTTTTTCAGTTCTGAATGGTATAAAAGAGAGTTGTTTTCGGCCTGTATGCTACCACACGTGTCTTGAATAGGGATACCCACTGCTTGTCTGTGCGATTACGAGGGACCGTACATATGTACGTGGTAAATAAATAGGACTATACGAGTGCAAGGACACCAATTAAGAGAACGGGCAAAAAAGGAAAGTCAGGCAGGCTGAAATTTGAAGGGAACTCGTCGTAAGAAATTCGGAAGTCGTTGTACTGAAGTTAGTGTAGGGCGCGCCCATGCTCAAATAAGAAATCCAGCCTGGATCAGATTTCCTGGTTCTTTTTATTAATAGGTGTCCTCCCTGGTCGTCCTGTTGTACTTTTTGTTTTTTTTTAATAGATTTCAGCACTTTCTTCCCTCGTCAACTCTCGTCGAATTGTGCTTACCCATGCGCGTACTACTACTGTAAAGCAGCATTTGAAGAACTATTAATACTACGAATGCATCGTACTGATTTTGTTGGGGTAAAAGTAGAAAGAACGGCAACAGCGGCGCGAGCGTATGCACAAAGCGAAAGATAATTATTCTGCGCGCGAAAACTTTGGCTTTGCGCCATGTGCATGTATTAATAGTACTGTTTGCTCTGCTGCACATATATATGACATCATACATATCCTATACCCTGATATACTACTGTACATACAGTAGTACATCAGGTACCAAGGTATGATACGCGTAAAATGTTGAGGTTATAGCATTAAAAAATCTGAAAACATCGTGGTACGTTTCGGTGAATTTTTTACTGACCGGAGCACTCAGCGGGTGTTTTCAGGAGAAGCGATCGGGACAACTTTGCTCATTATTTTGTTTGGTTTGAGTTTTCGTTTCCTGCTGTATTATACTTCGATGTATATATATACATATAAATATATATACGTACATATGATATGTATATATCTATATATTCATATACTTCAGTAATATGTACGGTATGATTTACGAGTATGTACCGGTATTATTCATAGTCTTTGAGTCTTCCTGTTTTTAATCTTCGCCCTCGTTTCCCCTCTCCTTGCTGCTGTTAGACATTATATAGTTAGGGCTGGACACTGGCTGACTCAGTCAGTAGCGATTTTTCTGTCGTCCAAATCAATCAGTATACTGGATTGTAGCAGCAGAGTACTACAGCAGTAGTAGCTGTCTCTCCTCTCTGCTTCCGAAAATCGTTTGGTGGGTTTCCGTACAATTATTTGGCGTGTTTCTTGGACGCACGTAAGATGAAACCAACTGGCGAATATACTGGCCTGGTTAATCAGTGGAATGCTGCTGCCAGTACGTTTCTACTGCCAGTACCTACTGTGCCAGTGCCCAGCTCTATATATATGTAGTCGTAACTCATTTCCGGGATCATACACAATACCTGCCACGTATATATTATAGCAGACTTTTGCCTCTCCTCCCCCGTGGCTACGGCTAGCCACTGCCTCGAATTTTCATCGCGAGAACGCTTCAGCCCCTTCTTCCCTCGCGTCGACTCGGAAGTCGAAATATTATCTCAGTATCCCATATTATTTGTGCTTGTTTTCAAACATCAAACCTGACATGCCACCAATAGTTCAAGAAAACCCTTCGAACCGCATGTACGCAGGACAAGCACACGTTTTTTTTGCACGATATTTGTATTGCTGATTTATGATTTCTGATTTTTGCCTTCGGGTACTTGATACATTTACATATGTATATACCCGAAATATAAGAACCTTTTTGATTGAATGTTAATGTAATAAATGTGCTTATATTTCGGGACATAGTGTATATGATATCCGGGTTAATATACGATGCTTGTTGCTGATTTCTGGTATCTGATTCCCCGTGATTTTTTTTTCTTCTGGTTTCTGGTGATATCCCTGTCACGGAATTGCGAACTGCTGTGCATATTTATGACAACCCCCCATCGTGTACCTCACGCGCATGCAGCAAGCAGAGGCCAAACATGAGGGGGGGGAGATTCTTCATGAGGTCAGATGAGATCAGTATTACGATCTTAAGATTCGCCCGGCAGATTTATCACGATTCCCAAAGATTCTTGCGTAAGAGACCTCGTCGTACCTGGTGTCTGGTGTACGTATAAGATTGTGGTTGTGCTGTTATTTACGCTCTCACGGTGGTGTGTGTTGTCTTCACATTAAACCCGTTCTTTCTACCCAACCACATCAGCACACCCACTGTCTGGCCTGATTCCCAATCCTAGAGAGATACCTGGTACAAATTATGTGGTCACAAGACCTGTGAGACAGAGAAAAACCAAACCAAAATAAACGCAAATGAATGGGTAATAAAGCAAGTGAAATGCCAACGTACCGGGTACGAGAACACAACGACGCGAACCGAACCAGAAAAAATAAGAACAAAAAGACAACAACAAAAAACGGTGTCGCCGGTAAACACTCTTTGAGAGATATCAAGATCCAGATGCCCAAAAAAATGGAAACGTTACGATCGTATCGTATCCAGATGTTGAGATCAATCACTACAACAAACAGCAGTATTCCGATCTTCTTGTATAACGTTCGCCCTGCAGTTTTTTTATATACGATTATTTTTTTTTACCTCGGGTACAAATACATGACAAAGCAACAGCTGTTAGATTCGAGGGTTTGGTCGAAGCTCGTATATATGTATATATTGGCAAGCTGTGTGTGACACTTCCATCGCGCGTGCTATAAACACCTGTTTATATGTACGGGTTTTTATGTAGGGTACACATCTCGCACGTATACGAGGAGAAAAAAACGTGAAGCTACGAATACATACTCGTAGATTATTATATATACTCGTATATATAATATATACCACTATGTCCCTAAATTTAAGCACCGTTTTCATTAAATATTGATGTACAAAAGGTGCTTATATTTCGGGACAGAGTGTTATATCTGTTCGAAAAAAGAAAAAAAAAGATACTAGGTATATATAATACGTACCTGGTAAGATTCCCCGCGCTCGCCTCGGTGTTCTGTTTGTTCTATTATTTTCGGTTGAGGACTCTAAGGGCCGACGCACAGCTCTATTAATAGGGGTGGAACATGGCGGGAATAAGGAACTATAGAAACTAAGGCATACGGACGATACTACTGCGAGGGTATGCTCGGTAGGCCACCCGGGGATGATAACCCCCCCCCCCCCCCCGCTCCGTCTCGAAAGGGATGCGTGGTCAATGGTCAAATGCCTAAGGCAAGCAACAAATGAGTACGCCCCACCCCCCCCCACCCAGCATTGTAGGGATGCGAGGGTCTATGGTCCTACGACTACGGCCGTGGCCGTGCACGACATGAGTACCCCCCCCGCCCCCAAAAAAAAAAACAAATGACGCCTTGTTCGCCTGGAATATAAGGAAATAGGGGGAAAGTTTTGGGAAATGCTGAAAAAGGCTGTTTCTCGGGGATTTTTGGGGTTTTCGGGTGGGTAAATACGCATCATCCCTGCTGGTTTTTTCTTGTACGTCAACCTCCGTGCGTCGTTCATTCATTCCCTTGCGATGTATATTTCTCCGTGCCTTCGTTTTTGAGACCACCAACAGATGTGTGTGGTACGTGTGTGTCTCAGTTCCGGGGGGGCATAGTAAATACCGTAAATAGGTACCTCGTACGTAAGGTATACAAAAAAACTACGTATATATTTTCCTTATGCTTACTAACAAATGTGGTCTTATTTTACTGCTGTGGTTCACAGTAATAACAGGATGAACGAAGAGTCGGTACGGGCACCATTGGATTATGCTGAATGTCGACGGGTATATATATAGATATACTTCGAAGTAGATACTTGAGTATATAGATATATAGAACAGACGGTTTAATGTTAGCAAAAGCACGCGCAGCATCAAAATATAGAACGGACGGTTTAATGTTAACAAAAAGGATACCAGTATATGATATTTCCCCCCAAGATATTTACGAATCGGAAAACAAACACGACGACGACGGACAGCCAGCCCAGCCCCCGCGTGCATTCGTTCGACGATCCTACGAAAAAAAAATGAGTTCGCGGAGAAAAAAACAAAACAGAAAAGGAAAAACATGTTTTCGCGGCTTCTACTATTGCGGAGGACCATGTCATAGTAAATAGGACCAAATGTTGTGCGTAAAAATAGGAAATATCAGACGCATGCTACGATAGAGGAGGTGCCACCATGCTTTTGCCTTGGAAGGGCGGTTACTTGAAGAGCTCTCCACCTCACCCCAAAGTGATCATTAAGGGCATTAAGGGAGGAAAGGAAAAGTGTTATCCGATTGAAAATCCCACACGGCCGAAGCAAACAAGGCACTATATTGCAACAAAGCAATGACAGCAGTCCGACGAATATGGGTTAAGGAGCTCGATCATTCAGAAATTATTTCGTCCAAAAAGTGCTATCTCTGTCGTAGCACGCGTCAATATGTAGGTTTTTATGTGTACCGTGGGTTCTATTTACTACGGTATGCTCTCCCGTATTACATCATGGGAGATAAGAGGTTACGCCGCCTCGGCGACTCATTCCGCCCCGCTACATGCAGGCAGAAGGGGAGAGGCAGACCCGGCGGCATCATTCCATCTTTTGTAGCGCGGAGTGTTGTGTCGCCGCTATGATACTGAGTGTTGATTTACCTGGTATGTATATATATGTATGTTGGAGTTGTATCTCTCAAGTACCGGTACCGGCGAAACCTGGCTGTGCTGGATGGGTATATATACTTCGTTGTTCCCACGTTATAACCTTAACCCTGATAGGACTGGAGTCCCGTTTTGGGGACAAATTACTTAGAATTAGAGTGGTTGGTCCCCAAAACGGGACTGCAGTCCTAAAAGGGTTAACACAAATGTCAGGAGAAAGCTCTTTCACCGTTTGGCAGGCAGACAGGCAGACAGACGGGTAGACAGACAGACAGCAGCTCTTGCCGTGACATGGCTTGACTTGGCCACAACAACTCGGCCCTCTCTATATACCCTTTTTTACAGCATGATTAAAATCGCCCTCTTCGAATTTCTCTTTGCGCTCGCTCTCCTTGGGGATATTATCTGGTTTATAGTATAGTACAGTAGTGGTGGGGCCTGTATACAAGGCGGCCGCTCGATACAAGGCGGTCAAAATCTGCTTTCATGACCGGACAATTGCACTCGCGTGGTGAAATGAATAGTGCGGCCACCCGATACAAGGCGGTCAAAATCGGCCGTCATGACCGAGCAATTGCACTCGCATGGTGTAATGAATAGTGCGGCCGCCCGATACATGGCGGTCATAACCGGCCGTCATGATCGAGCAATTGCACTCGCATGGTGTAATGAATAGTGCGGCCGCCCGATACAAGGCGGTCAAAATCGGCTTTCATGACCGGACAATTGTACTCGCATGGTGGAATGAATAAGGCGGTCCGTTCGATATAAGGCGGTCAAAATTCTCGGTGCACTTCGTATACCGCCGTCATATATAAGCCCCGCTACCAGCCATCATACCAACTGCATGACTGCTTTCTTTTTTTTTTCGGTTAGGTCTGCTACGCGTACTCACCGGGGTGTACGTGCAATAGTCCGCGATCATACTATTATAGGGGACCATAATAAATACGACCTACGGAAAATACTAAAAAAAAAACGTTACGTTCGTGGATTTCCCTTTCTTTACGAACAATATTTGGTCCTATTTACTATGCCCCCCCCCCCCCCCCGTAAATAGTATGTCTCTGGTGGGCATACAGTACGAGTAGTACTCTGTTGTTGTTGTTCTCAGATTAGCGTGTCGCCGAAAATCTAAGTCGTGTGGTGACGAGACAGGCTCCAAAAAAAATCTGGGGTGGGAGGAAAGAACGGTGTGATGTGAGATATCATATGATTTACCTTGGTATGATACAGCACCCACAATGTAATAAATAGTCCGTCCTCATGCTGGGTGTCTCTTGTGGGCTTTTACTACTGCTTGTGTATTCGTTCGATATACAGAAAAAACGGTTTTTATATGAGATATATCTGTGGTGTATATATATTCGTATGTATATGTATATATATGTATGCGAGCCACACATAAGTGAACCACTTGTTGTATGCTTATTATGTGGTACACAAAAATGTTATACCAATATAGAACAAGCACGGCCCAATGACCGTGTTTAGTCTATAACGTATCACGCAGCTTGCAAAGTTGAGTGTCAACCGTTCACTCGGTAGTACTCACAGCTGACGTAATGTTTACAGTTTTATAAATATATAATATACAGCAGCAGTAAGCCGGTCGCCCCGGTGGACTACGTAGTTGTACCCTAAAAATGCTACTAAGAGCTGGTACGTACCGGGGTTCGATTCCCACGTGGGTCAGACTTTTCGAGATTATTTGCCAAAAAAAAAAAAAAAAAACGGAATCAACTGCTATCATATAAGAGCGTCTAGCAGCGTGGATAGGCGCGGTTCGATGCTACTGTAAAGTTGACGAGGGCAAAAAAGAAACGCATAAATAAAAAAAAATTCAACGAGCATTCAGAATGAAAACAAATATCCCACAAATTCAGTAGTTTGTCCCCAAATAAGCGGGACCAGTTCTTAAGGGGTTACGTCATCTCGCGATAAAAACGCGAGGCACGAACCGTAGTGGGGGAGGAGGGAGAAGCGGCTACTTTTGTGACCCCGGGTCTGAGTTACGAATATTAGTAATAGGAGATGGAGAGAGAAAGGAAAGGCGAAGATTATAGGTGGGGTGGGAAACTAAACGAAACAAAAAATAATGACAACAAAAACAGCGCCTATATACAGCAGTAGTGGTCCCTATATAAGTGCCCGTTGAGTAGTGCCGACTGCCTTATATACGAGTGCCGGCGGGAATCGCTCGGCACTGAAGATGGGGATTAACCCTTTTGGACTGCAGTCCCGTTTTGGGGACAAACCACTCTAATAACAAGTAATTTGTCCCCAAAACGGGACTCCAGTCCTATAAGGGTTAAGGACATCTTTTGCTCTTCGTGTTCTTCAATTTTTACTCGCCCTATGTATATATTGAAAACAAAAAAAAAAAAACAGCTGATATCGAGGATTTCGTCGAAACTCATCTTTTTGCTATATAGCTGAGTGTGATACTTTGACCGCGCGTACTTACGGGTTGTATATGTCCTCATGCAGGATGTACATCCCGTATGAGGGGGACACAATCTGAGGCTGTAGAATTCAGGGAGCGTGTGTCTATTTGTGAGGGGGGGGGTGGGGATGGTTTGCACGTAACTTGGCCACTAGTATTATATAGTCTGGAATGCCGGTTGCCGCTATACACTACCGGCCCTCTCATAAGAAAGTGCCCCACAAGAAACTCAACACATTACGGGGGAAATAAGAAAGTCGCCAGCTATTATACTGAAGTTAATGTAGGACACCCCCCTTTCTCAAATAAGAACGTCAGCCTAAGCCCGATTTCTGGTTAATAAAAAAAGGACAGAAAAAATATGTAGTGCCGGTGTTGTTGTAAAATTTGTGCTGTAAAACGAGACCACTGCTGCTATACTCGTACAACACACACGCGGAGAACCATTTTTTACTACTCCAGGGGGACCATAGTAAATAGAACCTACTGTGTACACTAAAACCTATATATTTAACTATTATTACCGACAATATTTGGTTCTATTTACTGCTGTGGTCCCCAGTAATATTTAGTTCTATGTACCAGAGGCCAGAGGGAACGAACTTCCCATTTGCAGGTACAGTATGATACAACACATATATGTAGTAGCCACAACACAACGATGCCAGCAACGGATGACTTTTCCGATTTCCACGTTCGCCCTCTGCCTGCATGCGGTGATAACTAACTACGTAACTGGACTGATAAATCGAATCGGACTATTAATACTTCTGCAATATTTGTTTTTTTTTCACCCGCTGGTACACGGGTAGAAAGGAAGGTTTAATGTGAAGAACACACACACACACATATATAATTATGATATGATAATCTCACGATAAATAAATATTTCGGAATATTGTTTTTTTTTTTTTTGTGTACCTGGTATATAGAATTGTTAATTTATACAAACAGCCCTTCGGTATGATTTGTACCTACGGTAAGTCCCGTATTATTTGATTTGATAGCCCGAGAGTGCATTGCAGGCGTCACAACAAAACTATCGTCTTGCGCTCGGGTGAGAGGGCGATCTTTTTATCTTTTTACGTTCGGCATTTGATAGTTTTAATATTTTAATAGTTTGGTCATTTTTGTTATTTTCCTGTGTGTGTTTTTGTACGACACTGCTCGTAAACTTATTAAGGCATCAATAGTCATGCAACTGATTCTGTGTGTGATATTTTACATGATACGCCGGATTTGAGCTACGACGTACGAGTATCGCCCTAACTAAACTGGTGATACGTCGCCTTGTATATACGGTATACAGTAGTATATATCAGTACAATAGGCATCAAATCTATTGTTCTTTTCGCTTCCGATGTATGCCTTGACCTTGCCCGTGGTCAGCCGTTAATATTTTCCACTCTGTGGGAGGTACTTTGTGTAAACTCCGTTCAATGTTGATATTGGAGTATATACCAACGGGAATTATATGCCCCGCCAGAGTTTTCAATCATTTGATGGTTATTCCGTCGTACGTATGACAGCAAATCGTAGGGTGATTTGCTTGACATGGGTATAATCCTGTTCGGCGGTGCTGGCGGCGGCGGCCGAAAAGCCCGCGGTGAACCCGCAAAAAATTAGCCCACCCCTCTACCCTAACGTCCATCACAGCCCTAAGAGCACCCCTTGCCCTATACCCCAATCCGACCCTTGCCCTTCTCTACCCTACCACCCTCCGCTACCGTAACCTACCCTACCCTACCGTACCGTACCTTTCCCTACCCTACGCTACCCTACCCTACCTACACTACGCTACGCTACGCTACGCTACGCTACGCTACGCTACGCTACCCTACCCTACCCTACCCTACCCTTAGCTTACCCTACCTTTACTCTGCCCCACCCTACCCTACCCTACCCTACCCTACCATTCCCTTAGCCTACCCTACCCTCACCCTACCCTACCCTACACTACCTTACACTACCCTACACTACCCTACACTACCCTCCACTACCCTACACTACCCAACCATTCCCTTACCTTACCCTACCCTACCCTACCCTACCCTACCCTACCCTACCCTACCCTTACCCTACCCCACCCTTACCCTACCCTACCCTTATCCCACCCTAACCACGGCAGCGCACGATGAGCAACAGCGCCATCCCCACGGCGGCGGCGGCTAAGAAGGCGGCGGCGACATCGAGGGCCGTGTCCGCCATGACCATCACCAGGTCTCGCTTCTTGAACCGCGGCAGCGGCGGGGGTAGCAGCACCGCTGGCGCCGGAGGCGTCGGCAGCGGCTACGGAAGCAGCAGCGGCGGCGGCGGCGGCAGCAGCGGCAGGCCTACCGCCCGCCGCCCCCTCTCGTTTTCTGGCCACACCACGAGCACGCCTTCTTCCCATAGCAAGTCGCCTTCCTCCCAGAATAAGGCGCCGAGCCCCGCGGCTGCCGCCATTCGCCCCCCTCGGAAAGGAGTGGAGAGTGATGGGGACAATGGCGAGGATAGGAACACGCAGCAGCTGGTGAGGGAGAATGTTGTCATCACAAGCGGCAGCAGCAGCAGCAGCAGCAACAGCAGCGGTGTGGGAGGTGGTGGTGGTGATGCTGGGGGTGCTGGTGGTGGTGGTGTCGGAAGTGGTGATGGCGATGTTGCCGGGGGGAACGGGGGCAGCGGCGGTGGCGGGGGTGGTGGTGGCGGTGGCGATGCTTGACCGCCCGGGCGAGGGCGTTGTCAAGTTCGCGGACAGATGGTGAGCTGTGAGCAGACGGAAGGGGTGTTGGTGGCGGTGGTGGCGGCGGCGGCAGCTTGAAGAAGGACAAGGAGAGCAGCGTGAAGAAGAGCGTTAGCAGCAACAGCAGTATCGGCAACATGTACATCCAAAACCTGTTGAACAAGAACAACGGCAACAAGAACAAAAGCAGCAGCAGCGGCAGCCGGATCGGCAACGGCATCAGCAACAGCAACAGCACCAGCAAGCCTAGCGTCGGCAACGGTGCCAAGGGCAACGTCACCAAGAACGCCGTAAGCAGCAGCAACAACACCACCAACAACAACAAAAACGAGGATGACGGCACTAAAACGAACGGCAGCAAAATTAAGACTAACACCAACAACAGCACCACCACCACCACCATCAGGGGCAATGTCGCTACCAACAACAGCAAAGAGAACGCGAGCAACACTATGACCAGCAACACCATCACCAACACCATCAACAATAGCAGCAGCAACATCAACAGCAGCATCACCCAGAACAACCACAACAATGACAGCGAGAGAGATCCTGCTTCTACGACCACCGCGGGCGACGAAGATCCCAACAGCTATATCCTCCGCAACGGCTATACCGGCCATCCCGACCTCATCGGCCATGAAACCCCTCGCGAATTTCCAGGCATTACCGGCCACGAAGACCTCAACGGCTATGGAGGAGGATTCAACGGTCTCATCACCCCCGGAAGTTGCAATAGCAACAGCCACTGTGGGGGTAGCAGCTACGGCGAGCACAGCAGCCACGACGGTTCCAACTACGACGGCATCGAACTCCACGACGTCGCCAACGGCTATATTGGCCGCAGCAACGGCCATGCCGGCAGCAGCGGTCGTCCCTACTCCAACGGCTATGGCCGGGCCAACGGCCCAGCGGGGTACAAGGGCCACAACGTTTACAAGGGGTTCGGCAGGAGAAGCGACAGCGACGGCGAGAGCATGAGTGACAGCGATAGCGACAGTTGTATTGGGGGCGGTGGCAACGGCCTGTCCACGTCTCGGCGGGACGAAATTTTCCGAATCAAGCGCGAGAGAGCGATAGCGGCGGCGGCAGAGGCAGAGGCGACAACAGCGGCGTTGGCGGCGGCAGCTGCCGCGGCAGAATTGGTGGTGGCGGACGCGAAAAACGCGACGGGGACAAAACCGGCGGCGGCAGCAGCGGCGGCAACCAAGTCGAAACAAGCAGCGGCGACAGCCGCAACGAAAGCGAAGCAGGCGGCGGCAGCGAACCCGAAGAAGGCAGCAGCAGCAGCGGCGGCAGCGGCAGCAACGGCGAAGCAGGCAGCAGCGGCAGCAGCAGCCGCAGCGACAGCGTCCACGAAGGCCAAGAAGGCAGCAGCAGCGACGGCCAAGAAGACGGCGGCAGCGAAGGCTAAGGAGCTAGCAGCAGCAGCGAAGTCTAAGCAACAGCCAGTGGCAGCAAAGGTGAAGCAGCAGCCAGCAACGGCAGCGAAGCCCAAGCAGCAGCCAGCAGTGGCGAAGGTGAAGCAACAGCCAGCAGCAGCAGCAAAGACAAAGGCGAAACAGCAACCAGCAGCAGCAGCGGCAAGGCAAGCCGCGGCGGGAACGGCGAAGCGCGCAGCCGCAACCGCCGCAGAGGCAGCAGCAGCAGCAGCAGCAGCAGCGGCGACAGCAACACCTACAACGGCTGCGCCTACCGCCCAGCAAGAGGCAGCCGCGGCAACCGCTCGAGCGGCGGCAGCGGCGACAGCGGCAGCAGTAGAGGCCGCCGCCACAGCCACGGCAGCGGCAGAGGCCGCCAAAGTGGCAGCAGCAGCGGCGGCGGAAGCGGCGGCGGTGGAAGCGGAGCTAATGAAAGCGGCTGCCGCTGATGCGGAGGCGCTCGCAGCGGCGGCGGCGGCCGCGCCGCGAGCGCGGGCTTCCCCCGGAAGAACCAGGGGCAGGTGGAGACCTTTGTCGGCATCGTTCAGGTCGTCCTCGTTTACGTCCTCGTCGGCTTCGGGGGCGGCGGCAGCGGCGACCGCGGCGGCGGGGGGGGCAGCTGCGCCGGCAGCTTCGGGGGGAGGGATCATGAGTTTGTGGAGGTCTTCGTCGTTTTCGTCCCCGCCACCACCAGCGTCGACGACGTCATCGTCATCGTCGAGCCCGGCAAAGGCGAAGGCTAAGGCAGCGGCGGCGGTGGCAGCGGCGGCAGAAGCGGCGGCAGCGGCAGCGGCAACGGCAGCGGCAACAGCGAAAGCGACCGCAGCAGCGGCGGCGGCGGCGAGAGAGCCGGCGGCAACCGCGGCGGCCACATCGCCAGGAGCAGCAGAAGCACCAGCAGCAGCACCAGTAGCAGCAGCAGCAGCAGCAGCAGCAGCAGCAGCAGCAGCAGAAGGATCAAGAGCGAACGTACCAGCAGCAGCAGCAGGAACAGCAGCAGCGGTACCAGCAGCAGGAGCAGGAGCGGCAGCGGCGGCAGCAGCGCTAGCAGGAGCACCAGCAGCAGCAGCAGCAGCGGCGACAGCAGCAGCAGCAGTGGCTGCAGGAGGAGCAGCAGCAGCAGCAGCAGCAGCAGGAGGAGGAGAAGCAGCAGCGGGAGCAGCAGCAGATGAGGCAGTAACAGCAGCAGCAGCGGCAGCAGGGACAACGCCGGCGAGCTTCAAGGATGCAACGATGTCACCGTCCTCTTCCCCGACACCAGCGGCAGCGCCAACACCAGCACCGGCAACAACAGCAGCAACAGCCGAAGCAGCAGCAACACCAGTACCACCCACACAAGCGGCACCAGCGGCAGCAGCACCAGCAGCGGTAGCAGCAGCAGCAGCAGCAGCAGCTGTAGCATCGCCAGCAGTGTCACCACCACTAGCACCAGCAGCAGCAGCAGGGCCAGCAGCCTCACCAGCGGGAGCACCACCAACAGCACCACCCGCAGTACCACCCGTAGCAGCAGCACCACCCGCAGCAGCACCAGCACCAGCAGTAGCAGCAGCAGCAGCAGCGGCAGTGTCGACCGTCATGGACGGAAAGAACGTTGCTGGTGGCGTCGACGCTGCCGAGGGGAAAGGCGACCATCAGGCCAAGAAGAAGGAAGGGGGGGAGGGGGAGGAGGCTGAGGAGGGGACGGCGGCGACGGAGATCGGCGCCATCAACTCAAGTACAGGCGAAACAGGCGAGGCGGACACCCGCAGCGTAGGCGACGCACAAGGAACAGCAGCAGAAGGAGGAGGAGAGGGAGAAGGGAAAAAGGGGGCAGGAGGAGGAGGAGGGGGAGAAGGGAGTGGTGGTAGCGACCCTGCGGACTTGGCGACCATAGAAGTGCTTCGGGAGAGGTGAGAGCCCCTGCCATTGAGTCGTGTCGGACTGGGAAGGGAGGGGGAGGGTGGGAAGTGTTTCAGGGACAGGGGGGAAAGTGTTTTGGGGGGGGAGGGGTCACGGGGAGGGGTCTACTCTTTTGTTGCTTGCGTTAGTCATTTGACTATTGACCGTGCATCCCTTTCGAGGCGGAACGGTGGGGGTATTCATGTCATGCACGTCCGTAGTTGTATGACCATAGACCCTCGCGTCCGGCGGGGGGGGGGGTACGCATTTGTTGCTTGCCTTAGTCATTTGACCATTGACCACGCATCCCTTTCGAGACGGAGCGGTGGGGGTATTCATGTCATGCACGTCCGTAGTTGTATGACCATAGACCCTCGCGTCCGGCGGGGGGGGGGTGTACTGATTTTCATGCATGCCCGTTAGTCATTTGACCATTGACCACGCATCCCTTTCGAGACGGAGCGGTGGGGGTATTCATGTCATGCACGTCCGTAGTTGTATGACCATAGACCCTCGCGTCCGGCGGGGGGGGGGGTACGCATTTGTTGCTTGCCTTAGTCATTTGACCATTGACCACGCATCCCTTTCGAGACGGAGCATGGGGGGGGGGGGGGGGGGGTACCTTAACGACCAACCTTTCCCGAAACATAAGGACGGTTTTGGATGAATATGTAATGTTCACATTATCCCTATGTCTCGTGACAAGAGTGAACAAGCAGCACACGAGTACGTATACATATATATATATATATATATAATACCCTACATGCTCGCACTGTACGAGGTCCTTTTTGTTTCTTCACAATTTCGTTTTTTGGGGTCACCCAGACCTCTCCACACACAGTTAGTCGTATGAATATGATAGCGCCCTCCGAGCTCTCGCCGGGTGCAGCGACGTTCACAGTCTCCGAGAGGGTCCAAGAGCCTCCGCCAGCGCGTCCCCAGGACGTGTATATGCCCGCAAGCGTCCCCAGACCTCTTCAAAGCGTGTGTTCCAAGTGTCCCTCCTAGAGCTTTCGGAGCGCTCTCGTGAGTCCCAGCAGATACAAACAGCAGTACCTCTTATTAACCCCTTAACAACTGGTCCCACACATCTTGTGGACAAACTACTTGAAATTAGTGAGGACTATGTTTTTCAGTTCTGAATGGGTTAACCCCTTAACCCATTTAGGACTGCAGTCCCGTTTTGGGGACAAATCACTCTAACTCTTAAGTCATTTGTCCCCAAAACGGGACTCCAGTTCTATAAGGGTTAAGAACTGGTCCCACGTGTTTGTGGACAAACTACTTGAAATAAGTTTGGGATAATTTTTTTATCAGTTCTGAACGGGTTACAGCCCCTTAAGAACTGGTCCCACGTATTTGGGAACAAACTACTTGGAATTAGTGCGGGATATTTTTTTTTATCAGTTCTGAACGGGTTAACCCCTTAAGAACTGGTGCCACGAATTTGGGGACAAACTGCTTGAAATTAGTTTGGGATAATTTTTTATCAGTTCTGAACGGGCTACAGCCCCTTAAGAACTGGTCCCACGTATTTGGGAACAAACTACTTGGAATTAGTGCGGGATATTTTTTTTGTCAGTTCTGAACGGGTTAACCCCTTAAGAACTGGTGCCACGAATTTGGGGACAAACTACTTGGAAGTAGTGTGGGATATTTTTTCATCAGTTCTGAACGGGTTAACCCCTAAAGAACTGGTCCCACGAATGTGGAGACAAACTACCTGGAATTAGTGTGGGACATTTTTTATTCAGTTCTGAATGGGTCAAGGGCGTCGCCGCGAGCGTTTCGTGAGCGGTACGTACCGGAGGACAGACGCCTATGTGCAACCTGTGGACTACTACTTCTGTACGTATAATAACACTCATAGGTACAGCAGTCCATACTCTTATTCTGAGTGTTTTCAAGCGTTGTAAGGATGCACGCTCTTATTCTGAGTGTTTTTTAGTCTTGTAGGGATGCACGCGCTTATTGTGAGTGTTTTTAAGAGTTGTAGGGATGACACTGGGCGGGGTGCCCATCGACTCACTTGCTCTTATTCTGAGTGTTTTAAAGAGTTGGAGGGATGACACGGGGGGGGTGACCCATCGACTCACTCTTGCTATAATATTAAGGGTACAGTAGATGTTTTATGTCGGGAAAAAAAGAAAAAAATCCGGCTCCCGGCTGACCAAGCTCCTACATACACCCAATACTGCCGTATCGTGGGTATATACAAATATATACGTCCAATAGTATTTTCACAGTACTGTTCGTGATATGTCCATAGGCTATGATGGGAATGTCATTGGGTTCCACGCTTCCGTTGTCGCCCGAAATCAGTTTTGAGGTGAGTTGTGGAACTACTATACTATAATCCAGTGTGGAACTCCTATAGCCGCATGCGTCCATCGGGAGGGGTCGGGGAGACCGGGGGGGGCGGGGGGGGGGGGGGGGGGGGGGGGG
>MEHQ01000504.1:0-98792 GCA_008828725.1 Saccharina japonica | reverse complement strand
CCCCTCCCCTATCCTATCCTATCCTATCCTATCCTAGCCTAGCCTATCCTATCCTACCCCACCCTACCCTACCCTACCTTACCCTACCTTACCCTACCCTACCCTACCTACCCTGCTCTTCCTTGAGCTTTCCTGCGCTATCCTACCCTACTCTACCCTGCCCTACCCTACCCTACCTCGACCTATTATATCGTACCCTACTCCAGCCTACCCTACCCTACCCTACCCTGCCCTACCCTACCCTACCCTACCCTTACCCCTACCCCTACCCCTACCCTACCCTACTCTACCCTACCCTGCCCTGCCCTACCCTACCCTACCCTGCCCTACCCTACCTTACCTTACCTTACCCTACCCTACCGTACCCTTACCCCTACCCCTACCCTGCCCTACCCTGCCCTACCCTACCCTGCCCTATCCTAACTTACCTTACCTTACCCTACCTTACCCTACACTACGGTACCTCGTTGTTCCTTTTTTTTTTGTTTTTTTGTTCAGAGTACGCGCTTGCTCAGGAGAGGGTGAAGAAGAGGGAGGAGTCCGCCAAAGCGGCGGAGAGGGCGGCTCGGGCCATGGAGGCTAAGGCTCGCGATCAGCGGGACCTCTGCCTTGAGGTCCTGCAGTCCGCCCAGGTATGGACTTAGTTTCCCCCCGAAGTATCGTACCAGTACGTATACATCTACGTACCGCAACCATTTTGTTACGAATCAACAGTACGGCAATAGCTGGCCTGTAGCGGAGCGGCGCGTACGAAGCGCTGCTACAGGCATGTAAATATGTACGTATGCATATACTAAATGGGTGAAAATGGTAGAAGCTGTATATCAATCGAAACACGATGTTTATTCGCAGGGGGTGAGATTGGTTCGTGTCTTTTGAGTTGTTTTTTACATCTGGTGCACCTGGTAGGTATTTCACCAGGCTCCTTGGTATGCATTATACCAGGTTCCGTGGTGTGTTTTTTTTTTGACAACGTTGCTTCTGTTGTGTTACTGATATATTATCTGTGTTGTTTTTCTTGTTATTCCCAAAGTTACATAATCTCAAGACATGCAGAGCGCACTCGGCTTATCCCCTCCCCCTACTCGTACAACACCTATATAGGCTGGGTTGACGTCGGTTGGCGACGACGCTGTAAAACGCGCCTCTCACTGCGTGGGCTAGACAACCAGGGTACCGTTTGTTTTTGTTGGAGCGGTCACCACGGCTAGCGGCCGAGTTAGATAATTTGTGCGGGGCTAATAACCGTAACCCCGCACAAGGGGGATGATCATATCACGTAGTGCTTGTATAATACCAGGTACATGGTGAGGCAGATAAATAGTATTCCCATTGCTGTCTCTGGATGTGGCCACACCATAAATTAAATCAATTCAGCGGAGGCTGTCGTCCTTATGCGACTCCGCCTCACAAGCGGTTCTTCGTAGGATGCAGCTCCCCCTCCATGGGACCTCGCTCGCCCAAAATGCCTCACGTTTTGCTTCGCTCTCTTTAGTGCAGCAATGTCTGCCTGGTTGGTGAAAAACCCAGCATGCTCCGTCCCGGCATTGTGTGTATATACGTAGGGGGTGCGGGGTCTATGGTCATACGACTACGGCCGTGCACGGCATGAGTACACCCCTCCCCCCCCTCCCTGAGAAGGGTTTTCAAGCCGAGTTCATCGAAAACCAAGGAGGGGGGGGGGCACACACGACCGGGTAGGCGCCATTTCCCTCCAGCCCCCTCATTAAAAATATAGGCGAATGATGACTTTGGAAATATCTCTCCAAGACGTTTCCATAGACAGACGTATTGCTCGGCGTTTGTACCTGTACATGTCTCCCCATTGCCCATAATTTCAAGATAAAAATTCGAAATGCGTCCGAGGGTGGGTTGCTATGCTATAATAATGGTAGAAGTGTTATTTAATATAGGTACTCCAGGTACGGCAGTAGTGCTGTGTATGGTTGGTGCGCCTATCTGTCGAGTTGGATGGCAACAAGATATATTCTACACGGTAAGAAAATGTTGTCCCTCGTATATACCTGGCATATAAAACTGAATGAAATATATTTTTATTTTTATTTTTATTTTTTATTTTTATTTTTTTAATCCATCCCATTTATTATCTTCGCACTTCCATCTTTCTCCCTCCCTAGTCGCAACTCAGATCCGGGGTCACAAAGTAGGCTCCTCTCCCTCCTCCCCCACTACGGTTCTTGCCTTGATTTTTATCGCGCAGAGGGTTCAGCCTTCCCAACGCTCGTCGATTTTCATCGAATGTTGCTAACTCACGCTCTCGCGCTTTCTGCTAGTCAAGATATTTTTTTGCGAGAAAATGTACCTCGTAAGAGCATGCGCTCGGCGGGGCTCGAACTCGCGATCTTGACGCTAACAGGGTTCGTGGTTACCTGCTAGCCCACCGGGGCGACCGGCTATGAACTATGCTGAATAGTGTTCAGACCAGTGTGTGATACCAGCTATGGAATACACGTTTGTTCTGTACACTTCAACGTCATTCACTGATACACATCTATCTGCAGAAGTAGCATTGTGCTGCTGTCTCACTCGCTGATTGACGCGTAACATCGCTACAGGACAGGACACATATATATGTGTGAAGAGGACTGGGGTGCTACCTGTAATACTACCGCCGTTACGACGGCTCTATTTTTTACTTCGTATCACCCCTCTTTTCCATCCAACATGGCTATGTCAACCTGGTTCCAATCAGCACCAGCTACACGAATTGACACGGTCTCGCTCGCTCGTTGTTGCATTGAACCGCACCAGGTCAGGTCTGCGGCGAAGACTGCGGGCAGACGATTTGCTCCCCCTTCGCCGATGACTGCATTGACGGACTCTGCGCGCCTGCGGTGGGCACCGAGTGCGCCGCGTTAGGTGAGAACTGTCACGCATAATACGTGTCGCAGGAAAGGCTTTCCACATAACTAAAGGCGTGTTTTTGTAGGGTACATGTGAACGAAGTGACGTGACAGTGTGGTGGTACATGTTAGCGAAGTGGACACGCGTGGACGTGCGGTGGACGAGCTCGAGCCGCTGTTGGACGGGCTCGTGAGGTTCGCGCATACAATACAAATAACAAATTGTGAAAGAACGCCTCCAAAATTCTGTAATACAAAGCTCTCCGATAATAACGCCCCATAAAAGCTGGCGTTACGAGATCTCACCCCCCCTTTCCCTCTTTTCATACCGGTGCCGGTTCAGCTGCCGCGTGCAACAACAGAGTTCAGTGCTGCGACACGAACCATGACTGCATAGTGCCCCCGGACATGGAAACGCCCGAAAATTTCATCAGGAACGGGTTCTGCGAGGTTGCTGAGTCGAGCACAGGTAAGTTCAAACAAAACTATGATGTGCTTGTAGGAATAGACGGAGGCTCAATTACGGTAGAGGCAATCTATTCTCGAACCGACATGTTACGAGGTTGTCCGCTTGCGTTCTTGTTTACGCACTTTCAGATTGTACGAATGCACGTCAGCTGTATTGCCTAATGTCGACCCAGGCTAGGCCAGCATTCCAGCAGCATGTTGCAGTGTAGTATATAGGTGTCCTGTTCCGCCGCATTTTTTTTGTGAAACGACAATGCTTCCGCCCGCATGGCATGCATGTGCCTTATCCTATCTGGCTGCTCTCATCCTAGGCACAGCTCTCTCCCCCCGGTTTTACAATTGCAAGCGGTCTCGCAAGCCCAACTGTGCCGTTGTATATACCTACATGGAAAAGGCCATCTGTGAAGTTACTGGTTTTGTCCTCTCCATACTTTAGTCACACTGCACCGTTGTAATTCATGGAGATACCCATCTGTGAAGTTACCGGTTTTGTAATCTCCATGCTTGATTTACGCTGCATCGCTGTAGTTCCCGAGATATCCACTGTTTTTGTGATCTCCGTTCTTTACTTACGCTGCAACGTTGTAGTTCACGGAGATGCCCAAATGTGAAGTTACCGGTTTTGTAATCTCCATACTTTATTCACGCTTCAGATACTGGTATGTATGAGCATTTGTGTACGCCCGGTTCCCTCTCTCTTTTCATATATTTCTCTCTCCCGATCGGTCCACAGGCGGGCCGTGCGTCACGGAAGACAACTGTAGGTTCGACTACGAACTCTGCGTCGACGGCATATGCAAGGTGCACCCCAGCACGCAAGAAGACGCCTCGGTCAAGACCACCGTATCCGTCAGCGCTAACGCGTACGACACTCGCTCCTCGAACAACAACGGTTGCGGTAGCACGGGCTGCTTGCCGGAGCTGGCGCGCGACAGCAGCACCACGCCCGAGTCTAGGTGGTCGTGCAGCAAGAGCCTGGGCAGCGGAAACTGTTACATGGAGTTCGAGTTCGACACCCCGCAAGACGTGATCAGCTTGAACATCGCCTTCCACAAGGGCGACGAGCGCACAAGAAAAATCAAGGTGTGTTGGCCGAGAGTTGTCCGATTGAGGGAGTATTTACGAGTTGGCATTTTCTTGCAGTTAGGGCAGAGCTTGCTTATTGTATTACGGAGGGCCATAGTAAATAGGACCACATTTGCCTGATAAAGATACTGCAATATAGAGGTTTCAGTGCGTACGGCAGGTCCTATTTACTATGGTCCCCCGCAATAGTATCCTTTTTTACTAGTTTACTGTACAGTAGTAAAACGTCGAAGTGAAGTTTCGCTCGTGCACGTAGTCGTGAGATGATGCACATGGCCATCGGTTATACAGCAGTCCTTTGCATCGGTTTCTTTACAGCTGTCCTTCGTTTCGGCGCCTCACCGCACCGCACCCAATCGCGTCGCCCCCCCCACCGTATCGTGCCGTGCTTCCCGGCAACGATGAACATCTTGATCAGGTGTTGGGTGACGGTTCGAGCCTTGGTACCTTTACGTCGAGCGGCACAACTCTCGACTTCGAAAACTGGACCATCAATGCCGCCGACGTTTCTACTATCAAGCTCGTCGCCCGCAATCTGGACTACAACGACTGGCTGAGCATCACCGAGGCAAGACATTTTTTTGTGGTTGTGGAACTGTTACTCCTAAATATGTTTGTTGCCGTATATACAGAAGGAGTGACACCTGTAATCGCCCGATAGGTCTTGTTTTCTGGGTACTGTGCTGTACATAGTAAGGGGTGCACGGCGTGCGGCAAGTGGGAACGGGAGAAAACAACGTGAGCTTTGAATTTCGTTGCAGAAAGTTAAACCAATTGATGCATTACGGTCGTGAGAAACATATCGTACGTTCCGTAAGACAATCTCTTCCGATTCCGGCCTACCGAAGGCATTGTACTGGAGTGGTTCAATCAAACGCTACGGCACTACTGCAGTACCCCTGTTTAGTTGGACTATGCTACCGACCATAGACTCAAGGACCATCCTCCGACCCTTGCCACTGCTGCTGCTGAGCGCGTGCATATAGCCATCTTAGACGTCGATGCGTGGCCTGTTGCGGCACGAACGATCGTGACTCGTTTCGAAGTGCCTGCGATAGCGGTTGTGGATATTTGAGGCTTCAAGCGTCGCTCTTGAGTTGCTATGTTGTTGCAGTAGAAAAGGTGTGAATGATCAATAATACCGTTTTATTCAGAACTCCCTTTTCCAGAGGACACTCAAGATGCCACCATTCAAGCTAAGCAGTGGTCGAAGGTTAGGTCGAATCACCTCATACACGAGTTCCGGCGAAATCCTCGATCTCACAGCTCTTGTTTTTCATTTTTTTTATAAATGTACCATGCCGACATGTGTGATCAATGACGTACTACTGTACAGTATCGACTCATAACTACGGGGAGAAAGGGGGAGAGTTTCATCTCGCATTGAATGGATGAGGTCTCGCCGATGATGGAAATTTCCTTTCCACTGGTTCAACACTCGCCGACTACAACAACATATGCAAACGAAACACTCTGTGTAGCCCGTCTCCAACAACCGTCGGCGTTTGGTGTTCTCCCTTGTCGCTGCTTCCATGCCGTCTGGTTTGTCAACAGGTCCAGCTTCTGGACAGGAACTACGCCAGTTCTTGCTAAAAGACACTCCGTGGCACTGGAGAACCACCGCATGCTCTTCATCCGCCAGCACAGCTCCACGTGCAAACCCACGCAAGCATCGTACGGTCTGCCACAGCTTTTCCGGAGCGGTCATAGATGGGCGGCAGGGAGGCTGGCGTGCAGCAGTCCCAATAGTGTATGCACTGCTATATGCGCAACTTATCGTGTATGGCTGCTGTACGGCAAAGGAAAACAAAGATTGGGCGAGTTCATTCGTGTATAGTAAAGTATGTCCAATTTTACCACTTTTCTGAATGTGGAACACCTGTAAAATTAGTTTCAGCGTTTTGTTTTTCAGCCTTTGTTTTGAATGGATAGAACCACCCAGTTTTCGGTTGCCGCGGGTTGCGTATATGGGTGTGCCCACCTGCGTTGCGCGCCCCTGAAGGATGGTGGACAGGAGGTTATGCGGAGAGTAGTACGTAGACGCCGTCTGGCTGTAGTTGGGAGTGAAACAGCCGCTGAGGATTCCCAGGCATATTGAGTAGCTTCGATTCTTGGAGATACCAGGGTAGATGTTATCCACCCTCATATTCGAATGTACATACATGTATTCATCGTACAATATGGTATTCACGTGTGTCCCAGTTACCGTATCCATAGACGCGTAACAGATTCGTAATAGATGCGTTGCCGTGTGTTTCAGTAGTAGAATGCCGTGCCGTGTACTTCCCGGATATCACCGAAAGGCCGATGGAAGTGCAGAAGTTCAGTTCCTCACTGCACCGTTCCAGGGAGAGGCGTACGAGATAGCACCGGGCTACGAGGAAAACACCTGTATCACGGGAGTTCCACTGCAGCAGTAGGCTCCAAACATTCAAGGTTCTGCAAGGATGATCGGTTTTATCCATATCTGTGTGGATCACCGCCTATACATATTGCCATCGACAACGGAGACCACATAAAACTGCAACCCCCAGCAAGCATGGCACGATTGTCACCAATATTGGGACGAGGAAGGTTGAAGTTCTTCGTACGCTTGTTTCGCACACGGCGGGCCTCCACTACCCGGGCACAGTGCTGTTGCGCTTGAGGTACTCGAGAGCAGCCTGGCATGCCACCTCGAGCAGTGCCAACTCCACCTTGTCAATATTTCTATATACGTTTGGGGGCTCAGCAACAGCTTGTTGCAGATTGGATAGAAGAGGTGGCTGAAACATCCGAAACGTGGGCGGATATACCGTAGTCGCGAGTTGTTTTCGCAATATTTGTCGCAGCAGGCATACATGGGAATGTCGGATTGCGTAGTCCAACTGCAGTAGAGACGGTTAACTGAGCTATTTGGTACCTGGTATGCGGTTGGTCGCATTTAGCACGTTTCACCACAGGGGCTACATCACGGCGGTTAGAAAGCGGCTATCGCCGAGGAAGACTGGCAGACACATATATTGAGTTCGGGCGTATGGCTCAAGTATTGCGCACGAAAGGTCTAGGCTTGGTAGATTCAGGGCAGGGGGGGAGGTTCCACCAAACACTGTACCAGAAGGCAGACGAATTCAGTGAGTGATGGTATAACATATACACCGAATAAATATCATGCCGTGGGACTACCATTGAGGGGGGGGGGTGGAGACAAAAATTCTGCGCAGCTTCTTCAGTTCAGTCGATGATCGGCAACACAGTATTGGAAGACGCGCAGGTACACAACAATTGCAAACGCCAAAAGTGTCCACTGTTGCCATAGTAATGAGACGTTCACCGTGGTACTTTGGAAACTCCGGATGTACTTTCCGCGGGGAAAGCGCCTTCAAGAAATAACGATCNGGGGATGTACTTCATTTTCATGTATGGCCGTAGTCGTATGACCATAGACCCTCGCATCCCTACAATGCCGGGACGGAGCATGTCGGGTTTTCACCGACCAGGCAGACACCCGGGAGGGGGTGTACTCATGCCGTGCACGGGCCGTAGTCGTTATGACCATAGACCCTCGCATCCCTACAATGCCGGGACGGAGCACGTTGGGTTTTCACGAACCAGGCAGACATTGCTTGCACCAAGCGCGAAGCGCCGTGAGGCATTGGGCGAGTCGCTTGGAGGGTGAGCTGCATCCTGCTAAGAACCGCCTCTGAGGTGGGACTTGCATATGGACGACAGCCTCCAATGAATTGATTTATTTTCCGGTGTGGCCACTGGAGGGAGGGAGAGAGGGAGGAGGGGCAGGAGGCTTGGGGAGGAGGAGGCGCAGGTGGAAGACCATGAAGGTGTGGAGGAAGAGGAGGAACAGGTGGAGGAGGAGGAGGAGGAGAAGGAAGAGCAGGGAGAAAAGAAGGCCGGAGATAGGACAAAAGAGGACAAGAAGACAGGAGAAGGAACTAGAAAGACGGGCGGCAGAGGGGAGGAAGAGGAAAAAGGGGCAGGGGGAACGGAGAGTGGTGGGATGGTGGGATGGGGGTTCCGTCGACTGTTTTTGGGAGTGTTTTAACGCTGATCCTGGCTAAGGAAGAGGGCGGGAGGGGGCCGGAGGTTATCACGGTGATAAGGACACTGCTGTGTATTATATACTATACGTGTAGCTTGGGTATATGGCGGCAAGGGGTGTCGCTTCGGCTGTGCTTGACCTGTTTGTTTTTGTATCGCTTCCTTTCTTTGCCCGCTTGCTGGCTGGCTTGCTGGCTGGCTGGCTGGCTGTCTGACTGGATTGGTGGCCCTCGTCTGTGCGTGCGTGCTTGTGATGCCTTGCGTGCACGCTTGCTTGCTTGCTATGCTTTGCGTGAGTTTTCGCTGGCTTGCTAGCTTACTGGCTTACTAGATTGCTAGCTTGGCTATCAGTAGCTGTTGCTGGCATGCTTGCTATCCTTTTCCTTGCTTGCTTGCTGATATGCGTTGCCGGCTTGCCTTTCCTGCTTGCTCGCTTGCTCGCTATGCGTTTTGTGCACGCTTGTTTTTTCCAACCGGCTCGCTCGCTTGCTGCTTATTATTTTTGTCTTGCTTTTTGCTTGCTTGAACAAGCCTTGAGAGGCGTCGCACCAACCCGAAAGCCTTTTCCCGAAACAAACATGGCGGGAAGTGATGTTTCGCACGTGCGATTAGGGTTGCGTGCGTGCGTGGTTACATACCGCTCTGGGCGTAAATATAATGGCCGGTTTGTCTTGATACCGATGCCGAAACGGTCCCTACATTTCGGACCAGGACCAGAGTGGTACGTACGTGTTTTGTGTGTTATTGTGTGTCTTACTTCGTGTTTTGTGTAGGGAGGTGCTTCTTTCTCAAGTTTCGTGTTCGTAGTTTCATGTTTTGGTCCCAATATAGGGACGCACGGGGAGTGATTAGCAAAATAAAAATGAAGAATCATCGCTTCCGCATTACAGGAGCAGTTTATACCTCGGGGTAGATTTTTACCCGCCCGGGTATATAGTTGTTTAAGTACACGAGCGCGTTTTGTCTCCTCGTCCCTCACCACGAGATACATTTTTTTTTTTTTTTTTGGGTGTTTTTCGTGGTCGTGTGTTCTCGCGTGCGTGTGCGTGCGTGTTTTCTATAGGAAACAAAAAAAAAAACTTGGGAAACTTTTTTTTTATTTCTGTTTCCTGGGTTTTTTATTTCCTTCAAAAGTGTTTTTGTTTTATTCCGTTCGAACTCCCCCGACACCCTCCCCTTCGTCTCCGCCCCGCCCGCTTTGGGCCTCTACCGTTCCCTCATCCATCTTACTATTATCACCTGTCATTTTTACCCGCAAGCGGCGGTTTTGTTTTTGTACATTTTTTTTGTTAAGAGTCTTCGTTACGTATCAAGTAACAGGGGGAGGGGGGGGGGGGCGGGGGGGATATTTGACATCTTTATTGGTATATTTTATACCCTGTTTTTTTTTTTTTTCTATTCAGGGTCGAAGAAATGGGGCATATGCGTGTGTGTGATTGGACAGCGATGACAACGCTTGCCCAATCTCGATCTTGGGAAGTCGACCTTGGGATCTTGATCTTGGGGAGATCGACATGCTTTGTCCGATCTCGATCTTGGGGATCGCGGAATCTTGATCTTGGTTTGTATGGGGATCTTGATCTTGGTTTTTGTTGGGATCTCGATCTTGGTCTGTGTTGGGATCTTGATCTTGGTCTGTGTTGAGACCTTCGATCTGTGTTCGTGGGATCTTTCGGTCTGGTTCGGATATTTTAAGTCTTGTGGGCCGAATTTATTGGCGTGCGTCGGATCTTTGATTTGTGCCGTGGATCTTTTAAGTCTGTGTCGGATCTTTTGTTTTGTGCGGGGGTATTTTTGGCCTTGTCTCTCGGAGATATCTTGGTGGTCTGTACTTGGATCTTGTTTTCGTTTTTTTTTTTAGCTTTTTATGCCGATAAGGACCTCCGCCACTGTGTGGGGAGACCTGACCCTTGTTGGGATCTTACAATAATATTTTTCCAATCTCGAGCTGATTTGTGGTGGGTCTCGGCTGATTTGTTCCTTAGATCTTGGAGCGTGTTTGATCTCGAGAGCCGTTGGTTGGATCTCGAGAGCCGTTGATTGGATATTACATCCATTTTGGATCTTGAGCTCATTATTGTGGGTCCTGTTTTTCTCGTGGACGTTTGAAGCTTTTGTGGGATCTCGAGCGTCGTTTGATTGAATCTTACAATCTCTTTTTGGATCTCGAGCTCATCATTGGTGAGTCTCGGTTGTTTCCGTCGATCTTTCGAGGCTTTGTTGTTAGGATCTCGAGGAAGAGAGTCGTTGAAAGGGACGTTGAGGTCTTTACTTGTCTGTTCGGCCATGGATCCACGTTGTTGCGGATCTCGAGAGCCGTCTTGAGAGGGTCTCGAGAGGGGTTTTTTGCTCGCTCGCCAGGTCTTGCACCTTCGCTTGCTCTTGAGAAAGCTTTGTTCGTTTTGTTTTTTTTTGAGTGTGGCGTTGGAGTGTGTGTGTACGGCGTGTGGGATGCACGTGTATTTTTTTTTTTGTTGGAACCCCAGGCTTCCGCGGTTTGACAAAAACCGCGCACCCTACGTAGTCCGTCTTGGTTTTAGTTTGGCAAGGTGGCTAAAGAAGGTGGTTTGTTAGGGGAGAGCCATCGAGGGGTGAAATGGCGGGCTTGTTGGGTGGCGGTTTGATGGCCGTTCTCTGCTTGCTTGTTAAGACCCCTGGGCCCTGGATACGACTGCACCTTGTTATATACATGTTGAGGGGTAGGTTGAGTGTTTTTTTCTTCTTTTTCATTTGTTTTTTTCCCTGTCCTAAACCCCCTCTTCTTTAGCGCTGCACCTATAACAGCTATAAGAAGTAGTTGTGTTTCAGCCGGACTAAAAAACATCGCTACAACGCTCGGTACGTTGGAAACCCGGGGGGGGGGGTTCACTTGGATTCATTGTTTGGCAGACGCAAAAGTGGTCCTTATTTATGGGTCTATAGAGGGTTAGTGGAGCCCTCAGTATCTCTTAACATACATCTGCGCTCGCTTGTGTTTCGGGGACAGCGAAAAATTACCTGGAACTACCAGTAGATTGGAATACGTTTGTGCTACGTATAATAGTCGCGAAAATGGCTGTTTACTACTGCGTGTTAAGTCTTAGCGCCCTTTCGACGAGACCTGGGTGGCGTTTTTTCCCCTGGCAACCCGTTTTTTTTCCCCACCAAACTGCACCATGTATAGGTTTCAGAAACAAAAACTTGCCTGAAAATAGAGTTGCATGGTTTTTTGCAGTGATAGCAGTAGTAGTGTTGGGGGTGAAAAACTACTGGATTATAATGTGGGTAGCTTTTACGACGTATTCTAGAAAATGGTTTTGACACCAAAAACATCCCCCCCCTCCCCCCCTCCCGTGTACACAAGGAGAATAGAACTAACCCGAAAAGCTAACCGGGGCCAGTCAGCCACTGTCCACGCAGCGTTAGCCGCTATCGTCTCGTGCGGTATACGTCAAAAACCCTTTTTCTTGATGTTAAGTGGCGAAGCTCTACCGTGTGCCTGGGGATCCATAAAAGTCTTTTTGGACAAGACTTGGGTGGCGTTTTTTTCTTTCTTTCTTGGTAGTGAGTACGTAGTAACCGGTTTACCGCTGGCCGGACTCGTGCCGTATTGTGTTTTCGGGAATAAAAGGAACTACGCACGTACGTACTTGTTGGGAAATTCTAAAAGAGGATCAGCAGTTGCTGCACAGCAGTACGTACGTAGCTCACCTCCGCGAACCCTTACGTGTATGCATTACTTTTTGTTCAGAACTTTTTGTTCAGAATAAAAAGTACTATATAGTATTGCGTGGGATTACAGCGGGGTGTGTCCCTTGGTGTATCTCTTTTTTTTTGTATCCTTTTTTTTTTGCGGTACGTAGTCGTTACATCTGTTCTATTAACACTACTGCAGCTGTCGTTTCGACGAGACCTACTAGGCGTTTTTTTTTTTTTGCCCTTTAATTTTGGGGATTGTGTACGCTACGGGGGAGGAGGAGATGGATAGCCAGGATTACGCCTAGTAATGATAAGTGTAGATCGGATCGTCATGGGCCTAAGGGTCGGGGGAGGGGGGGGGTACTCATGGCATGCATGGCCGTAGTCGTATGACCATGGGCCCTCGCATCCCTCGTACAATGCCGGGACGGAGCAGGTCGGGTATTCACCGACCAGGCAAACATCGCTCGCACCCACATACATACATACATACATAGCGCGACGCGAAAGCGTGATGTGTTTGGCGAGCCGCATAAATGGCGAGCTACATCCTGCTAAGAACCGCTTGTTAGGCGGACTTCCTTGCATATATATATATAATATATATATATGCAAGACCCCGTCGAGTTAATGAGGCGCAAGGGGGGATGGGGGTGTACTTCATTTTCATGCATGGCCGTAGTCGTACGACCATAGACCCTCGCATCCCTACAATACCGGGACGAAGGGGGGAGGGGCATCTATTGAAGGGATGGCATTTCCATTTGGCTTGGGGTGGTGTTGGGACGGGGGGGGGGTCACATCTACGGGCGTCTTTTTATACAGAGCAGGACACGTGTACACTATTTCTAAGAAAGGCAGGATGCGCTATATTACAGGAAAAACACAGTAAAATCGGGAGCCATGATACGGAAACGAAGTTGGTGTTTTGGAGTTTTCGGCCCCCCGTTTTTAACAAGAAAACCATCTTGGACCTGATTTTTCCTGTTTTCTTATTGTTTGGTGTCCTATAGATGTGGCTGCCATGGGCTACGTATGATATGATGTTGGATAATCTAATAGCTGATGTGATAGATTTAAGGGGGGGGGGGCTCTATCCATGATGAGATTGGCATGGGCTGTATGGGGTGGGTGGGTGGGTGGGTGGGTGGGGGTGTGTACTATATATATTGTATGGGTGGGGGGACGCATACATCAATTGATGCGGTTGACATATATATAATACTGGAATGTGTATGTGTGGGCATCTATTAATTGATGGGGTTTTGACATGGCGTCGGGGGCGTGGGAGGGGAGGGAAAGGGGGGGGTGTTCGTGGTCCGTAATACCATGATGGTATGCGTGCTAGTTGTGTGTGATGGCCACAGCGCCGAGGGGTGGGAGGGGATGCGTTCTTGGGGGGGGGGGGATAACGCCTCGAACGGTATGAAAACTGCGGAATCAAACAAAACAAAAACGAAAACAACACGACCCAACGTATTTTAACAGTGAACTTTGGGGTGTGCGTACGTACGTATGTATCATACAGTGGGATGCGTAAGAAATATTGGTTGTCTTTTGTTTTCTGCCGTTTTTTAACGTACTTTGTTTTGTTGCCTTTTCGTCAGAGAGGTGTCACGAGTATAGTCGATACAAGAAGTTTTTTTTTTTCTTGGTTTTCTGATTTTTTTTTGCTGGCCGTTCCGTTCGTTCGTCGATTGCTTCTTGCATTTTTTTTTTTCGTCATTTTTTTTCTTTTCGGTCCGTCTCTCTTGCGTCTTACAGAAAACCGCCATGATGGTACTCGTTCTGGTACTATTTCCCCAGTGTTATTTTTGTAGTTGCTTGGGCGTGGTTTTTACTTTTTTTTGAGGGCGTGGTACGGTTCTTGTTTTGATCCATGCCACACGAATAGGGGGCCATCACCTGTTTCTGCCTTCCGTGCTCGGAGCGAAAGACGATAGGTGCTACATACCACGAACACGCGCAGTTGCCCTCTTTCTCCAAGATGTTTAGGCTGCCTCGTGGAGATGAAGCCTACGATACGAGAAGGGGGTAAAAGTATAACTAGCCCCCACGCTTACAGACGACGAGTAAGCGGCTCCGGGCCGCAAAAAAAAACAAAAAAGCAAGAAAAAAAAAAATGCTTTTTTACCACCCGGAAGCAGAGAGAAGAGGACGTACGTACGTGATAAGGGGTGTGAAAACCGTGTACACGTCAAACAGATATATTGCTGGCGTACCAGGTATCTATTAATACTACGCACGCACGTGTATACATCGGGATCGCACATCCAGCGCGCAGAAAATGATGGGAAAAGTCTCGGGGAGGATTTTATGACACTACTAGCGGTACGGCTACGGCTCCGCCCGTGGCGCTATTGTTTGTTTGTTTGTTTTTTTTTTTTTTTTTTTTTGCCATACCTGGTATGGATTGGTGAGAGGGAAAGTCTCGAGGTTTTTTATGACAAGAGTACTACGTAGCGGTACGGCCACGGCTCCGCCCTTGGCGCTAGATGTTTGTGAGGGAAGTCTCGAGATTTTCATGACACTACCTGGTTAAGAATATGTGAGGGGAGGTTCCTGGTACCGAGTATTGAAAGAGCGAGTGGGTCTGAGTTCCCGGGAAATGCGTTTTTTCTCGTTGGCTTTCACGTCTCCCTTTTGCTTTTTTCGTTTTTTTTTCGCTTTTTTTTTTTTTTTTTTTGTGTATCACACCAGGTAACCTTTTTGCGAATTGTGCTTTTTTTGCTTTGCGTTTGACAGTCGTTATGGTGTCGTTTCTTTTTCAGTGTTTTTTGTGGTTTATCATGCTTTTGCCTCCTTTTTGCGTGTTTAGTGCTTGCTTGCTTGCGTACTTTGCTTGCTTGCGTGTCGTGTCAGTTTTGCGTTTTTTTTTTTTTTTTTGCGCTCGAGCTACATATACCACTTTCTTGACATTAACCTAATTAATCATGGCATAGAACATGCCTTTTCTGCTTCGTCTCCTTTTCTTCTCTGGTCCATTCTGTCTTTTGCCGCCCCCCCCCCCCTGGAAGCTCTCCACGCTTTGCTTGTTTTGGGGCTTGCCGGACTAAGGATCTTGATTATTTATTGTACTACGTAAGTACCTAGCATTTTTTTTTAACTTTCTGTTATTTATCCCACCTCGACTGTATTTGGGGCGGGCGTGCTTTTGGTTTGGATTTTGATCGAAAGTAGTGGGATTTTGATCGAAAGTCTACCATTAATAACTGGTTTGCTCCACATATTATATCGATGTCACGCGTCCTGGTTCGAGATTCATTTCACCATCCATCCACTTTTTTGTTGTTGGCTGGGATTTTGATCACATTGTGGGCTTTTCGATTTCTTCCGTTTTTTTTCTTTTTTTCTTGGTATTATTAATAGTCTGAACCGATTTTCGTCGTTTGGTTTGGATTTTGATCCAAAAAAGAGGACCCCCCACTCGGTTGGCATTTTGATCGAATTTTGGCCCTTTTTGTTGACATTGTGATCGAATTCTGGCCTAGGTGGGATTGGGATTTTGGTCGATAATTCTGGCCTTTAGCTCTTTTTCGTTTTTGCTTCATACCGGGTACCAGGTATGTATGCATGCATACTGATTTCCTGGCTGGTTTCGTGTTTTGTTATTATATAAACGCATCCGTGTTTTGTGGGGATTGATAGAGTTTCCGAGGCGTTATCGCCTGAAGAAAGGGCGTTCATGGGACGGGAACAGGGGTAAAACATGTTGGGGGGGGAGGGGCAGTGTGAAAGGGTATGGTGGTGAGAGTGGAGGGAGGGAGGGATGAGGGAGGGACGGGGTAAAAAGAGACTTCACAGCAACATTTCAATAAAAAATGGCTTAAAAAAACAAGCTTGTTCATCTGTCTTCATTACTATGTTTTTCGCCTCTGCTGCATGCATTTGTCAATTTAAAAGCTAATCCAAAGGTTTCCCGCGCAAATGTACGAGAAAGTCGTGTGTCTGCTTGCACTCAGAGAAGGCCCGAACCTCTGATACCCCCCCCCCCGCCGAACAGTTCTCGACGAAAAAGCCCCACGCCGCCGCCAAGAGGTTGCCCTTCGCTCACCATGTTACCCCCCCCCCCCCTCGCGAAGTTCCAGCTCGTCTGCGGCCGCCTGTCTGTGTGATGTTGTGTTGCTCCCCTCCTGCCGCCTCGCACAGCCTTCCTGCTATCTGCGCACTACCCCAGTCAGTATGTGGTGTGGTCGAAAAATTTAGCGTATGTCGATACATTTTGTGACCATCTGAAGGGCCCCGTATATTCACGAGCAGACTTACTCGTATCCCTATACTAAATGCTGCTGTTCAGTCTGTCTGCCTGTGACCAGGTAGTGCGATCCAGAGCGCTTCAGCCCTGCCTTGCCCCACGGGTAGGGAAGCTGGGTATTACAGCCAGTAGATCACGGGGTCCTGTGCCGCCCCGAGCCGTCGCCGTGGCACAATCCCGACGCAGTTCTGACAGCCACGCAGCCAGCCTAGCTGCTGGCTTAAAGTTTTGAATTACAACTCTGGTAGCTGATTGGTTGCCCAGATCCACGCCACAGGCTGCTGCTCTTTGTAAACAAATGGTGTTGCATAGAGTCATCGAGGTTCCGCCACACCCGTGGAAGATATGGTATAATCCCCGGATCATACATCCCTCCATAGCTCTGAAAATCCGACCAACCAGGGACAAAAGCGGCGGTTCCATGGGTCGGCACCGCCCCGCACGGTGCGGAGTCCCCGCTCGCGTCGGATGATCACTGATTAGCTGAGGCTCACATGGAGCTACGTGTAGTGGGACCCGGAGACGTTCGGGGCCCATCCCCGGATCGCAAACCCTTCCACACACAACTCCAACGATCCGGGGACGAAAACGCTCACCAGCCGGATCTGTACCACTCCGTAAGCTGTGGAAACTCCAACCCTACCGGCTGATTTACGTTTGGGTGGCATTCATAGAGCCAGTGCGCGGCGAGAATTGCCCCCCGGGACAACGTTGAGGTGTCGCCAAACCCGGGTACGATTCCGTCCTATCACCGGATCACAAATGGCTTCATACATCTACAACTCCACTAATCCGGGGGCGAAACCGGAGGTGCCTCGGGTCGGTATCGCCCCACACGGTGTGGAAACCGCACCCCCCATCGGCTGATTGTTCTCAGCTGGGGCTCATAGAGCCAACCCGCGTCGAGATTTTGCTGTTGCCCCTCGAGGCAACGACGAGGCCCTGCCTCACCCGGGGTGATAAGGTCCCATCCCCTGACCATAAATCCTTCCATACACCAACAACTCCAACAACCCGTCGACAAAAACGGACATACCCCGGGTCGGTACCGCTCCCCAAGGCGTGGAAACCATAACCCTACTGGCTGATTGGTACTTGGCTAGGTATCATGGAGCTAGCGCGCGGCGAGAGCTGCCTTTCGGGATGACGTCGAGGTCCCGCCGCACCCGGGGACTATGATATCCCACCGCCTGATCATAAACTCCTTCCATACTGACAACGCCAACAATTCGGGGACCACAACGGACATTATTCGAGTCGACACCGCCCCGCAAGGTAAGGAAACCCCACCCCCATCGCCTGATTGTCGACTTTCGGTTGGGGCACATGGAGCCAACACGCGGCGAGAATTGCCCCTCGGGGCAACGGTGAGGTCCGGTCGCACCCGGGGACGATCAGATCCCGTACCCGCATCATAAATTGTTCCTTATGTCTACAACTCCAATAAGCCGGGGACTAAAAGGGACATGCCCCGGGTCGATGCCGTCCCGCAGGTGCGGAAGCATCAACCCCACCGACTGATTTATGACTGGCTGGGGTACATGTAGCCTGCGCGCGGCGAGAGTTGCCCCACGAGAAAATAACGAGGTCCCACCGAACGCGGCAACGATAGTGTGTCATCCGTTGATAGTTCGTCCTTCCATACATCTACAACTTCAACATTTCGGGGACGAAAACGGATATCCCCCAGGTCGATACCGCCCCGCAAGGTGTTGAGACCCCAACCCCACGTTCTGATTTATGATTGGCTGGCTCTCATGGAGTCAGCGCCTGGCGAGGGGTAACGTCGGGGTCCCGTCGCACCTGGGTGCGAGAAGGCCCCACACTCGGATTCTAAATAATATCGTACATCTAGAACTCCAACAACCCAAGGACAAAACGAACGCCTCCCGGGTGGATACATCTTAGCAAGAGGCGTCGAAACCCCAACCTCACTGGCTGATTCATGACTTGGTGGGGGTTCATGATGGAGTCAACGCGCAGAGAAACTTCCCCCCCCGGACAGCGTCGAGATTATGCCGCACCCGAGTACGATAAGGTCCCATCCCTGGACCAGAGATCCTTCCATGCATGTACAATTCCAACAACCCGGGGACGAAAACGGACATCACCCGCGTCGATACCGCCTAGCAAAGTGTGGAAACTCTAACCCTACTGGCTGATTTCAGGTCTGTCTGTGGGTCTCATGGTCGATGTACTGTAGTACGCCTTCTGTGATAAGGAAGGACCCTCGGAAGCCACATACGGAGGAGAAATCCCACGGTAGGGGTACCACTTTTTTGCTCAAACCTTTCTGACCGGGTGAGCTCCTTACGTTAGTAAGCAACTGATACTATAATTATTTTACTGTCAGGTTTGTTTTTGGACTACCGCATTGGAAGTTTTGGTCGGGTTGCGCGAACTAATGTTTCCGAAAGTCGTGTTTCGGGTGAGATATTGAGCTCCTCATGTGGGGAGCTCAGAAAATTCTGCTGCGCCCCTACCGTGGGATGAGTCGGAGATCGGAGGCCACTGACAGACAGGTGGGGGCTTTGGACCTGTCGTCAAGTCGTCTGTTTATTTTAACAGGCCGATCATACGGATTCTACTAACTGTGGACTCGAGCAATCCCACGGTAGGGGAACCACTTTTAGGCTCAACATTTTCTGACCGGTTGTGCTCCTCACGTGAGTAACCACCGGATACTGCTTTTATTTTACTGCTATATTCGTTTTTGGACTACCGCATTGGAAGGTTTGGTCGGGTTGCGCGAGCGAATGTTTCCGAAGTCAGTCATATTTCGGGTGAGATATTGAGCTCCTCAATGTGAGGAGCTCAGAAATTTCTGCTGCGCCCCTACCGTGGGATGACTCAGGCCGATAATATGGGTACTACTAACTGTCGACTCGGGCTACGATCGAGGTAGCACTTTTCGCTGAAACACTTTCTGAATGATCGGGCTCCTTCATCCAAAGTTGTAGGACGCTCATTCTTGTGTTGTAATGGTTTTCAGAGTCATCCCACGGTAGGGGCGCAGCAGAATTTCCTGAGCTCCTCACATGAGGAGCTCAATATCTCGCCCGAAACATGACTTCAGAAACATTCGCTCGCGCAACCCGACCAAACCGTCCAATGCGGTAGTCCTCAAACAAATATACCAGTGAAATATGGATGGCACCCGGTGGTCACTCACGTGAGGAGCACAACCGGTCATAAAATATTGAGCCTAAAAGTGGCACCCCTACCGTGGGATTGCTCATATCGTAAGCACACGTCCTCGATCGGAGTCGGACAACGGTAGCGGCTGCAGCGCGTTTGAGTCAACACATGTATGACCTGCGCGGCTCCTCAAGCTTAGGTGTCACCCATGGTCCTTAAACCTGACTAGGAATGCCAACATATATAGGTGTGTGTCCATATCTTCGGGATGTATCACATGATGAGCGTACAGTAGTACTTCACCTGAAACACGAATTCGAAGAGAGGCATTCGAGCACCCCCCCCCCCCTAGCCCTACTTAATGCGCTACTCCTGCTGTAAGTCAAGTGGGCTGCAGTCTATTATAATAAGCTTGCGAGCCGGTACTGTTGTAGTCGCTCGCTCGAAGAGGTCGACCCGTCGGAACATGCATTGGTCCAACGCGCGTGCAATCCATACCATGGGATGATTCCATGCGCACTACTGTTTCACCTCGAAGTTCTCCGCGTGCTATTGCACATCAGACGCAATACCTTAGGAGTCAAATTAGTCCCTATCGTGATGAGGACCTCCTCTCGGCGGGAAAAACTACCTGATCATCGTTGAGAATACTTAGCGTATTTTACAATATCCATGGGATTGCTGATCGGCTTGTGCTTTTCATTTTTTGTCGAAGGTTTTAGGTTATGTTTTGAGGGATCTCGAGCTCCCCCCCTTGAGTGAGCAGAGTGTTACCAAACGAATGGTGCAGTTCTATCGTAGCGGGAAATAATCGTAGAGAAGGATATCCCAGGAAGTTGAGCTGCTGCACTTACATTAGCATGGTGCGTGTCTGTCTTTTTGGAGGTACGAAGCACCATTAATTTTCCCTTATTTGCACCTGAACTTTGCCTTATAAGGATAGCACCTAAAAGTGTTTATTATAGGGGTGGCACCGAACGTTCTCCAAGACGGGCGCTGACGGACGGCATCCATCCGCTTGTGGCGTTGTGGTAGACGTTCTAGTCAAAAAGCTTGGCATCTGCCGCCGTGAGGCGTGCTCGTTCGCTTCTCTCGGAAGAAAGGGTATCATGTGACAACGGGGACTCTTTTTGTGGGCCGAGACGAGAAGAAAAACACTGACAGAGCTGAGAAGATTGGTTGAAGTGAGCTCAGTGGGCGCATCTACACCCAGACCCGACACGCTCGGCTAGATATACGGCGAGATATACTCTACCCGGTAATTATACCGACCGGCCCGCAGCAACCTTCCTCGGCAGCTCTTCCACGGATGCTTGCTTGTCACCCTTTCACATACTACTTCCGTACTATTTACTGTTCTCAAGAACGCTACGCTTCCAGACATTCGACGTCGAATAGCTTCTAAATGCCCCGCATAGATTCTCAGAATATGTATGTTCGTATTTCGACGCGTTCTGCATTACGTATCAACGTATGGATAAACCGCTATATTAAGTGTTCCGTGTCCATGCTTCAGTACCACTACATTCATCGGAGCATCGAAAAATGTTTCTATGCTACCAAACAACGACTCGGTAAGCTACTGTCTACTGTTGCTGTAGCGAAGAACCCCGCCTTAGCACGACCGGACCCCTCGATGGAGGTAACAAAGCCAACATTTTGGTGAGCCATCGAAACCAGTTGCTCTTGTCAATTTTGTATGACGTAACGTACTCGTGGTTGATACTTACAACAACCGGCTACGTCATATATATAGCATACTTCCTATACGTATGTATATCTCGACAACTCCAACTGTTGCTACGTTATGGGTTTTACGTTGTCTGTGTATTTACGTTACGGAATCGCTTTGGTACGTCGCAACAAAAAGAGGTGCATTACTCCTTTACCGCGTGGCAGCAACAGCAACCGTTTTTGCTTCGCTTACGACGTGTGATCAATCATTTTACAGCCATCTCAACAGTGTGACTACGCGCAACATGGCAAGGTACAGGAAGTATGTTGCGACAGGTCTGAAGCAAGGGCGAGCGCACAAACCGTACACATATCACAGGCAGGAATTTGAACCCGCGAGGGTCTCAATGTACATGTACCCGACAGATATACTCAATACGATATTGCTCCGTAGGCTTAGTACTAGGGTACCGTTATCGGTATATTTATTTTTGAAAGGATATCTACCTCTCTAAACCATCACACATTGTTACGTGAAAACGCTGCCATTGTGGTATTGTACTGCCCAAAGGGTTGATGCACAGTTGAAGACAGGTTTTGTGTGAGAGTAAGGCAACATGTAGTAATGCAAACATTCGCAAATGCATCTCAACAAAAAACAATGTTTTAATGACGAGTTGGTTGAATATGAAACACACCCACTCTTAACAGCAAGATATCACGCTTCTGCCCCGTACTAAGAAGACGTGTGGCCACTGCTACAAAAAAACTCTTGGCATGAAGCTGGTACGACCTCAGGCGATGAAGCCGTCCCCCACCCGGCGATCTAGATGAAGATCGCGTAGCGGGCTTAGAAACGATGTCCCAGCAGTCCTAACCGATGATGTTCCTCGACTTTACCTCTCGTACCCCAGCAGCCTTAAATTTATGATGATGCCCAGCGACTCCGGAAGCGATATTCCAGCAGCTCTCGATCGACGATGATGCGGTACGTTCTCTCCTCTTTAATTCGAAATGTATGGATACTGTGGCCAAAAATCGAACGACACTTCGGCGACCCCCTGATGATGCCATTGCGCTGACTCCGGGAGGTCCAGAAGCCCTTTCGAACAGTATTTGCTGTAGCTATTCTGACAGTTGTTTGCAGTAGTCCCGAACACATCTTCCCCGCGACCCCGCGTTGAGGCAGCTCCAGGCAGTGATACCACCCCGGCGGCTCCTGTTGTTGTTGTTGATTGTATAGTACTGTGGCCCGATCGCGGAGGGTGTTTGTCTGGTGATGCCACTATAAATGTAGTGTGATTCCGACGACGGTGTTCTGGTAATCCCACGATGGGGGACCCTGGGCGATACGAATCTCCGGTGGTCGACGCGACGATATATTATGATAACGATTATAATGCCGACGATTGCATGCAATGATGATGTTGCCCCAGCGATCAAATTCATGCATCCTCCTTGCCCCGGTGATCCATGCGCTCTCATACTGGAAGACGCCGCCGGAGATGTCGTCGAAGTGACGGGCTCCTCGTGGTTAATTGCGCCGCTTCTTGATATTAACAGGCACCGCGAAGATTCTCCTGTACTATCCAGTCCTCCTGTATTGTTTGTATCGTCGATCGGCCTTCTGCAGACCTGCCTTTCATCGCGATGAACCCCCCCTTGGCGTCGATGATGTTGCCGGTGATGTTGGCCTTGACATTGGATTCCATTGTGTCCGTCCTCTTACTCGAAGCTCGACCCCCATGCATTGTGGACCCCTGCAGTCCGACGATGATGTTCTGATGTCGAAGTGCTGCAGTAGTATTGGTAGTAGCACGACGATCCCGAGACCAATACATCAGGCCCCTATAGAACTTCGAGTACGTTCCAGGAGTAAGGCAGCAACTCCAGGTGACGATGACGTGGGAATTTCTGCGGGGGGGTGTCTTCTTCGTAGAAGGAGTTCCTGCTATAGGTGACGGTGATCAACGAAGGAAGCTGTGTGAGAAACTCGACGCAAGTCCTGGTCACTGCTATATGTACGAGTACGTAACAGCTAGGGCCTCCGGTGTAGTCGTTTGTTGCCTCACCTGATGGACCGAAGCTCCACGAAATGCTCCATGCACACCGAGGCTCGTAACCTGTTGACGGACTGCGCCGCTTGTGGAGTTGTGGCAGACGTGCTAGCCCAGGGGCTTGGTACGAGCGACCGTGAGGCGTGCTCTTCTGCTTCTCTTAGAATAAATAAACCATATCACAAAGAGGTCTCTATATGGGCCAAGGTGTAAAGAAGAAATCAATGGCCAAACAAAACTGGGAAGGTTGGTTGTTGGGAGCTTAGTGGGCACACCTGAGCTCGGCTCTACGACTGGATGTGCTCTACTTGGCCACCCTACCCCTATCGTAGCACGCCCGGCCTAAAACCGTACGGGTGCACCTCATATAGGTTTATGAAGCTCCTCACTCGAGCATCCTTTATACCCCGCACCCATAGACTCCGATAACCCCCCCCCCCCGACATTGCAGCCCAAGCGACACTCCCATGGTCGAGGTATACAAATCGATCATAACTCAAACGACATTTAAATGATATAGGGTACAGTCAGTTAAGTAGTTCCTTCTTCGAGGAGCCTGTTTTAACAGTCAGGTATAGTTTTCCGTAACAATATGAGACCCCTTATCGTATATACGACTGACTCAACCATAGCGCCTTGCTTTATTCCGGCGTGCTGCATTTAACCACGAACTCGTCCCGCCCTTCCCGGACTGTGGCGGCCACGGTGTCATCGTTACCGCCCACTGCGACCACCGTGGATGGAAACAATATGTCGTCCCCCTTCGCGAAAACCAAGAAGAAACTTCCGCAAGCACTGCAAATGGCGCCAACAACTCCCATTGCCACTACCCAAGCCGAGGCTTCCCCCGCACCCCCGAACGAGTCGAGAAGCTTGCCGGTAACGGCTATAGCTCCCACGCTCGCGGCGGAACTGGCGGTGTTGGCAACCGAGTAGAGCATTGCCGAGTGCTCTAGGGAGGATATCTCGACGTGGTAGGTGGACCATCCGCCCCGAGAGAAGGCCATGCTGGCCAGGGCGAGGGTGGAGATGAGGGTGCCCGTAGCAGGGGATGTGGCGAGGCCCATGCATAGGAAGAAGAAGACAGCCAGGAAAAAGGAGAAGCCCGTGATGAGTTTGAAGGCGTGTGATGTGGAAATTCCGTGGATGTTGGTGAGCCATCCGTATAGGTAGCCGCCCAAAATTGAAAACACCGGCATCGTTAGGTAGGGCGCCATCTGTGTTTAGAAGCCAAATGGCAGAGAGGTGGGGAGAGAGAGACAGGCAGACAGGCAGGGAGAGTGAGAGAGAGAACCGCCAGTTCGGCAACGGGGGTGGTTAACGTCGCGGGTAAATACGCGTGAACGTCACTTAACACAATAGTGTCGCAGACCCAGACGTATGCTTCGGTATTTGTGCATCAAGCACTGTTAGGAGACTCCTCGCGTATAAAGGTCGACATACCTCGCCCTTCAAACTCATCTGGAGAACACGCTGCACGGTTAGCCCCGTAGAGACGGTCAAGTACGAATGTTATTCGAACAAAGATGGGCTTTTCCTCAGATACGAAGCCCCTCCCAAGCGGTCATAATCACTTTGGTCCTTTTTTAATACTTACCCCTATCGTAACGCGCATCGATACGCCTTTCATAAAGGCACTATCAAAGGGTTCCTTTGTGGGAGAGGTAGAGTCGCGCATTGGAGCATGCAATGTGCATACCCTCACGTTTACATTATTTCGCAGGTCTGTGACGTGCAAGGAGGGCTACATATAGGGTACACGCTTGTTGTCACTGCTGCAGGCTGTGGCGGTGATACACGGGCAGTACTCAGAACTCCACTATGCCCTGCCCACCGGCGTGATGGCGTCGTCCCCATCGGGAGATACCACCAAAGTGATCAACACAGCTCGCCCAACATTTTACCCAAAACATATTGCGACGGCGGCTTTAGGAATTGAACTACTGTTGCTATGTAGTTGAATGACTAACGTTAAGACCCGTTACCCTTCCAGATAGCATTGGTGAGCTGTCGGGTAGGAGTCAGTAGTTAGATATATACTTGATATGAAAGAAGGACGACTGTATATTTAATGGTATAACATCTTCAAGAAGATAGTGAGGTCTGATTGGTAACATATTACGTGGCTGAAGGTGCTTGGATTCCTACAGTAATTCCCTCTTGATATGTGGATGGTGTCATCGGAACAAGCGATAAAAATGTATCCGATGGCAAATGGAACAGAATTCAAATAACCTTTGATCAACAACCCACTATCAAAATAATACCATACATGTTTTTTTGATAGTATGCGCCGTGTTCCAATAGACTATGGTACTTGTTGTAAGGCTGGACGTTAAAACATGTTCCAAAGTCAGGTTCAGGGTTCGGGATATAGAGCTCAAATGATAAACCTTGGCGAAGTTAGGTGCCACCCAACCCTGCCCCCGCCCCCAACCACGCGCTACCCACCGCAAATACCAATGTCAAACCCCTCACCAGCGTGACAAGGCCGAAATCGCGCAGGTCGACCAGAAACAGCTCCTCGAAGTAGGCCGGGAGCCAGCTCATCACGACGTTGATACCCACGGTCGCCCCAATGTTTGCGGCCACGCACGCCCACGCCGCAGGGCTAGAGCCCATAGCCCTCCACGGAAACGTAAAAGAGTATTTTTGTAGAGGTAGCACTTTTCTTCGATATTTGTTATTTCTGAACTGACAGAGGTCCTTAACCCAAAGTAGCCGGAACCTCGTTCTCGTTTGGCAATAATACCCGTTGTATAACCGAAGGACCTTCGGACGGTTCGTTCGTTTCCCTTTTCCCAATGTTGGGTAAATTCAGTTTATTATGGGCGAGTATTGGGCTGTTCCAGTCAGGAGCCCCAGAAGCAGTAAGGTGCTCCCCTATCGTAGCATGCCTCTTTCATATTCTCCTAACCTTGAACAAGTCAGATAATGCACATATTTGAGACTATATCAATGTCAACAGTAAGATACTGATTGTACACCGCTCTATTTTTACTTTTGCCCTGACTGTACACCGCTTTTTTCTGCGTTTGGCATGTTTGTTATGCATGTGGTGGCCAGGATGACAACTGCCGTTCAGACGTCTGAGAGCCCAGCATGACAGGTACAGCAATGGCGTCCAGCAATGGACTCTTCAGCAACGCCGATGTAGTTCAAAGAATGTAACTCAACTGCATCCACCAATCATGACTATTTTTGTTTTTTTTATCAGGCGCATTTCGACGATCAATTGAACGAGGACGAAGACAACTTACCATTCGCACGTCCCCGCTGCGAGGACTGCAATCATAAACGTGAGGCCGGTGGGCCGCATGCTTAAACGCTAAGATATTAAGCCAGCGATGTACACGCGTACACTCGACAACGTAACCATACACATGTACAGGCTCTCATTACCCCAAAGATATAACCTGGAATCACGACTGACCTGTGTTAACCCCTCCATACTTTGACGGGCGATGGTCGACACTGGTCTTGACAAAACAAGTATCGCACGCGCAAAAGACGTGAGTCATTATCGTTTAGTAATGAACACTACGGCAGAGGTATTTTGACTGAAACAATGGTTCAAAGCCAGCAGGTGTAATCTCAGACGAAGTAGGGTTATTGTTTTCTTGCTTCTTACGTGCATTGTTTCAAGCTAAGCCACATATTTTATTTTCATGAGTGACAAGGCACTACATGTCTTGCTCCCGATAAAACGCAAGAAACCCTTCCTCTTGTCGGTTTCCATTGCATCATCGTCTTGATTTCCAAGGTGGATACAAAACATAGCCGACAATATTGTTCTACGTTTCGGACCTATCTGCAGGCGCCTCCAGACAGGGTCGAATGATGAAGTGGAAACCAAATATACCCCCGCCTAAGGTGGCAATCCCTTTGCACACGGAAGGGGAATGCAGGCCCCATGAAGACAGGGGATGAGCTCGTGAGTCATTTACAGGTAGTTGTTAGCTTTAGACACTAACCCCTAACCTTTCGCAAACGCTTCACGCCGCCCAGGCAGTATTGTTTTCTTGCTTATTTATGTGCATTTTCTAGAATCGAGCTAAATAGTCAGTGTTGTAAGAGGGACAAGGCACTGCATGGCTTGCACTTCTTTCACTTCTTTATACAGAATAAGAGGATTGCAGCCACCACGAAGGCATGGGGTGAACTCGTGAGTCCTTCACAGGTTGTATAGTTGCTTCATTTACACTAACAACGAGCATCAAACGGATAGTCACCTAAAGTATACTACTATAGGTGGTTTTATCGCCGTCTAGCAGGTGTTTAAAAGGATTATGTTGCACCCTTGCCAACTGTTTTCGGACCTCATCCCAGGTTGACGGCTTGAACATCAGGAACGCGAGGTTCGGGGCGAAAGTACTGCTGGGTCATCATCCAGCAGTTCGTCTAGAAGTGTTTTGCCAACTTCCGGACGCGGCCGTTACTCTACTAACCCACTGAGTTGGCGAGACGGAGTTAAGAGTTAGGCTGGAAAAATTAACAATTCGTTTAGTTTAACGCCCTTCAAATAGCAGTACCTAATCCATTACCAAGCTGCCTTTTTTAACTCAACGGGAGGATCATTCTTGACCACGTTTTGCAGGCGTCGCCGCCGACCCGTTCTGCAATCAATCGTCTTCAGCTAGGTAGTAGTTGCGTTTACACGAACAACGCGCATGAAACGGATAAGTCACGTAACATATACTCAGTGGTAGTATCGCCGTCTGTCAGCTGTTCCAAAGGATCATGTTGCACCCTTGCCAACTGTTTTCGAACCTCACCCCAGGTGGACGGCTTGAAAATCACGAACGCGAGGTTCGGGGCGAAACTACTGCTTGGCCATCATCCAGAAGTTCGTGTAGAAGTGATTTGCGAACTTCCGGACGCAGCTGGTACTCTACTAACCAACCGAGTTGGCGAAACGAAGGTGAGAGTTACGTAGGGAAACTCTATCGATTCCTTTAGTTCAACACTCTTCGGATAGCAATACCAAGTTTATGATCGGGCTGCCTAATTGAACTCAACGAGAGCATTATTCTTGACCACTTTTTGCGGGCGTCGCCGCCAACCCGTTCTGCAACCAATCGTCCTCAGCTAGGTAGTAGTTCCGTTCACACGAACAACGAGCATCAAACGAATAAGTCACGTAAAGTATACTGAGGTGGTATGGCCGTCTGTCATCTGCTGGAAATAATCATGACGCACCCTTGCTAACCCTCTTTGTATCTCTCACCCCAGGTGGACGGCGCGAACATCAGGAACGCGAGGGTCTCGCGGCGAGAACGCTGCTGGGCCATCATCCAGCAGTTCCGTCTAGAGGTCTTTAGCCAACTTCCAGACGCGGTCAGTACTCTACCACCCCCCTGAGTTGGCGAAACGAAGGTGAGAGTTACGTACGGAAACGCTATCGGCTCGTTTAGTTCAACACCCTTCGGATAGCACTACCTAGTTTCATGATTCGGCTGCCTATTTTGACTCAACAATGATTCTTCTCGACCATTTTTTGCAGGCGTCGCCGCCAAGCCGTTCACTGGTCGTCCTAAGCTAGGTATTAGTCACATATATTTACACAAACAACGACATCAAACGGATAGTCACCTAACATATGCTAGGTGGTTTTGTCTCCGTCTGTCAGCTGTTCAAAAGGATCATGTTGCACTCTTTCTACCTTGTTTCGGATCTCACCCCAGGTGGGCGGCGCGATCATCATGAACGCGAGGTTCGCGGCGAGAGCGCTGCTGGGCCACCATCCAGCAGTTCCGTCTAGAAGTTGTTTGCCAACTTCCGGACGCGGCCGGTACTCTACTAACCCACTGACTGGGCGAAACGAAGGTGAGAGTTAACCCACTGAGTTGGCGACTCGAAGGTCGGTGAGAGTTAGGTAGGGAAACACTACCGATTCGTTTAGTTCAACACCCTTCGGATAGCGTTACGCACTACCTCGTTTTATGATTCGGCTGCCTATGTTAACTCAACGATGATTCATCTCGACTACAGTTTTGCAAGCGGCGCAGCCAACCCGTTCCGTGTGGTCGTCCTCGGCTGGACGGGGCCGGTCCATAGTCCGACCAGACCAGCAGCAGCAGAGATCACACCGCTCGTCGAACGGCCGACAAACCAAACGGCTAGCCAATTGCATGGAGCACTTGACACGTGCTACGACAGAGGTAGCATTTTTCGGCTGAAATGTTTTCCGGATGACGAGTTTCCTTGACCCAAAATTGTCGGAATTTCATTATTATTGTGCTGCAAAACGCTCCATCTTATGGTAAGGGCCATTCTTATCGGAGCCATATATTTCCTAAATTTCCTAAAGTTCCAACATATTTTTTTTCGAGCAATTTTCTAGATTTTTCCATTTTTTTTCATTTTTTCCCCCCCATTTATTGGAACGTGAATGAAGCCTTCCAACCATTTTGCCCTCTGAAGAATTTCCAAGATTTCCAAGATTGCCAAGGTTTCCTTTTTGTTTTTGGAAAAAAAAAACATTGGAAATTATGGAAAAAAAAACCTGCTCGATAAGATCGACCCTAAGGCTGTGGGATTGTTCATCGGGTAGCACTTTTTTTTCCCTCCCAAATCAGTTCTTGACTACTGCAGGTATAGAGCTCCTTAAGTGACCACTCTCAGGAAAAGCATGGCGCACCTGCATGCAGGCTACCGTAGCATACGTCACTCTTGTACGAAAAAACGAACGCATGACCTATTTCTCCTGCTAAATGCACGATGTTACTTGCCCTTGTCAACGTGTGCCTCAAAATTCCAATCGTCCCGCTCGTAAGATTGCGCGAGAAGATTCCGAATGTCTCCCAAGGCCGCAAACATAAGTTTGACGTTGGGGTTACACTTGTGCATTGCATAGCGTCCGCTAGCCTTTGCAGGCGTATGCGCTTGCCCCAATGCGAGTGTGACCCCAACGCCAAACTTATTATTGCGGCCTTGGAGACATTCGAAGCGACGAGGAGAACGAGAGGGAAGGGGGGCAATCACAACATAGGAGAAACATGCAGCCTAATCGCACACTTCAGCCCGAGCACCGTCTCCAGGCGAATTGGGTCCAACATCATGGAAATGTATTTAATAATTTGAAGCACATTGTCGGAAAAAAGGCAAATAATATAATAACTTTAAAGCAGAACCCATATATTAACACGTTCACCCAGTTAATGCTCATAGTCGTTTTCAACAACCAGGTCTAAAACACGGAATCGGGTTGTACAACAACGCAAGCGCAAGGCCGGTAGAACCTAGCGGTGAATAAACATTCTCGAAACTTCTTCGACGTGCCTCGTAGGCAACTTCCCCTCTACTCGGAAGAGGTTGGTTTTAGTATTTTGCCGTACCACTTGACAAATATTGAAACACCCCAATGCAAAAACGTTACGGGAACAATCGAACGCGCAATGCATGGCAGAACAGCTGCGAACGTCTAGCCCTAGAACCTCATGTTGGCGGCATGTAATACTTGGAAAAATCAGATATTTGTAAAGCAATTATTCCTCTTGAGTACAAACACTCCACCTTGAGAACATCGCATGACGTCGACATGCGGTATGCAATGAATTCCCGCGCAATACGCGTTACGTACAACCTATGAAAATTATGAGGAGCGATGAAACCACTTAAACTTACAGATAAGGATTTTGCTTCCGCTTTCTTGAACCCCCCCCGTCTACAGGTGGTATTTCATGGACAAAATCTGCAAGCAGTTGGGAGCCGACATGGCAGAAGACCTTTACGAGGTCACCAAAGGATACCGTCATAGGGTTGAAGAGTAACGTACACTACACAGCACAGACCTGTTTCGCGAGTTCCCCGGAATATAATTTCAAGAAGGGACATCACCCAACGTTGGCCCTTATGCGGCGTGTACGCTCTGGTTACCCTACGGAATTTAGGGGGCTTCTTTCCAGGGCCTTCCTCGGGAAAATTCCCGAAGATTTCGGGAATCGAGTAAATCAGCCATATCATCCTAACCAATGTCGAATAACCAATGTTAAAAACACCACAAGAAAGACCAAACCACGGCGAATCGAATGACGACGTTTTTTTTTTGTCAAGATGTAGGAGCCGCGGTATGGCCACGGGAATTTTACCACGGGAATTTTCTTTTGAATTCCCATGGTAAAATTCCCGTGGCCATACCGCGGTTTCTACTTCGTAAAAATAAATGAAAACGCCGTCATTCGATTCGCCGTGGTTTGGTCCTTCTTGTGGTGATTTTTCCATTGTTTATTTCTCCTTGGTTAGTTTGATATGGTTGATTTACCTCGATTCCCGAAACGTTCGGAAATTTTCCCGAGGAAGGCCCTGCTTCTTTCAACGCATGATCAGATGAAGTTGTCTTAACACATAGTTTCTGCAAACGAATAGCAGTGCATGTGGGAGTGCATTGGTGGAAGACTTGGCCTAGACGTTAGTTGACATACAGGTCGGGGCCTAAACGAGGCGTGCCCCCCGGTACCGTGCCCCGGGCGAGGTATGCCTCCAAACACATAGGAAATAGGTACTGCACGGCCTGGGTGTAATATAGGCATGTCTTAGTGAAACCGTCAATTGTCACGAGTACGTTTAGGGTAGAGTAGGGGATCTAGAAAGGTAGGGAGTTGGTATAGTTAGTTCGCGTTCTAGCCTGGTTCGCGAGATCCACAGGATACATGTCTTCACGGGAAATGTATGTGAACGAATAGAAGTGCATTGGTGGAGAGCTTGGCCGAGACGTTACTTGGCATACAGGTCGGGTCCTAAACGAGGCGTGCCCCCCGGTACAGTGCACCGAACGGGGAATGTCTTGCAACACATACCATAAGTAAATAGGTGCTACACGGCCTGGATGTAATAAAGGTATGTTGTTTTGAAACCGTCAATTGCCACGAGTACGTTTAGGGCATGAAGTAGGAGATCTAGAAAGGTAGGAAGTTGGTTCAGCTAGCTCTGGATCTCTGGAGATCCACAGGATACATGTCTTAAGGGGAGATTCGTGTGAGTGAATAGGAGTGCACTTGGGGGAGGCTTGGCCTAGACGTTACTTGGCATACAGGTCGAGTCGTAAAGGAGGCCTGTCCCCCGATACCGTGTACCGAAGCAAATGTAATGATAGGTACTGCTCTGTACGGCGCCAGCTTTACTCTAGACGTACATACAAGTATTACCGTCATACTTCGAAGTATCAGTATGACCCCTACAACGCGAGATCGTAGTGATATAAAATACGATACTTTCGCAAGTACTACATCGACAGGGAGTTTGACGCTCACAAGGAAATGTTTCGGATTAGGGGGAAGGCTCGCCCTCTACGGTAGTAGCCACCGAAAACCAAACAAGAAACGCCTTCCGGAATGTTGAAATTGGTCCGGCACGACCTGGTGTGAGCGTGCATGATCTGTGAAATGCGACTGGTACGTTCATGATAGTACGCGAGGCTGCCAGCGGTCTTAGCCCAGGTCGAAAGTTGTGACTATTAATAGCGTTTATGCCATTCACGGCTTCTTTGGTTGAGTGTTTCGCGAGTGAGCGCCGATATAATATGTTGGCGAGTACACGATCGAACCAGAAATTCCTGTTCAGTAGCAACCTCATGGACTATCATGCAAGGGTCGGCCTCCGTCACGCTCTTGACCGGGCTTGTCCCCGGGAATATCTCGCTAGTTCTGGTGTGAACTTAATCCCCTACCGTCGTTGTTTGTGGCAACGTTCGTTTATTATGCCTGGGGCAATGTTGCCAGCTACGATAATTTACGCGTTCCCTTCGAGAAAACAAACACCCTGAGATTCTGAACAACTTTTGTCAAAACAACGGAAGTTTTACAAAGTGTCGATGCTTCGATTGGGCACGTCCGCCATTTCGGCGACTACGATGTGGAACTTACCCGATTGCTCAGAAAGGAGCCTACACGTTAAGATGCGTAATACGCACACAAGTACATATTTAGCCCCCGCAATCACACATTCTTCTGTCACCTTGCTTGGGGTGTCGGAGTGCCCGCCAGGCGGGCCAACTTATGTATTTTCGGCAGGGCATTTGTTTACGTAAGCGAAACAAACTGTCATCCTTCCTAGTTCCTCGTACACCAAAACCTTGACGCTTGTATCCTTCCTACGTAGTTCGTCGTACACCAAAACCGTGACACTTGTAGCGCTTGTGTAGTCAAAACGTCGGTCTTCCAAGTTCAATCAGGCACGGGGGCAACTTCCACAAGACATGACCATAAACAGAGGTGCGCCTGACCAGCTGAAACACGTATACATGTATACATGTATACAGTCAAGATAGCCTCTTCTGTTTCGTATGATGGGGCTCAACCGGGTTTGTTTGGGTGTGTGTAGTCTATCCGGCGAGCGTTCGCCCACGGCATGTTTTCCGTTCGTGTCGTGAATCTCTTTTGTAGTGGCCTATGGAGGGCGCGCGCCGTGTCGCCTTGACGTCCTCGTGCGAGAGTGGGGCTTGCCATGGCTTTTGCCCATGCCGTGGGGGTTGCCGGGGTGTTTTGACATGGTGGTTGCCAGTACTTTTCCGCACATATGTCCAAATGCTTTGCCTCCGGGGGCCCTCCAGGAGCCCTGCGGGGACGCACCACGACCTCCAGTCCGTGGTGCGCTTCGCGCACCACGCGCTGGAGCTCTAATTATGATCCTGGTACACACACCCCCCGTTAGTGAAAGCGTTCGTGAGGACACCCAATGTGTGTACCAGGTATACATTTATGTTTCCGGGTTTGCTTGTGAACGAGAGGTGTTACAATACTGCTGTGAATGATGTAAAAAGGCCGGACACAGGTATTGATATCGTATTTTTAGTACTCTGGATCCGTATATTGATACTAATAGGAAACTAGGGGTTTCCAAGGAGAACCAAACGAGCCACTAATCTCACCCAAAACAATATTGTTTTTCGAAAGTAAAAGTCCTGCCGGAGGGTACATATCTTGAATGAAGGATATTCTGAAATATTTTTCGTCACAAATATGAAAGTCCGACGGATTTGGGTTAAGGAGTCCGATCATTCAGGAAACGATTCAGCCAAAAAGTGCTACCTCTACCGTAGCACGCGTCCTTTCGTCGTATAAAACGAAATATGCTGCTGTTCTTCACTAGGCAATCAGCACACGTGAGCAACAGCGAGTACCTTCTTAGTACGCAAACTTGGCAAGGGACACTTGGTACCCCGACCCTGTTTCCCACTTCACTTGGCGTTGCTTCGACGATACGTTTAGCCCTTGTTCGGGGACACGTTGTTCATGGTTTTTCCCGTTCGTCTGCTCTGTAGGAGGTTTGCTTCTCTTCATCCACGTACGATGGAGACTCCAGAGCGGGAACGGTCCCCCTTGCGATAGCCACGACAGTCGGGCGCAGACCTACTATGCAGGCGATCATTCGCGACGCGACGATGGGGATCGACTGCGTCATACAACAGACTAACGTGAGGGGCGAGTCAGGTCGACGACAAGACGGAAGATCCCTAGCAGTCCGAGCAAGCAGCCAAGTTGACGATAATAAGGCCTGTCCTTGTGTGGTTCGAACAGGAAGCCAGGTCGACGACACAAAGGCTCGCCCCTACTCTGCCTCGGCAGGAAGCCGAGTAAACGACAACGAAACGAGCCTGTGCGGTGCACGCCAAGGCCTCTTACCCTGCGTCTCCACGCTCAGTCGCGCGAGTTCCACCCCTCACGCCGCTCTGCACTGTTCAGCATGAATCGGAAAGGCTGTACTGTTCCCTGCCGGGGCTACCTAGATCTAGGATCCAAGCATGACTGCTTGCGGCAGACAACTTGTCTGGCACGGCTGCCGCAGACATTATGGCGTCATTCGTACCCGTACGATGCCCGAGAGCGCAAAGTTCGTTGGCGATTTGTTTCCCGAGCCTCGTTCATAAGTAGGCACACTGGATTTCTGTATTGAATCAGCTTTCCGTCCTGCTGTTGCTACAGATCAAAGTTATAGAAAGTTCGATGCTGTTTCGACGTCTTATAGTGCTGTTAGCCCGAGAGGTACTTTTCATAGAACGTTCGGTACCAGGGCTATACCCACTTTGCTGTCAGGACCAGTACGGACGGTGGAGGCGCACCAGACATGTTCCCTTCCATCGCGCCGCTTCTCTTGGTAAAACCACGCTCGCCCAGCGCTCGTAGTGTTTGCCGCAATGCACTCGACGTTCGACCACTGCTGGACAAGTTTCTGCTGTTGCGTTTACTGCTCCTACTGTTGGTGACCCCGCGGCTCATCATATGTTTTTCCCCCTGCCCCTGCGCCATACGCTTTTGCCCGTCACCGCATGTCGGGTAAGGGCACAAAACAGCCCAGTGCGGTCACCCACTGAGGAGAGGGATTGCGGGTCCTCCTCCTGGGACCGGACGTCACGCCCTGCCTCAGAAACCAGCACTTCGGCAAATGCTCTACGCCTCAACCACCCCACAGCTACGGTGTGTGTTATAGGCCTCGAGCCTTCCAGCACCGCGGATGGCAAGCTGGAGACTGAGAGCTAACAACAGCAGCGCGAGGAGTTTTCGCTGCCCCAGCAGGAACGCTTGGAACAGTCGAGGCTGCTGGAACATCACCTCCGGCAGGAACAACAGTCGCACGGGCCACCCGGACGGCAGTCCCTCCCCCGATCGCTGCTGGACAGGGCCTCGCCCGCCGACCCCACACCTCAAGGGCCATAGGATACCTTCCTGGAGTCGCCACGACGGTCCTCGCGACCCATGGGGTTGCCATTTGCAGGGGAGATCGAGGAACACGCCTCTGCTCGCCATTACCCATCACCGTGGAGGCCGAGAGGGTCTTGAAGCAGGCCGAGACCACCGGCGCGACCTCGGGACAGATGATCCGGAGCAGGATGATCCAGTTCACCGAGGCCCTGGACTCCGTTGTGGCCGCTACACACGCCGCTCGAGAAGTCACGCTCACCATAATCGCCGGCAGCGTATCGTGGTAGGCCGGCCAAGCTGAGAACGCCAAACGGCTTCACGGGCATGCCGGCGCCGAAACCAAACCGGTCGTCCCAGTTGCCACACTACCCAACTCTCCGCCCACTCTAGCTCAGGGACTACCCTTCACAGCTCGAGGTAAATGACTACCTGTCGCTCCAACACTCGAGGCAAACTACCATTCCCAGTAGAGGTCATCGTCGGTGAAGCCTTCTGGAGTTCCAGAGACGCTGACATCCTCAAGGTTAGTGTCGCCTGCATGGCCTACATCCAAAGCATTCACCTCACGGTCCAAATCGCGTAATAGATGGATTGGGCTCCGTGGGAAAAACAAAGGCACCCCAAGATCATCACGCGCCTCGTGATCAGGCTTCAGAGGGTGAATGACGTCTCCCCCGACACCATTCATTGGCCGGACATAGAGCCATACAACCTCTTCCACGAGCTTCGAGCGAGCGGCGATACCCGGGACCTCTGGCGTCCAGGAATTTGAGATGGCTCAGCACGCGATGACGGCCGATCCCACCGCCGCGGATTGATAAGCCGTGAGAAGGGAGGGCACAGCTCAAGTGACATATTCAGAAGGCACAGGGCGCACTGAGGGGGAGACGCGTACGGAGTCAGCAGCTCTGGCTCCTGCACGGACAGCAGCAAGCGATATACCGTTCCCAATATCGCTGCCGAGAGTCCAGTGATCCCTTCTTTGGTTGATGTAACCGCGTCCGCCGAACATCTTGGCCGGCTAACCATGTCCGATGATCGCGACATGTCCGTATCGCCTTTTGTTGCCCACGCTCGAACATCGGCGATCGACTGCGAAGCCGCGGCAGACGAGGCCAAGCACACCACCGACGTTAATCAAGAACATTCCTCGTAGCTCAACCCTTCCATTTTCCTCCTTGATCAACCCGTCGGAAGCCGCGCGATAGCTCATTCGTTTTGCTAAGTCCTCCGTGTCCTATTTTTGCACGAGGTGCAACGAACTCAGCCAATTCGGCCTGAGCTCCGCCTTGTGGGTCCCCGGCTGGACGTGCTTCTTCCAGTCCGCCTTCGCGCATGCCATCATACCTGACAGATTTACGATCACTTCTCTCACTACCTTGATGGGTCCTTTCTTTGGACAGGTGTCGCGTCACCGTGAGGGTGGAGCTACGGAACCGGAGGCGTTCATCCTCCTTTTGAGATTCCTGAGCACCAAGTTCGACCCCGCCGACACGGCGGCTAGCTACGCTACACCAGCATTGCCGCCGCCTGTCACGGTGACGCACTCCAACTTGCTATTGAGGCAGGCTACGGTAGAGGTGCACCATGTAATTTCTGAGCTACTCACTTAAGGAGCAGCATACCTCACCGAAAACATGATTTTGGAGGAAAATACAAGCGCTGCCGGATGCGAAATCTCATGAACTGAAGTATACTCTGCAACATTATTCGTCACAAAAATGAAATTCCGATGAATTCGGGTTAAGGAGCGCCCGATCGTTCAGAAAACGATTCAGCCAAAACGTGCTACCTCTACCGTAGCACGCGTCTTTGCTCGTCGCTAACGAGAGTAAAGCAAGAGTCCACCAGGGCTTCCTTTCTTCTATGCAGACTCGCCAGTCATCTACTATCTTGCCTACTGCAGTTGTTTCGTATTATTTGCCCTCTGCAATTCAAGACACTGGAACTAACTGTTTTCAATCGATACGGCTGCGCGTGCAGCCTGGACCACCCCCCCCCCCCCCGCTGTTTGGGGGAGCATCGACCTCCGCTCGCGGAACTCATCCCGCGGGAGGTTGTGTCGTGTGCTCACGCGGTACTCGTGCTTTGCGAACCAAGAGAGTAACCCCGAGCAGGTACGTACATGCCGTCGTCGGTCGCTGCCTCCCACCCTCGCGAGCGGCGCGGATGTTGACGGAGGATGGAGTCAAGCGTGCTACGATAGAGATAGCACTTTTTGGGCGATTGTTTTTTTTTTCTGAAAGACGGGGGCTCCTTAACGCAAAATCGTCCGTCTTTCCTTCTTGTGTTGACATATGTATTTATCACTTTATATCGGGCATGGGATTGCCCATCTCGGGGGGCATTTTTTAGTTTCTTACAAAACCAGTTTTTGTGTGAGGGTATAGAGCTCCTTAGGTAGGTGGCCAAGCTCAGGAACAACATGGTGAACCTCTACCGTAGCATGCGCCTACGCAACGTTGTCCCCGCCACTGCTCCATTTTGCGCCGGTGAACCAGTTTGGTGCGTTCGACCGACCGATACTGGTGGCGCTCGAGGGTTGGGAGGAACCAGCGGGCGAGCGGTACGGCTTGCGGGCCCCAACGGCTAGCGGTAGCGAAACCCTTTTACAGATTCCCATCGACGGGTTCTACGATAGAGTTCGCAGTGTTTGGCCCAAATATTTCCTGACTGTGGCGGAACTTGTCAACTGAGAAATTACCGGGTAATATCCCACTAATATTATGCTTTCGGGTAATAATGTGATTCGTTAGCACCTAGGCCATGGGATTGGCCATTGGATCACAATAAGCCTAAATATCTTATCAAAAGGTAGCGTTAGGCGCCACCCGCAACTTTCGTAGCGCGCACACATCGAAGCAACAGACGGAACGTAACCCGCACCCGAAGCGGGCCACGGCGCGCGGGCTGCCTCGCCAAAAGACTCTCAACCTCTGTGCTCCCTGCCGCCAAGCTCATACCTACCGTGCTGGGCCACGCCGTGCATACTAGACGGGAAACCGAACGCCGAGTTGGCGAAGGGCACACTATTGAGACGCGTGCTACGGTAGAGGTAGCACTTTTTGGCTGAATTGTTTTCTGAACGATCGGGCTCCTTAACTCATATTCGTCGGACTTTCATGTTGGTGACGAATAATATTTTAGAGTATACTTCGGTCATGAGATTTCGCATCCGGCAGCACTTTCATTTTTCTGCAAAATCAATGTTTCGGTGAGGTACGGCGCTCCTTAAGCGAGGAGAGCTCAGAAAAAACATGGTGCACCTCTATGGTAGCATGCGTATAGACACAACACGCGACTGCATGGAGTGAGGATACAATCAGCCTTAATACTGATAATTCGACTTCGTACGTTTGCACCGCCCATCGAGGGTATGTACCGAGTTGAGTGCTCCGTCGGGGCAGGGCTACTGCAAAGATCCCCGAGTGGTCTTGGGCACCATCGCCTTCTGGGCTTGCAGGAATCAGTACGCCCTCACAGCTGGCAAAACAACTCCAGCGTGTGCCCGACACCCGTAGTCGCCTTTCCCCATAATATCGATAGAGTACTTGCGATGCGCCATGTCACAAGGAGAAGTGCTCCGTATCTAGCCACACTGGGTGGGTGGTCTTGCAACATAGCGCAAGAGTCGACGACACTTCCACGGGGCTACATTCAAGACGGCCCCCGTGTGTGAACATCGTCCTCTATAGCATGCATGATGATGCCATGTGGACGCAGGCTACGGTAGAGGTGCACCATGATTTTTCTGAGCTCCTCACTTAAGGAGCGTCATACCCCACCGAAAACAATTATTTTGGAGGGAAATAAAAGTGCTGCCGGATGCGAAATCTCACGCCCGAAGTATACTCTGAAACACTATTCGTCACATAAATGAAAGTCCGACGAATTTGGGTTAAGGAACCCGATCGTTCAGAAAACGATTCAGCCAACAAAAAGTGCTACCTCTACCGTAGCACGCGTCGGGAGGGAAAATAAAACTGCTACCCGACGATCAACCCCCGCGGCCGAATACAGCAAGTGGCGGAAACAATTGCAGCGCAACCAGGGGCGTCCAGAAAAAAAAAGAAAGAGAAAACGACACACCACACCCCCAGAGGTCGGAATAGAAAACCGTTGCAACCGTTGTGATCACATGATGAAATAACGAAAAGGGAAGAAAAAAAAATGATCCTTATTTTCATTTTGTTCACTTGGTTTTAGTAACCCCCCCGTCTCGAAAGGGATGCGTGGTCAATGGTCAAATGACTAAGGCAAGCAACAAATGAGTACGCCCCCTCCCCCCCCCCCTAACGAACAAAACATTATGTGAGATGTCGAAAAATATTTTTTTCGAAAAAAAGTCCGACGAGTTTGGGTTAAGGAGCGTCGCCATTGAGAATGTTTTCTAACAGAATAGAGCAATCCCACGGTCAGGTTGGCACTTTTTGGCTCAATATTTTCTGACCGGTTGAGTTGCTCATGGGAGTAACCACCGGATACTCTTTGTTATTCTACTCGTATTTTTGTTTTCTTGACAACCGCATTGGAAGGTTTGGTCGGGTTGCGCGAACGAATGTTTCCGAAGTCGTGTTTTGGGTGGGATATATATTGAGCTCCTCATGTAAAGAGCTCAGAAAATTATGCTGCGCCCCTACCGTGGGATGAGTCAATATGCTGCCTCTACCGTAGCACGCGTCTGTTATTGGCTCCGACACGCCACACATCACAGATGCATGCTGCGGTTTAGAGGCGAGCAATCCCACGGTAGGGGTACCACGTTTTGGCTATAATGTTCTGACCGGTTGAGCTCCTCACGTGAGTAACCACCGGATACTATTATTATTTTACTGGTATGCGTGTTTTAGGACTACCGCATTGGAAGTTTTGATCGACCCTCCGCGAACGAATGTTTCTGAAGCCATGTTTTGGGTGAGATATTGAGCTCCTCATGTGAAGAGCTCAGAAACTTCTGCTGCGCCCCTACCGTGGGATGAGTCATATGGGCTGCTCCTACTGCGCATGAGGCTCTTCACGTGAGGAGCTCAACTCCTCACTCAACTCACCGCTTTGGGTTTGGAGAAAAGCATTATAAGCTCAAGCCCGATTAGCATCTTGATATGATATGTCCCCCAAAAAAAATAAAACGTACGATATCCGATCCAAACGGGTTGAGTAGCTTCTCAGCTATAGAGAGATGCGTGTTTCGAGACTCAAACCGGCAACCCCAACACATATCGTGTCACGGCTCTGAGGATGTGTGCTACCATGTATCAGGTATAGGGGTGGACGCGTGTGGCCATATATAGGGTAGCATGTCCCAGGGAACACATGCCTGACTGCCCGGGCGCCCTTTATAGAGGTTATTATAAGCGTTTCACACACTCATGAAAATATTGAAGACCACGACACTCAACGCTGATATAATCAGATTGCATTGCCCACGAAGCCAACACTTCCCGGAGCCCACAATGACTCAATATTTACTGCCTCGTTCTAACACATACGAGTACTGCTAAAATACAGAACACACAGCGGCGCAATAGTGCCGTACTACAGTCGGGGTACGCCAAACTATGCCAGAGCGGGGCCGTTATATACAGTAGCGGACAAAACAAACTACCAGAAAAAACAAACACACAGGTACGAACCCAGTCACCCACGTGCCAACCTACCGACCGACCCACCAACCCACCCACCTACAAACCCACCCACGGACCCACGCATCAACCGATCAACACACCCAAAATGTACTACAGCAGTAGCAGCAGCAGCACAACAGTACCTACATCAGTGATACGGCAGCCTCAGCAGAAGCAGCATCCACAGCAGATGTGTAGACGGATCGTACACAGCAGCGGCAGTACACAAACCAAACCTGCACAGCAGGTCAACCAGCCATGAACCCACTCAACATGTGCTACAGCAGGACAGCAGTATGCACAGCATGCACAGCAGGACGTATTTTGATTCAAGGCGGTGCTTGTTCCTCTATCGTACTGGGATTCGAATGTTTTGACGATTCCCCGCCACCCCGGGGACAGGACGAGCCGTCCCCGGGAGGCCGCCCTCCCCAGCCGCCCGCTTGCCGAGTTCGGCACCGGCGCCCGTTCTCTCGGCGAGGTGACCGAGGCCTGACCCGTGAGGAGGCCAGGGCGTGGGTAGTGTGCCGAGAGGGATCGGGTGGCGCACAGTAGAGGGTGTCCCCCGCGGGCTATATGCCTAAACAGGCCTAGTCGTGAAGATATATTTGGATATCACCATCACCATTATCACTACCGAAGCATAAAATAATATACGGAAACTCGTAGCGCACCCTGGGGCTGCTACCTGGCGCGGTATCTGAGACACATTGTCGCCAGGTTAAATGTGTGATAATAACACCTCACAAATTAAACACCCCCACTTGAGAGTGAAACCTTGATACGTGCTGGCGTGTACCACCAGTGCCACAACCATGTTGATTACATAATATACAGTGCAAATGTCACGTTGTAGTCTAAAGCACTACTGCTGTAGTTAGTGGCCCCTTGCATAGGACCGCAAGTGGCTGGCCCTTGTTACGTACTGGCATATCACAAACAAATGTCATACGCGTTATTGTCGTTATCACATCAACCGATCGTGAAAACTGTAGTCCACGGTCCCAGGACAAGCTCCAAGAACAACTCTTCAGTGGAAGAATACCGCAGGGAAAATAACACAAGCCAAAAGATCGGTACGCGTACAAGGACGATATACCAGGTACATCGTAACTGCTGTGGCACATCGTACACCTTTAGCCAAGATAAACTTAAATCGATCCCAAGGATAAAGGAAAAAGGAAGAAAAGAGAAGGAGAAACGGGAGGAAGGGAAACAAAAACTGAAAAAACTGGAAAATGAAGGAGGAAAAAGCAAACAAATGGCAAGGAGGAAAGTGACGACCCAGGAAGGAAACCCAAAAATGAGACACATATCCCCAAGACGAAAGCAAGCAAAGTCTGTCTACAAGGAGAGCTAGCCATCTATTCGCACGCACGTTGAAGATATGCAAAACAAAACAAAATAGGAGCGAAAGAGCTACCAAGCAGGGACGAGAGAGGGAAAGAGGAAACAAGAGATCGAAAAATATAAGAAGGGGAAAAATAAAGAGGGAAGCGAAAAACCAGGCATGGACATTATTTGACTTTGGTGTGTCGCTGCTGTCCGCGGCATGTCGCGACACGTCGCGGCAGTGTTTCTGACGTGTCGCGACATGCCGCGACACGCCACTGAGGCTGCCGCGGCATACCGCGGACGCTGTCGCGGCGTGTCGCAACATGCCGCGACACCTCGGGACGTACCACGACATGACGCGGACAGGGTCACGACATGTCACGGAATACCATTTCATCGGCGTGTGTCGCATCAAGCACCGCGGCGAGTGTCGTGGAAAGCATCGCGGCGTGTGTCGCGGAGTGTGTCGCGGCGAGTGTGGCGGCGTGTGTCGCGGTGTGTGTCGCGGTGTTTGCCACAGCACGTCCCACGGCAAGCATCGCGGCGTGTATCGCGGCGTGCATCGCGGCAGGCACCGCAGTAAGCACCGCGGCGAGGGTCCAAACCCTAAAGCTAACCCTAACCGCAACGTCCCTACACACGCCGCGACAGACAGCGCGGAACTAGACGCGGCACTAGCCGCGACACACGCCGCGATATTTCTCGCGAACACTGTCGCGACACACGCCATGACACTTGTCGCGACAAGTGCGGCGAGTGTCCAAACCCTAACCCTAACCGTAACGCCCTTACACACGCCGCGACACACGCCGCGATACACAGCGCGAAATCAGACGCAGCACTAGCCGCGACACACGCCGCGACATTTGAGGTGATACCTGTCGCGACAGAGGCCATGACACTTGTCGCGACACGTGTCAAGGTACTTTCCGTCGCGCATGCCGTGGGAGTTACCTTGGCGCTGGCCGTGGAATGCGGCGGCGAGTGCCGCCGCCACTGCCACGAGAAGAACCGTGGGGCAATCCGCGACGGCGCCAACGCATCGCGGCATCTCGCGACATGCCGCGAAAGTTCGTGACACGTACCACGGACAATGCCACGAAACATTCAAATAATGCAAACCGGTGCGAGAAACGAAACCGGTAAGGCAGGTATATAGAAAGTGAGTGAGTACGAGCGCCCCTAGGCTAGGTGCTCCGGTACTGGAAGGCACACATCAAGGCGATAATTAGAGAAGATTGGAAATCGCAGTCGTACGTAAGTAAGTACAGTTGGTCGCCCCTTGTACAGGACCAGGAGTGGTATGTAAGAGACCTCAAAATTATTCGCACCGTTATAGCACACTTGGACTTCGTCGCATAGAGGACCGGTACCGAATCAGATGAGGGACGCTGGTATTTATGGGACCTCCAACCGCATATATGGGCTAGCCATATCGGTGTGCATATTCGTCAGCTGATATTCGTACAATCAGCATCCGTCGCGAGTAGCACAAGACAGACCAGACCGCTTACTGCAATGGCGGACGGTGTTCTCAAGAGTGGTGCATGCGGTAAAAACTTAATTCGTATTACTGCTGTAAATAATGTACTACTACCACTACTACTGCTCACTAAGTTATTAGAGGCGACGCGCACCAGCTACTGCGAGGAACGACAGCTTCCAGTGCTCCTTCGGCTGGTGGGGCGGGGGTGGCGGTGGTGGTCGTAGTGGTGGTGGTGGTGGTGGTGGTGGTGGTGGTATAGCGTTTGCTCGTGGTGCGGATTGCTTGTTTTGTTGCAGGTGCAAATCTAGACTTGGTGCTTGAGAGAGAGCGCGGAGGTTGAATATAAATTACCAGTGACAATTGCCACTGGTAAGAGGTAGCTAGGGCAGTCGCTATGGCCTAGCTCTGCGATCTCGGCACCGCTTTCGACACGAGCAGTACGAGACGGTTAGCATAAATAGAGGGCGTCTATCAGTCCCGAGCGCGTCTGAATCGGTTCGGTGTACGCGTCGCACGACAAAAGCAAAGCGAACAGACGAGGGACGGACGAAGGGCGAAGGACAAACCTCAACATTAACCAATCCGGTAACTAAAGGCACGCTGTGGCAGTTTTCAGAAGTGTTTTTTGTCCGCTTGTGTCTGTTCGTGTGCAGGGGTACACCCCCACCGGCACACACAACCCCTTGTAGAAGAGCATCTAATCGATGCTCGTCGGCCTTCGGCCTTCTCGCATCGTTAGCTCCTCATTAAGAACGGTGGAATTGAGGAGCGTGACAGACGCCTTCAAGTGGTCAAACTCCTAACTGCATTAAGCTACTGCGTTGGCGGTTTTTCTGTTTTTGCTGTGTTCCTGCAATTGACATTGATTGGATCGTTTTGTATTTTAAGCGATTTGTGTCAGCACATAAACCTTTTTTGGCTCATGCGCAAGTATATAGGTTGGTGGGGGTTCGTTGTGGGTTGTGGGTGAGAGAGTAATAGCTGGGTGGGTCGGTTGATCCCTGGGTCGGTTGTCCCAACACCATCCACCAACATTTCTAGTCAAGCGATGTGCGTCAGCGTAAAACCTTGTACAGGAGTGGATCGTAGGTATACGTGAAAAAAACAAAATGGCACAATGGTTCCAAGATCAAGTTATCGTAAAAAATGAAACGAAATTAAGAAGGAAAGCAGCAGCAGCAGCGGCCGGAAACGTCGGGCATCATATTTGTGTACTCGGCAGGTCAAATACGTACGTAGGTATACGTGAAAAAAAGGAATAACAAAATGCAAAAAAGTACCTTATACAGCAGCAGCAGCAGCAGCAGCAGTATAATATATGTAAATGATACATGTGCTCGTTCTTTTCTCGTGATGAGGAGGTGAAATTGGTTTTTATATTGGGTCCAAAAAGCTCTCTCTTCTTGAGCCATCATCGCCACCACAGAGCAAGCACCCGACCACACCATCACCAGACCACGGGAACGAGATCCCACCAACGCCCATCAGCTACTACGAGCAACAACAGCTTCCGGTGCTCCTTCGGCTGGTGGGGCGGGGGTGGCGGTGGTGGTCGTGGTGGCGGTGGTGGTGGTGGTGGTGGTGATGTGGGAACAGCAATAATATATACGAGTATGCCATTACAGCAAACGCTCAGCGAAGTCACACACACATCACACACCACAGGCCCACGACACCACCACTACACGACCCCCAGCCACCACGAGCACGAGCCACAAGCTTCAGGTGCCCCTGCTGCTTGGCTGGTGGTGGTGGCTGGGGGTCGTGTGGTGGTGGATGGTGGTGGTGGTGGTGGTGGTGGTGCTGTGGTTGCAATCTGTGCGTGTGGGCGGCTCGTCTGCAGAGTGTGTGTGTGTGTGTTCTTCAGTGCGGAGGGTTGACTCCCGCCAGGAAAATAATCTCAGTGACAAATGTCACTGTGGTAACCAATTATGACAGTCACTACCGCCTAGCTCTCCGATCTCGGCACGGCTTTCGACACGAGCAGCACAGGACGGTCGGCACAAATAGCGGGCCTCTATCAGTCCCGAGCGTGTCTGAATCGGTTGAGTGTACGCGTCGCGCGCCGAAAAAAAGCACCAAAAAAAGCAAACCGAACGAAGGACGGACGTGCGGACGGACGGACGGACAAACCTCAATATTAAGGATTCGTTAAATAAAGCCACGCTGTGGCAGCTTTCAGAACTGTTTTTTGTCCGTTTGTGTCCGTTCGCGAGCAGGGGTACACCCCCACGGGCAGACACCCAACCCATTATGAAGAGCATCTATTGATGCTCGAAGGCCTTCGGCCTTCTCGCATCAATATCTCCTCATGATTCGGCCTTCTCGCATCAATATCTCCTCATTATTACTCATAAAAAGGGATGCTCCTATGATATGCTCCAGCTACTACGGTGCCGGTTGTTGTGGTTTTGCTACGCATAAATGTGATGACGCCATTATCCACTATTATTGCTATAGTTCCTACTCGTGCATAGACAAGCTATAATACCTCAGCTGTGTATCCCATGATACAACACACTTACATTAAAAATTATAATTGGTAACACCAGCAGTAGTGGATTATCAGAATCAACATGCACCAGGTACGTAAACCAAAACCCATCAACCAGGTTTTTTTTTATGCTACGTATACGTATAATATGACCCGATATTGCAAGTCTACCGGTAACATAAACGACACCCTGGTACCTCGTACTACTGTCTAAAATGGCAGGGCACAACGTCTGTTTGTTGGTGAGGTCGAGATGCTGTGTCCCCCGTCCCCCAGGGAGGCGTTCGGCTTTATATCGTTTTATCGTATCGTTATCGTTTATCGAATTATCGAAACCTTTATGGAATTATCGAAAGTTTTTCGATACGATAATATCGTACCATTATCGAACGATGTTATCGAAATTTTCGATACGATATCCATCACTACTGATAACATCACGAAAGGCTTATTGTACCGCGCTCACGTAGCTTTTTAACCCCTCAACAACTGGTTCCACGTATCTGGGGACAAACTACTTGGAATTAGTGTAGTATTTGTTTCTGCAGTTATGAATATAGGTTAAACAGCGTATTGGAGAGCAACGCTCATCACACAGCAGCAGTGGCCGCGTAAAACTGCCCGCGCAGGCGAACTTCTCAGACGTGCCTGCATAAAAGGATGCTGTTTCTAATGAGGTAAGGTTTTGTCACAAAACCCTACGTAAGGTATTCGTTCCGGACGATAAGCTTATTCTTGGCTTCGACTAACGGCGGCCACCACCCCGACCCGGACCTCTAACGACGCATGCTACGATAGAGGTGCACCATGTTTATTTCTGAGGGGAGTCACTTGAGAAGCTCCGCACCCCACCCAAAAACTGATTTTGGATGGAAACAGAAGGGCCACCCGATGAACACCCCCATGGTCTACCAAGACAACGAAAAATTTGGCGAAACGAGAATGGAATTCCGGCGATTGTGGGTTGTAAGGTGCCCCGATCATTCAGAAAACATTTCGGACAAAAACGTGCTATATACCTCTATCGTAGCACGCTTCTAAACCCTATAACCCTAACCCTAAGGAGATGCATGCCTGGTTGGTGTGCCACCTGGGGTCGTTGTGCTTGGAAAGGCTTTATTTTCAATGCGGGCACACCTGAGGAAGTGTGCCCGCGCGGGCAGTTTTACGCGAGCTCCTCATCACACGGCGAAGAGCAGTTCCACGTTGACCGAGCAGACTGAAAAGAGGGATCTCGGAACGAAACGAATATACGTTTAAATCGTCGGGAATACTTTTTTTCTTGAGGTCGTAAGATATGTATATCAGGTATACTGTACGCAGTATCAATGTCTCATCAGGAGTGCCTGAAACCGGCGCTATAAAAACAGAATCGACTGCTGAGAGCGCTTATTAATATAGGCACGATTCGATGCCAGTCGACGAGGGAAGAAAAGGCTGAAGTCTTCTCGTGATAAAAATGCAAGGCAAGAACCGTAGTGGGGGAGGAGGGAGAGAGGAGCCTGCTTTGTGACCCCGGATCTGAGTTACGACTATTAGGGAGGACAGGAGAGAGAAAGGAAGGGCGAAGATATTAAATGGGGTGAAAAAAAACAAAAAAACAAACACAGTAACCGGCGCAATATCAGCAACCGGCGCTACTCCGGATTGGGGAATACATACATATTATAGGTCTTTAGTATGGACACGGACAACTGTGCCAAGCGATTTTACCGGCGCTATAGAGGGACCACTACAGTAGTAGCTCCTGTATATATATTATATACGAATATATGTATATCTTGTTCATCCCATTTATTATCTTCGCCCTTCCTTTCTCTCTCCTTCCTGGTCGTAACTCAGATCCGGGGTCACAAAGTAGGCTCTTCTCCCTCCTCCCCCACTACGGATCTTGCCTTGCATTTTTATCGCGAGAAGTTTTCAGTACTTTCTTCCCTCGTCGACTTGAGTCGGATTTCGCCTACCCACGCCACGAAGGCGCTCTCAGCAGTTATTTGGTTCCTTTTTATTTTTTCGTTTAAAGTAAAAATCTCACCACGGTGGGATTCGAACTTGGGTACCGATGGTAGTAGCCTTTGAAGCTGACCACTACTCTACCGGGGCGACCGGTTTCCGTATAGGAACTAACTTCCAAGGTAACAAATGGGAAGAAGAGAACAAGGAAAACAGCTATATTGCAAGCCGGTCGACCCGGTGGTCTAAATGGTAGCCACGACGCCTTTTGGGCCGGATGTCGAGGGTTCGATTCTCCCCACCATTGTTGTTGTTGTCTTCACATTAAAAACCGTGCCGGTCTCCCTATCCGGTACCTCCATCTCTCCGTACTAATCCAATACTTGACACGGTCGATTCCCGTGGTCACAGGCTAATTTACCCAAAATAGGTATACCTTGGGTATACTGAAATAAAAGAGGAACCCGAAGGGTCCGCAAAGCGATCAAAATCAGTCAAAAACAGATAGTCTGGAGCCCTCCGCTCCCCTCCACACCCTATGTGAAGGTGAAAATAAAACGGGAAAGGTCAACATCACCAATCGGGGGTATACGCCCCCTGATTCTATCTTGGTGCCCGGGGTGTTCCGTGCCGGGTTCACGCCGGCCAGGCAAACAAATCGGGTCCTCCACCCTGATTATAAACGCAGACATGATACGGGGGAAGGGAACTATGGTCCCGTGATACTGATGTATCCCCGGCCTGCGAGCAGTGTAACTGCAAAAGGTCAAAAGGTCAAAAACAACGAAGGGAAAAAGACAAAGGCAAAGGCAAAGAGACAAGTCAAAAGTACAACCAAACACTCAAACAAACAAGACCACAGAGACAGCACAGATACGCCATCCCGAGATGTGGTGCAATGTAAGACGCAATGTCGTGCACGAAGCCCGGCTCGCCTCGCGGAGAGGGTGATGGAGCCTCGGGTTGGACGCCGAGAATAAGAAAATCGATGATGTTGAAATATATATTATTTTATCCAGATGATCCCGGCGCAGCAGAGAAAAAAGATAAGACTGCGAGGAAGGAACGAGAGGGTTCCGTCTTCTCTTTCAACTCTTCTTCCAAAATATACAGTTCCAACTACCCCTTTATTACTCATATAACCATCTTATGACCGATATCAGCCTTGCTACGGTCATCCCGTGGTCCAATAGAAATGCTTAGAATCAGTTCTTCCAACGTAAAACTATGCAACATGTCCTCAGCGTATCATATATATTCCTGGAATATATATATTTATATATCAGGTACGTATTCGAACTCACATGTTACTCCGACTCCATTACTCCGACTCACTACCTGACCCCTTGAGTCTACAACCGTCCTGCCAGTGATATATCTCACAATACCAATATATGAGTAATGACACAGTTTCCTGATAGATCAATACCCTGGTACATTGTATGATCGTTTACAATGATGGTGCGGCGGTGGGGAGAGGGGAAAAAACAAAAACAAAAACAAACAAACAAACAGTCCAGGAGAGTCAGTCCGGCACCATGGAGGTTTTTATTCCCAAATGACACCGACTGTCGAGAGCGCATATTATAGCGTGGGTCAGCAAAGTTCGACGAGAGTTGACGAGGGAAGAAAGTGCTGATATCTTCTCGCGATAAAAATGCAAAGCAAGAACCGTAGTGGGGGAGGAGGGAGAAGAGCCTGCTTTGTGACCCCGGATCTGAGTTACGAGTACGAAGGGAGGGAGCAGGGCGGAAGTGCGAAGATAATGAATTGTTGTTGTTGTTGTCTTCACATTAAAAACCGTGCCGGTCTCTCTATCCAATACCTCCATCTGTCCGTACTAATCCAATACTTGACACGGTCGATTCCCGTGGTCACAGGCTAACTTACCCCAAAAAAGGTATACTGAAATAAAAGTGGAACCCGAAGGGTCCGCAAAGCGATCAAAGCCAGTCAAAAACAGATAGTCTGGAGCCCTCCGCTCCCCTCTCTACACGCTATGTGAAGGTAAAAATAAANTCACTCGAGGGTGGTCGATTTTTTTTTTTTCGACACCTCACGTCAAATTGTTCAACTTTTACGTTTTGACAGGGCGGGGGGGTACCTGAGACCATCCCCTCCCTCTATGCCTACACAAAACCTATATAAAATTGAACACAGGGGACGGTAGAGGGCCGTCCCCCCCCCCTGCTTGATACAAGGCCTTTCATACTACTGCAATACCAGGGGCGGCCGCAGGCCTATGAGCTGCAGCTGCGTAGAGGCAGCGACTGCAGCAGGAGAGTCGAGGGAGAGTAGTGAGCGGTACAAAYGAGCTATGAGCTCGATCGAAGGTGGACCAGAAGGTCCCGAAGAGCCGTGGGATCCACAGGCTTGGATGGATAAGCACTACTGCCTGAAGAAGGTCGCGACGGACGGGGCCTCTGTATCAGTCCAGTCAAATCTAGGAAGTGGTCGACGCCTTGATGCCCTATACTCGCCCTGCCCTATATCGTATACTTCGAGTATACGAGTATCTGGTATCATAATACTCGTATATACCGGTACGTACCTGTGGTACCTCATATAACCATGTTGCCTTGCCTTACCACCGAGCTGCAGCAGCATGCTTGCTCGCACAGGTGAATCTTGATACTACAGCAGCAAGCAGTACTCGTAGCGCTTCCCGCAGCTACAGCAGTCGAACATTGCAAGCCGTTGCTTCGTGTGTTTCTGGGTGGGGACTTGGATGCCGTATTTAGACGAGCCACGGATGTATTCATACTGGTGTGGGTAGACCCTTTTACTCACAATCTCGTGCTACTATACTCGGTAGCACTACTTGTACGAGTAATTGCCCCGGTCTGCCCTACGTAGCGGTACTACAGTAGTATTAATAGTACCTCCTTAATACTGCACTGCTGCTGTACGTGCGGAGAATATTTATTTTTGACCGGCGCTACAGCAGTATAACCTGGTAGAACACTGCGAATCGTTTTGCTCGGGTTGTTTCATGTTGGTTCTGTGTGGGGACGTGAGCGCCGTGTTGCACGAACCACCTGGTACGAGTAGACAATCTTACTGCTTCTGTAAATATCCTGTACCTATCTGTCGGAGATGTGATGTTACTCGTACGTTATTTGACTTGTTGCGAGGGTTTGCATCTGTCCGGTACTAGCTGTTACACAAAAACATACACCGACACTGACCGACACACCCTGCTGGATACACCGGATACACCACCAGTATGCACAAGGTATATTCGTACACGAAAAAAAAAAAAAAAAAGTGGTAACTTTTTTTTTTCGGCCTCTGGGTGGGGGTTAGGTGTATGATATCCAAATCCTCGGCCGCCCCTGGGGAACCTGGTATATATGTACTCGTAGGGGATAGTCGGCATCTTAACGAGGAGTGAATTTCGGGTTTTTTCCAGAAATTTCGGTTTTCTGTTTTTTTCTGTTTTTTTCGGTTTACCAGAAAAACTTCATCCCCGAAAAAACTGGCCTCTAAGTTTTTCTGGTATCCCGTAAATTTCTGGTCCGGGTGAGGAGGATCGGGCAGCCCCACCGTGCTAGCCGTGCCACCCCTCACGAACACACAAGGCTGGCCAGGCTTGTTCCCAAGGTCCTTTAGAGGCCATGGCCGAGCGCAGAAGGCGCAAAAGCTTTCTGAGCTCTCACAATCGAGTTGACACAGTGACCGCACCGAGGTGCCCGACCGACCGAGCTCGCGGAGGGCTGTAGCTCAAGCCTTTGTAGCGTTGGGCGTCGTAGCGCGACGAGTTGGTGATGGATTCCACTCTCCGAGGCACCGATACCTGCCTACGAGCCAGGCCGACGCAGTGGGACCACCACACGGATGGTTACCGAGAGCGCTGCTGCTGTAGTGACGGTTTTGTGCCTGGTGGACGATTATTAGCGAGGCAACTGAAGCTCGTACTCGTTAGGACCCATTTTAGAAAATACCGAAATTTCCGAGAAAACCAGAAAAATACTTTTCTCGTTAAGATCGACCCTAAAGACCCCCCCCCCCCCACCCTTCCCAGACTTGTTCACCGCTCCGAGAACGCCATAGATAGCAGGAACGCAGCCGCAAAAGGAAAGGAAACCCTATTCGGCTAGATTTCTAAGGCATTCTCTACGTACTCGTAAACAGTCAGATCACTGCCGCAAGAAAACAGCCCACCGCACAGTTTCCTTGCAACTCCTCGGCAGCGTCACCGATATCGTGGGATATTCACGACCGAACCAAGAAGAGCTCACTTCCGCACGAAGACCTGCATCGTCACACCTCGCACCAGCGGACAGGAGACCAGAATCTGCAGGGGCAGCGCGCCAATCGGTATGTGATTCTATGGGGCGATTTTGTTACCATCTGTGCCCGTAGCGAGTACGAGACTAGCGGCCAGCGAAAGCTCGGCCCACCGTCTAAGATAGGGTGAGCATACCCTGGAATAAACGAGAGGTTCGCGAGGGCAAACGAGGAAAAGGAGATACATATATATATGAAGTAGGGCAGATGTTTCACCATCTAGCACCACTGCTGTCAACCACAAGGAACATATATATTTTCAGTGGGCAATTGAAATCTAGCACATGTATATATCGAGTAGAACAAACTACGGGTATTGAAGTGATCTGTAGAACAAACTACGGGTATTACACTCCTGTCTCTACGGAGGGATGTACATCCTGTGTATACGAGTATACATACGTATACGAGTATACATACGTAAACATGATAACTACAACTATGAAGCTAGCTGCAGAATCCAGGGTGTCTCTATCGTGGAAAAACTAAACGAGTCGCACGTAACTTTGCCACGACTACAGCAGTAGGGAATAGGCATAGTTCACACACCTGGTACTAATGCTTCCTACAAGCATATATCATATATTGAAATTATAAACAACAGCAGCTGTGATACCGGTGGTTTTGTCGAAACTCTTACGTATTTGCAAGCTGTGCGTATGCGAAGCATCCCCTTCAGAAAGAGCATTATGAAGATGTGAGCATATCGCGTCTCCTAAGGGTGACGCACTCAATCCCAGCGGAAGGCAAGGCCTCGACCTCGGAACAGACACAGCACCGCGGCCACCAAAGCTGGTACCGCGTTGGAAATTGCCTCGGGCAAAGCATGGAACCATTGCGTGGTGAACACCTTCTTCGCTGTCGCACAACCACGTGCATGCCTACACCGAAATGCAGTGCGCATTCACCATCCGCAGCCATCAGCGAGGGAACGCATAAACCGTGTAAGAGCGTAGTGTTTATTTGATAGTGTATGTATACGTGTCGGTAAAGGACTGGGCGAGGTGTCCGCATATATCTGCCCGCTCAGGCGAACTTCCATATATATGCCCGCACTAGAAATAGAGCATTCCCAAGCCCAACGACCAGGTATAGCACACAAACCAGGCATGCGTCTCGTTAGGGTTAAGAGTACCGAGTTGGGGCGATGGCCGCCGTTCGACGAAAAAAACAAAAGCTCGCCGTCGGGAACGAATGCTATCGTACAGCTTCGTGACCAAACCCTACGTCAGTACTAGAAACAACTTAGTTTTATGCGGGCAGGTCCTAGAAGTTCGCCTGAGCCGGCAGATTTACGCCTGCTGCCGGGCGAGAGGGCGAGAACTGCAATTGATTGTGGTCAGAACAGCGAGCCAACGTCGCGCGACATCACGCCCTGCGAGTTCAACACGGCCGGAATGATCGAACAAGCAGTAGTGTACATCCTCAGCGACCATCCAGGATGATGGAGGCGCCTCATGTTTGTCTAGTTTCCAACGCCCCTTTTTCATATTGAACCGTTTCTTGCCCGAGAGGACGCTAAAACTTTCCCACCCTAAACGTTTAATTTTTTCTTACGTAACCAAGGGGAGCTTCTCCACCCATGCTCCCCCGCGCCCCGAATCCCGCGCCGAACGCATGTGTGGTGCAAAATGAAAAATTTCCTGTCCGAGTGTGAGCTCAGAGCAGCAGCTTCGTGCTCCACCTTAAAACCCTAACGCTTGTGTACGAAGCTTCCTTTTTTGTATATACGCACCGCGGACACTTCTCTGCCCTAAAGCTCGCCCCGCACCCTTGTGGTCGGTGATTTGTTTTAGAGGAAGTGGCCCCTAAAATGTAACGGGGTGGCAATATTGCGTGTTAGATACCGTACATGCATACCTACGGCGGTGTACTGAAACAAGGCTGGTATTCATTGCACTTTATGTATATACGCCTTGCTTAATACTCTAGTTTTTTGTTGTTTTTCCAACAACTGTTGCGATCCAGTACCTATCTCGGCATTTCTGTCGAACTCGTAAAAACACCATATATAAAAACAAAACAAGGTTTATATTTTCCCATCCCATTCATTATAGTTTGTGCTTCATCTTTCTGCTTCCAAGTGGTAACTAAAATCCGGGTGACAAGAGCAGTATGCAGGCGCTCCTCCCTCCTTTCCGCTCTGATTCGTGCCTCCAACTTTTATCGCCAGAAGGTTTCTTCAGCCCTTGTTTTCCCTAGTTGACTCGCATCGAAAGTGTGGAGCTAGGAGTGAGCTGGTCATAAGTACGTATAACGTACGTCCTCGGGGGCGGACATTCAAACCAAGACGAAGGCGCCCCTTCAAAACCTAAAACATTACGTGCAGACGCGCATCCACACACTTCCGAGCCCTTCATTGGAAGGGTCCCTGGTCGTTCTGTAATTCCGAACATAACGATACGAGGTTAACCAAGGTTAACATATAATCATATTGCCGAGATATTACCGGTATAACATAAACCTACGTATACATAATACAACTCGTGTGCGAGTATATATCCCTTCGTCTTTGAGAAGGATACGTACGTACGTATATACGTAAACCGTGAATATTTTTTGTGGTTTCTGTACTTGTTGCTCACGTGGAAAAACTCGGAATCTCAGCTCTACGAGTAATGGAGAAATTGTGTGCCCCAGCGATACGTTATATGATATAATGAGCAGAGTGATGTGTATGCGAGTAGTGGTCTCCCATTTATGGTGTCGATATGCCCCAGGCAGCAACACCATCACGACACCGGCAACTAGCACTACTCCGCACACTCGAGAATCACACGCACGCATGAATACCAGCTGTGCTCACTGATTGCACAGGCACGCCTTTTAAATACCTGGCAAAACCGGCACTAATTAGGGACGACTGCGTAGTTCTGTGTACTGCTGTGAGTCGGCGAGTAGTGAACGCTTACGAGGTCAACCCTTTTTTTTTTTTTTTCCCATCCCATTCATTATCTTCGCCCTTCTTCTTGTCTCTCCCTCTTTAGTCGTAACTTAGATCCGGGGTCACAAAGTAGGCTCTTTTCCCCCCTCCCCACTACGGTACTTGCCTTGTACTTTTATCGCCAGAAGATTTCAGCACTTTCTTTCCTCGTCGACTTGCGTCGGATTCCGCCTACCCACGCCACGAAAGCACTCTCAGCAATTGGTTCCTTTTTATTTTCTCAAATAAAATGAAAATCAAACCACGGTGGGATTCGAACTTGGGTACCAATGCCAGTAGCATTTGAAGCTGATCACTAGTCTACCGGGGCGACCGGTACTGGCGGGGATACGCTCCGGCATTGTTAAGTCGGGAGAGTAAATAATAGGGAGGTCTCTGCTCTCTACACCCCGCCGAAAAGGCCCGCATACAAAACTAATGGCCGAGGTGATGCATCAAAGGTTTGCCAGCCTTTCTCCATGGTAAACAAATATGTTGAAACCACATATTATTATATATACGTTTTGCACAACTTGTATTATGTCAGGTGCAATATGCTTGGTATCTACTGCAGACCATGAATGCCGGTGTTTCCTTCACACTCGTCAAAACTTTGATTGTTTCGTTATATACCAGGGCATTACTTAGGTGTTGCGCTGTTGCCCTGGCGCAACGTTTGGTTAAAACAATCGTTTCGCGCAAGAGTAGTCGTCCCGGGGCTGTTTGCGCGCAGCGCAGCACGCGGTTCTTGGCTCGGAATATTTTTGGCCGCAGGCGACAAATTTTGTTGCGCGTTTAGTTCTCGCCGGAGTCGAGAATAGCATTTGGGGGTCGTTTTTCCCCAATAATGAGTCAAATTGATCATCTGTTCGGCCCCTTGTCCTATTCGCCATTGTCGAAAACAAAAATCAAACATCTTTTGCTATTCTCGCCGTAGGCTCCTGATATTTTTTAGGTATTATGTTTTTATTCGCCGTAGCCAAAAATAAATTACAAGCCTTTATACTTAGTTTTGAGGAGTATTCTCGCGCATAGGCCCGCGCAACAGACGCCGAACCACAAATGAATTCCCTGCTCTACAAATATCGGTTAGAAATACCGTTGCTTCGTTTTGCACAATTGATACTAGATAGCCCCTTTTGCTTGTTAGCCCCTTTTGCTTGTAGGGCTTCCAACAACATTCACATCACCCGGGAGGGTTCACAGAAAGGTAGTCCAACAGTGCTTGCCAGCAGCGCACAAGGTCAACCCATTCTAAGAGGGGTATACTCAGATGGCACGGGCGCTCAAATGCCGTAAGCACATCGCTTATTCCTTTTCTCCTCCGCCCCCCTCTGACCCGCCAATTGGCCACGAATCGGGCACAAACCATATCTGCACCTGACTGCGCCTGAAGCTCCGAGAGCGAAGCCTATGAAGCGTTTAGTGCGTTCACCACAGCAGCGGGGTCGTGGCCGTTCCTCTGAACGCTCTTCCAGAGCAAGCAATATGCAAGCAATTCGGGTGGTGTTTTGCGAGGTACTGTTATAGCACCCCCTACCCTGGTAGCTATGCACGTACACCTGGACATGTTGAAAAACGCACGAATCGTCCCGGCTTGCGTTATCACCCCTGCCCCCTGTGTTGTTTGTTCTTCGTATATCGCTTCTGCTGCGTGGGCGTGTGCGTTGCAACTTTCAAGTACAGTGCAATTATATATCGTATCCTAAGCCCATTCCCCCCATCGACACCAACCCACATGTCCGTGATAGGAGGTGGGGCTCACGACACTTGTGTGATCGCATGGTGCAATCACCCTGATAAGTTGGTCACAACTTATTCTACATTTCCTGAGCATGAGTCCTAATACCAACTTATTCTACATGTCTACATGACCCTCATGATTTCATCATGTGTCAGTACCCTCAACACCCTATGTACCAGTACCCTATGATACGATATACTATCAGTACTCTTATTGTTTCCCCGACTGATAATCTTACCGCATATTATCGTAGATCTGTCAACATAAGAACAATCGTAGACAGTTCGTCTATCGTACATTCTGACAGTCTCTTGGTTGTTTTTCTCAGCCTGCTCACTTGAAGAGCTCAACACCCTACCCCGAAACGGCTTCGGCAAAAACAACCCGACGGATCATACCAGAGCCTAGGTTAAGGCGCATGCTACGGTAGCCTGCGTGCAGGTGCACCATGTTTCTGCCTTCTGAGGGTGGTCACTTAAGGACCTCTATACTAATAGTAAGTACAATAAAAACGATTTTGGAGGAAAGCAACGGTGCTACCTGATTAATCAACCCCGTGGCCTAACTGAGTACAACTGGCTCTAGCACTTTTGCGACCACGGGCCGTGATCTTACTAGATCAGACTATAGGGATTAGCAACTGAAACGAGTTTAATGTGAAGACAACAACAACAACAACAACAACAAGGAAAAGCCGGTCGCCCCGGAGGTTCAGCAGGTAACCACGAAGCCAGTTGAGTTGGAAGTCGAGGGTTCGAGTCTCCGTACGCGAATGGAGAGTTGTATTCTCAAATGACACTAACTGTCGAGAGCGCGTATTGTAGCGTGGGGAAGCACAATTCGACGAGAGTTCACGAGGGAAGAAAGTGCTAAAATCTTCTCGCGATATATATGCAAGGCACGTACCGTGGTGGAGAGGGGGGAGAGGAGCCTACTTAGTGACCCCGGATCTGATTTACGACTACGTAAGGAGGGAGAGCGAATAGAAGGGCAAATAAAATCAACAGGATGGACAAAAACAAAAGAAAAAAAGGAAAACAATCGTACCATATAATAATTCGTTTACAGGTTACGCAATAATGTGACACACAACGTGGGTGTCGTATTAATTTAGGAAACCACGCGCGTATACAGAGTGGACACAAGCTAGTGAAAGGAAGCATCTACATGTAATGTACATTCGTTCGAACGAGCGTTGGCAAAACGCAGGCTCCCGAAACTTGGCAGTAACAAGCTTCCGTGGTAAGGAGGGATACAGGAGGGAAACCCTATGTAATTTTAGCAGAAATAAGAGGCTGATCTGCAAAAACGTGAATCAAAGGCGACCGAGGCGAGCCAAAGGGTGAAACTAGTCGTACTTGGGACGGGCTTGCGATCACGTAAAGCGTCGTAGAATTGGAGAGATGGACAGATCCTACGGTGCAAAACGTTACCAACCTGTCCTAAATGTATGATATATACGATACCGCCAACCACGATAGGCACGCACTAAGGAAGGAAATGACGAGAGTAAGCCGATCACCTGAATCGTCTTCACAGTCCACGTCTTCAGCAACACCCTGGACGGCACACTCACGTCGGCGCAAGACGAGTCAATCGACCTAGTTAGTGGAGAATGAGCGGCGAACGTCTCGAAAAACCAGGTCGAAGAACTCTTGGGCACACAGTAACAGGACCTGCCACGAACGCGCGATGCGACCAGCGGTGGACGCATGCGGAGAGGGGGGGAGTAGCACAAGGGGTTTTAGAGGGTAATCTTCTGGTTTAAATAGATACTGTAACCCCATTCACAGTCCAAATCGACGTTTTCAGTATGACAGCGCCTTCAGCAACCGTTGTTTCATCGTCTGTGTTATTGCTTCGTACGGCAACCACTGTACACCTTGCGTTTTTCACCAGCAACTAACCTATGGAGGGCCAACGACAGGGTACAAATAGACCGTTGCCTGACAACCTCTTGTGCAATAGTTGTCATTTGTAGCGGTAAAGCCGAGACAATCGGCGATAGGTAGCTACGCGCGGGCATATACCAGGAGCCGCGAGTTTAAGGCGCTTATGTTTTTACCGTTGTTTTGACTGCTAACTGCGTGTTTGGCGCCTACAAATACCCCTTTGTTCGCGTCTGTCTATACTTTGCACACGGCAATCGTTCTCGTATTATTGTTATCTTTGCCACCCGACAATGTGCAAGCATGAGCTTCAACGTTGATCACTCATAACATTCCCGAAAGCAGATCGCATACAACGTGATACTTATTGTAGCCATTAAACATTAGAGTGTTTGCGTTTTTTCTCTTTCTTTTACTTCTGTATCAGAACAATTCTCCCGAAGGGAGGATTTGAGGTAATTTTTTTGAAAAAACGGCAAAAAAGTACTTTAGAGAAGTAAGGATTTGGTCAAAAGTTACGGTAACTTTTGGCTCTCAGTATCATTGGCCTACACACACCGAGCATTCTACCGACGCAGAACGCCCCAACACAATACAACAACCGATGGGAGCACAGAGGCTTGAGAGGTGTAGCTAGAGTATGACACGGACGAGAGGTGTTGGATTTTGCTAGCGGGGCGCCGGCAGACTGCCGGCGGCCCGCTACGGTACGCTCTCGCCGGCTTGGTGTCGTGGAGGATGCGTTGTTCAGAAAGAACTACTCGTACGAGTATGTACGAGTACTCGTATGTACACGTACTCGTACCGCCTTGCTTGTAGAGCGCGACAGGATGACAGATCGTCGATAATGATTTAAATTCCTCCACACTGCGGTAGCAGCAGCAGCAGTAGCAGCAGCGGCGGCGCGCCGCCACGGTCTATATATGTCGGGCGCCGGGCGGGCTTGGAGCGAAGCGTGCCGGCGCGGTGTCGCGCGTAGGTCGAGGGAAGCAGCAGGAGCAGCACACGACGAGAAGAATAGTCGGTGGCCAAATCGAAAGAAGCAAAAACGGAAGCTGTTGCTTCTGCTTCTGCTGCTGCTGCTGCTGCTGTGCTGCTGCTGGGGCTGCCGATGCTGTGGCTGGAAAAGACGCTGCCGTTAGCTGCCGCCACGTAGCGCCAGCCAACTGTGCTGCTGCTTGCGGTCGTGGGACAGCAGCGGCGGCACTGCGGTTATCCACGCCGCCGCCACCGTTGCTGGGCCGCCGTTCCTCTCGTACGCTACTTATTGTTTTCGGTTCATTATTTGTTTGGTTTGCCGCCTCACCCCTCTTCCCTTGGTATTTTCGGAGGCGTCGCCTGCAGGATTGGGTTTACTTCTATCGCAAACACACCGAAATCGTGAAGGGAAGGGAATTCACTTTTTTTAGCGGAAGGCAAAGTATTTTTTATACTTACTTCTATCGCAAACACTCTATTACCAAGATAAATATGCCATCAAATAATCGTTTGTAACAGCTTTGGTTTCAAGCAGGTTACACTAGTAATAGCTTGACAATATCATATTTTCGCAGGAGCGAGGGGCATAAGAGCGAGGGTACCAAAAACCTCTGAACGCACGTCTTACAGAATATTGACAGGTAGAACAAATTGCTATGCAAAACTACTCAAGGCCGACCGAGACGACCCAAAACATGAGAATCGTCATACGTGGACATGCGTGAGATCAAGTATAGTGTCGGCGAAGGGAACAAAGGGACAAACCCCAACGTGTGAGCCCGCTACCCTGTCATTCTCTGTAATATTGAGAAACAAACTAAGATACACGAATTTTCACCAACCTGTCTTCTAGGTATGATGCTGTAGATATGACACCGCAAACTACGATATGCACACTCTTGTCACGACGAGCATGAACCGGTCACCTGAATCGTTTCCACAAGCCGCGTCTTCAGCAACACCCCGGGCGTCGCACTCAGGTTAGCGCAGGAAGAATGCACCGACGTAGTGGAGACACGACTCCAAGACACAACGAACGTCTTGAAGATTCGGCGGCAAAGACACTTCGGCGCAATTACTCCTGCGAGAGAGCGATGCGACTAGCAGTGGACGCGCGTGAAGGGGGAAATAGGAGAAAGGGGGTTAGACGGTTGCCATCTTAAACAGATATAATCAATCGGTTCAACCTTCGAATCAACGGATTTCCCTATCGCCTTCAGCAACCTTTGGGTTATGGAGTTAGTGTTAATGTTTCCAACGGTATGCCTTGCGTGCTTCAACCACAACCAATCTACGAGTACGGACGGCAAACAACTGAGTTCGAATAGGCCGTGTCTGCCATACTCTCGTAAAGGAGAGAGATGTGATTAGGTACACCAGAAACGAGACAACCCGTGATAGGTAGTTACGGTGGACGTAAGCCAGGAGCCGCGAGTCTAAGGCGCGTACGTTTTTACCACTACTGCTGTTGTTTTAACCGTTTTCTATCTGTGTGTTTGATTCGTACAATACGGCCCTTTGTTCCCGTCTGTATAAATCTAGCAACTCACAATTACTACGCTAGTAATGATCCCGCGTGAAACGTGGAAGCATTGACAAGTAATAAACACCATGAAATGCAATATGTTTATAAGGTACTAACTGTAGAGTGTCATGTAATGGTATGAGGTAGTTCTGAAGAGGACGTGTACGGCGTGTGGATCTAGCAATCGATACGCATTACAAGAGGTGATAGAATCAAACGAAACGATGCGGCAAATATGCAGTACACTCAAACACTTATTGTTGGGGCAGGCTGTACCTACTAGTAATCGACCTGGTACCTTGCTACCCTTCCGGCTGTCTCCTGCCTGCTCTCGTCCAACGCAGTTTCCTTGCCACTACTGTTGCTCCCCATTTCTATTCCCTTGTGCCACCTGACCACGAACCACGTACCGTAAAGGGGAGGGAGAATAAGAGCCTACTTAGCGAACCCGGATAAGAGTTACGACTGCAAAGGGAGAGAGAAGAGGAGGACACAGATAAAACATGGGATGGTAAAAAAATAAAAAAAAGAGAGGAGTATATGCCCGAATATTCGCCCGCGGTACAAATAGCTGAATGAAGTCATTACGGTCATTAGTCATTAGGCCTTGACAAGGAATAAGTATAATAAAAAGTCCGTACCAATGGAAGGCCATGCACTGACACGCACTTATTTGTCCTGAGCACGACGTGTACGCCAAGCTAACCGTACAAACCATACGCGACACGACGGTGCACTAAGACGCAACCGAAACCAAGCTCTACATAAATATTATGCTGTATACCAAGTGTATACTCGTTCTGAAACCATGTTGCGAAAAAGCAGGTTTACAAATCTAGGTAGTGTGTGTTCTTCACATTAAACCTTCCTTTTTCTACCCGTCAACATCCAGCACACCCAGTGTCCGTGCCGATTCTTCATCCTAAAAAGGTACCAGTTACTCGTATATGGTCACAAAACTACGACACATATATACTGCGCTCAGAGCAGTAAGCAGAGCAGACAATGCAATGCCATGTACGACAGGCAAGACCTACCCTGCTAGCTATCCAGGTAGTACTGGCATTCGGCGACATGGACGGCTAGCGGGGCAGGGGTATCACACGAAAATGTACGCACACGTAGTGCAACATTGGCAAAAGCAAGACATTTACGTGCCGAAAATGGAACGAAGGATTGGTAAGACGAGACAAAAAGATGGAATCGTCGCACTTGGACAAGCTCGAGATGAGGTGATTCGTCGGAGATTAAGAGAGATTGAATCATCCTATGACACCACTGTGTAATTTCACACACCTGTCGTTGTCTGTATTACTGAGGGACAGCAGTATGAGGCCATCGACATGTCGCCAACCTGTCCTAACGGTAAACGCCAATATGATACGGCAAACTACAGGAGGCACACGCTGGTCATGACGAGCGTACGCCGGTCACATGAATCGTCCTTACAAGCCGCATCGTGACCGACACCCTATGCGACGCTGAATAAAGCCACGAACGAGGGATGTAAGCATCGAACTTGCAGACGGCCAACGTTCCAACGACCCCGTGGGCCGTGGGGGGCCTAGCAACCCTAGTTTGGTGGATTGAGCTGAGATGCTAGCTCAAGCCCTATTAAGTTTCCTGGTGCACGCATCTGGATAATACGCGACTTGCTGCGTTTTTTGCAGACACACCTTGCCAGCAGATCGGAGGATAGTGTGCCGGCCACAAGGGCTCAAATGACGCCGGCATTTGATAGAGGGGAGCTCTATTTGCTTGTGTTGCCGAGAAGGTCTTCTTTTTCGTCATACCAATGGGTGGGGCAAAATGCCTTTGGTGTATATACCAGGTATGAATCTTCATTCTGGGCTGTTCTGTATTTTGTGATTCTACGTAAACAATAAAAGGAAGTGGAATTTTGCTGGAAAATTCCGGGCTTTCTCAGATGAGTATTCCTAGTGCGTGATATTAATGTGTTGGAAATTTACCGCTGATTTTGACTTGATTCTACAGTGCACGATACCAATGTGTTCGAACATTACTGCTGATTTTGGCTCGATTCTGCAATGCATAATATTAGTGTGTACTCGGTGTATCGTGTATGGAAATTCAGTTCTGATTGAGTTGTAATGGTAAAGCGGAGGGAATATGTGTCGACAACCCAGCAAGTGAGTGTGCTCTCATAAACATCTGAGCATTTATTGCACGGATGTCACATGGCGGCATGCGACATGGAACCCCTCGTAGTTACTCATTGTGTGTTACGGAGACCCGCGCAAACACGAGGAAACAATATCTATTAGACATCGGTACTGACGTTGCTTTTGTCCCTATATATTGTTGTGCCGGGAAGACTCACGAGGGGGGCGTTGATGGCATGATTCTACTCACAGGCGTACCATGGTAGTGCACAATTATACGATTCGTTATCTAATGATTTGACTTTGTTGCTGGCGCTGAAACTAACCACCCAGTGCACCCTTTGCTCAACGAGTCAAACTGTACCCGTACGCTGCGGATTTGCCAGATGTAGTCCATGCCGCGGTGACGTTGAGTCGCGGCGGAAGACCAGCGTCCAGTCCGTGGGGTAGGGAGCAGGAGACGGGGGTTGAGTGCGTGCGGTCGCGGGTCGTTTTGTAGCAACTGACTACAGTAGTAACCATTTGAGAAGGTGCTATTTTTTTGTGGGTTCTGCCGATGGCTGTACTGAAAGAACCAAGGCGACAATTCACACGCCGGTTGTGTCCAACAATGCCCTGAGTGAAAATGAAAATTCGCGTTCGCGTCGATCTTTATATTTTTCAGTTTTGCTTTAGTTATAGCCTTGAAAGGCTATTTTCGGTAAGGATTGCAAATGGCCAATTTTCAATATATTTAATTTCGGCTGGCTCAGGAAACCATATTCTAGACCCGATATTGAAAATGTGTTCCCGGAGGATTGTGGTGATTAGCTATACGATCATCATACAAGTTGTATTGTAGTAAAATATCCATTTTTGATGGCGCTGAAAATTTTTCCGTTTTGGGGTTAATTCCTTACTGTCAGTAAGGAAAAAAAACGAAACGGAAAAATTTTCAGCGCCATCAAAAATGGATATTTTACTACAATACAACTTGTATGATGATCGTATAGCTAATCACCACAATCCTCCGGGAACACATTTTCAATATCGGGTCTAGAATGTGGTTTCCTGAGCCAGCCGAAAATAAATATATTGAAAATTGACCAATTGAAATCCTGACCAAAAATAGCCTTTCAAGGCTATAACTAAAGCAAAACTGAAAAATATAAAGATCGACGCGAACGCGAATTTTCATTTTCACTCAGGGCATTGTTGGACACAACCGGCGTGTGAATTGTCGCCTTGGTTCTTTCAGTACAGCCATCGGCAGAACCCACAAAAAAATAGCACCTTCTCAAATGGTTACTACTGTACTACAGCAGTAGATTATATTTTTCTGGATCGTTTGTTTCAGTAGGAATTGACGAGACGAAATGTTTGTGTTTCGTTTGTTTAATGATATGATATGCTTGGGCTTGGATTGTAATATGCTTGCATTGGATGTACGAGTATAGTGACATGCACCTGGTATTGAATAACAGCATCAACAACTAACTGTATACTGCCACGTATCGGTTATGGCAGTTGTAATAGGACTGGGTGAGACGCAGAGTATCCCCTTGCAGGTTTGTCTATTAAGCATCCTTGGTGTTACTCACTTTCCTTAGAATCAAGCGTACAAGGGAAGCAACTTATGTTAATCCCCGAGCCAGATGGCATCTGCCTCGGATGGGCTTCAAGTATGGCGCTCAGATCTTATAAATACCCCGAATACGAATGCCATCCGAGTTATTCGAAAACGGACCAATTACCTTTACAGCGGTAATTGCCGGCCTTCCGAGCCCATACCATTACTCAGTCCAGTTATCATGACCTGGGGTACGGCTAAAAGACGATGTTTACCTGGTATACTGAGGGCCTAAAAGCTTACTTTGATAAGAGGATAGTTGGATTCTAACGCTGGATCGAGCAGTCTTGTACGTGAGTGCACGCATACAACGATAACGACGTCTTGATTGTTTCGTTGTCTACGGTGCTTATTTAATTATAGACCGCTGACGTGTCTGGTTTGTTGGTTTGGACTTGAGCTTGATTTTGATTCTATGGTTGAGGGGTTTCGGAGTCACACTGATAGCGCAGCAGTTTACTATCAACCATGCGATGACTTATTTGTCGTCTACCGAGCAGGGGGGAAATCTAATATTTGCTGTACTCGGTAAACATTTTCAATCGCAAGTAGTGGAGTCCAGTTGGGGGTATATCATCCGTGGATGCGGACTATGCACGCGAGGCTACTGACCGGAGGCCTGTCTCTGGTGGAGCAGTTATGCGCGCGAGTGTCTGTGTATGATTAGATTATAGGACGTAGACGTCTGGGGCATGTGTCTAAAGGGTGGTTTGAGATTAACACGTACGGTGTGTTGGGTATTTGTTGGTGGTGTATTTTATCTCCTCTCCTCGCCTACGGCATCGCGGTAGGCCGCGTGGGTAACCTTGATCATGCCCGACCGCAATAGTTTGTTGTTTTCGTGCACGGGGTCCTGCAAGTACACATTTCTGTAGCGAACAAAGTATCAATGTCTGAATAGCTACGAGAGAGAGCGCGGGCCTGCTCCATCCTCTATAACCCCTCTGACCACCACCACTAGACTCAGGTGGCTATTGTTCTCTAAGTTCTACAAAACAACAATCTTCTCGGGTTTTATCATCGGTGGATCATCATTTGTCCAACAACAGCACGGCAGGTTGCTGCTGTCTGTGCCCGCCTGGGCGACCACCTGTCAAGAGTGTAACAACTATGCCTCAATATGTTATGAGCCTCGGTCTTCAGCAAGGGGGACACATCCGAGGATCATATTAATACAGAGACGACGTGCACAAGGAACCCCTAATGAGCTGGCGTGGACAATATTTTAAATCGACAAAAAAAGGAAGAACAAGAAAACAATTGTGTTTTACGTCAAACGAGGGATAACGGGAGTGCTCGACTACGTACGAGTAAGGCATGGCCCGTCCATTCATACTTTGTCGGGGCGTGTGTGTGACTGCGTTTGCGGTTCTGCCGGGCCGAGCGTTAAAATATCGGGTAACAACAGTTCACTCGGCGCGATGGTATTGCACTACGTCCAAACGTCCGTTCATCATTATCAGGATAGCAACGCATAGGGGGTCGAATAATACTGCGTCGGGGCGTATGCGTTATAGCCATTGTGATTGTATCGGGTGGAATGTTATAATATATGGCATCAACAGTTCACTCGGGGCTATTGAAATTGCACTACATCCAAGCGTCCGCTACTACAGTAACAACTGCAGCGACAAACAGCAAAATGCGTAATTGCAGCTAACGCCAAACCCAACGGTAGCAAAGGAACGACCTCGAGGAGTCTAAGCTATTCACCAGTTGGAGTAGGATTTGAAATAGAACCCGCACTATATTGTTGCCGTAAATAAGAGAGTGTAAGGTCATCAACTGCTCAACGACTATAGATAATGGTATCTCCACCAGATCAAGGCATGGAGCAAGCATCGTCATCATCATCGTCAACATCATTGTCATCGTCTCCGGAAGACATCGAGTTTACAGAAACGACAGGTACAGCGATGACTCGTGCGTCGACGACTGGTACTGCAATGACTTGTGCGGCAACGACTGGTACAACAACGACTGGTTTGGTACAGCAGCGACTCGTACGGCAAGGATCGGTACAGCAACGCCTACTTCCTACGGCATCGTCTACTACTACCACAGCACCGACTGGTGGATTAGCGTTTACGTCAGCAACGTCTACGGCAGCAGCGAATACAGCAGGACTAGCGGCATCTACTTCATGCGTTTCATCAGCTTCTTCAGCTTCCTAAGCTTCTTTACGATCCCTATCACTACTGACCACACATCGCGCAACCACGTCAACAATGACGTGACATACGGCCGCACCATCCCTTTCGTACAACCGTGCGACCCGATGATAGGCGAGATCGTGATGAACATTTGTGCAATAGCTCAAACGGACATGCTGGCAGGAGAAAATACGCCAGGAGCACTGATTGGCAGACAGCGTCGGCAGGTAAGAACCACCGACAGGCGACGGCGGGGGAGCTCAGCCGGCAGCAGGCGGTGGCAACAGGAATGAAGGAAGACACTCTGGACGGATGGCCTCCAACTGAGAGGGAGAGGCACCTCCGAGTCAGGTGTGGCCAGTAGATAAACGAATTAGCGGTAGGGCTGCTTCTGTGCTATTAACGAGAGCCGTCACCACCCAGGGGGGCTCACGACCGCGGGACTGCTCGTGAAAAACGGCATGCATGACGGCGGTGGGTCGGGGACACCGGGGTATGGCCAGCGGCTGGTCTTGTTGCAACTGGAATATAGCCTTCTGGACAAGGAGACAGACCGGGGATTTCATGCTATTGCCGGCACCGCCATGTACCCGAGCGAGTTGACACGCTACTACATCCCATAGTCTGTAAACCAATTGGCGAGAGTAATGTCCAAACCATCGAAGGTGCACGTGAGAGCCGCCAAGCATCTACTTCGGTTCCTAGCCGGGACTGTGATTGGTTATGGCATCATTGTTCGGGTTGTGGAACGGCATTGCATCTATGTATGATGGGGTATTGTGTTTGGGGCAAATCGCCGTCTAGGGTATTGTGTGGATCATTAGAGGAATCTCTGGTTATTGCGTTACGAGTACAGTATGTGGCATGTTATGTTATGCATGCATGGATATTTCATCAGGCGGACTATCCGCGGGGAAACATCTCTACAAGTATTTGTGTGGTACGTACGTGACATATGGAGCCACCAGTAGCATTACTGGTGCGCTGACAGGAGTTGTTACTGTAAGGCACACGTATACGAACAATTGCTTGTGTGCCACATACATCGTTATCATTATGATACAATAAGTAATGACGGGATATGCACATTATGCATGATGTTCTCATACGTACGCATAGGAAGACTAGTGTGCTAGTGTGTGGTACCGTAACGTAGGGCCAGTATTTATGGCATACCCGCGTGAGTGTCTTGTATGGTACGATAGAGTCATGATAAAGTATGGGATGAGAGCGCTTGTCGCTATTCAATGGTTCGGGGATGAGGCGAGCTTGGGGGGGGAAGAGCCTCTCTTGGTCACTTCCTTTTTACCCCTCCTCCTCCCATCATCCTCTCCGGAGGTGGCCGTAGTATTACACGTTTTATACGTCTTCTGCACGCGCCGATGGCGGCATCGAGGATAAGCTTTCTACCTCTCTAACCCATGCACCGGTTTACCGATTAGGGACGACGGAATATTTCAGCATCATCAAACTTCCAACAGCCTGCCTGTACGGCCAGTCTCCAACAGGTTCGACTTCCTCTCTTGGATCGATTTCCACACCGAGGGTCGCGGGAATGCGAGATGATGAGTTCACGCAAAAACGATTCAGCATGCTCTCACTCAGAATTTGGGTCCGGTAGAATCGACATGGATTTTCCCTCTCCCCACCGATCCACCTCCTTTACGTGGGCCATCGTTTATTTTGCATCGTCTATGGACTGGGTTGAATCGATCGTGGTGTTGCAGTGCGCTTGCTCGGCCGCCGCCGACATGACGTCCCAGAACCCCGGCGACCCGGACCACCCAAATGTCACGCGAACGTCAATTCCAACCAAATCTTGTACCGTGTAGCAAACAATTGTGGGCTTCGTCCTGGTCTACCCAGACGTTGCGGAAAACGCCAAAAACATCGGCCTCGGTCATCAGTATTCTCTTTACTGGGAACGTTTTTTTTAGTGTCACGAGTTCGGCGAGAAACGTAGGCAGCGCCAGAGTGCACAGGTATCGAGGGAAAGTATCGGGGTCAGTGTCTTTGTTCGATCCTCCCTTTATATATCTGCTCGGTTCACCAAACGACTAGTAATTGATCATCCGGACCTTGTGTTCCACGACTGTCGCCAACGGGGAGACCCTGAGATTCGGGATTTCGTGCGCGGCTGACGTTAGGACCACTAAACAGTTTTGGCGTCTTAAGTCCCCCCTCCATTTATTTTTTCCCCACTGCTGGCAAATGCTCGGTAACGCTGCGGTGATTTCCGTATCGTAACGCACGCTCAAGATGAGCGCCCGTCGCGACCGCGTTCGCTGGTACCCCTCCTGTGACTATAGAGACTAGCTCGTCCACTGTCTCGAAGCCTTTGAAGTCTCCGAAGTATCGCTGTATATAGTGGCTGGCGGTACCAGGGGTCATCATACTGCTCGTGCTACGTCTCCCACAACTCGTCTGTTATCTGGCATCACCGTTGTGCACTTGTGTGTATAAAGGCCATATTTTACAAGTTTTTGTTTTTCTGCGTGCGATTTATGTACCATGCATTTGTTTTATGTTTTGACTGAACGACCCCCCATAAGGGAGCCGTGGACTTGCTGATTCGCTACTCTCCCGCGAATCAACCCGAGCGAAGATGCTATCCTCTGGCTGCTGCTCGGGCGGCTCGATTTGCCCGTACCATGCGCGCCCTTCTGTCTGCTTTGCACTGTGCCTGTGCTCCCACCTTAGCGCTTGGGTTGGTCGTCCTATTCTGGTGGGGGGAGCCCAACCGCATCTTATGTACTGGTGAGGGGATTCTGTTGTACCGGATGGGTGGACGGCACTCTGATTCGAACCTTCTGCGAGGCCGATCCTGCTTCGATCCCCGTGAAGATGGATTGAACTGGCCCTCTGCTAAAGCTGGATTTTACTAATGTGTGAGTTTTCCGTAAAGCCGACACTGCATGATTTTTCAACGGAAGGGGGAAAACTGCAGACCCTCTGCTCACACCAAGCCTGCTGTGCTGAACCTTTCGCACCTTCAGTGGATGCCCGATTCGACAAGAAGTGGGGAGATCTGCAGACCCTCCGTTCAGACTTATAGGTGGAGGCGTCGCTAAACGGGTAGCTCAAACTCTTCCTCTCGTCCCTTTTTTCAAGCACTCCCTTCTTCTTCTGATCTGTCGCTGCTGGGTACTGGTACGTGGTACTGTGCTGACTATCTGATTTCTGAGATGTGGTGTCTTTCTTTACTGCTGTGGGGATTATGTTGTACTGGACGGGTGCACGGCCCTTCCTGGTTTGCGCTATGGTGTGAGTTTTCCGTTAAGCCAACACTGCCTCGGTTTTAAACGAAATGGGGAAAACTGCAAACCCTCTCCTCACACTAAGCCTGCTTTGCTGAACCTTCCGCGACCTCGGTGGTTTCCCGATTCTTCAAGAAGTGGGGAAATCTGCGGACCTTATGTTCAGGCTTACCTATGGTCGAGTGGCTCAAAATCTCCCCCTGGCCCCTTTCAACGAACACTCCCTTCTTATGATCTGTTGGTGCTGGGTGCTAGGTGCTGCTACGTGGTACTATGCTGGCAATCTGAGTTCTGAAGTGTGGTGTCTTGCTTTGTTTGCGTACGCTCTGCTTTAAACGTTCTGCTGTTTGACTCTCTGCATTTCTTCCTCGGACGTTAACTGAAACGTCTATTTTCGTTTTCGATTATTTAGTAGATACAAATAATCATGGGTACAGGGGGAGCTTCAGAGCCAACGTGGCCTTACCTACAGTCCACACGATATTAAGCTATTCCTACCCCCAACCCTAACGCTGACCTCCACCCGAACCCAAACCATATACGTCTGCACCTACTGCCTGGGAGCAGGGTGCAAGATGGGATTTGGTCTTGATGGGAGCAGGGTGAAGGAGAGGACCAAACAAAATAGAGGTGTAGTCTATTGGACACCTCGTTTCATCCCTACAACACAAAATCACTGATATACGATGTGGACTGTAGTTAAGGGCTACAGCAGACCATAGGTCGCCCCGGTGGTCTAGTAATTGACCACGAATAATGCTAAGGTTGAAGTCAGGGGTTCGAGTCTTATGGATGTTGTTTTTCTTAAATGACACGGACTGTCGAGAGCGCTTGCTATAGCGTGGCTGGGATCAATTTGACGAAAGTCGACGAGGGAAGAAAGTGCTGAAGAAGTCTTCTCGCGATAAAAATGCAAAGCGCGTACAGTAGTGGAGAGGGAGCAGGAGAGCTTACTTAGTGACCCCGGAACTGGGTTACGACTACGAGGGAGAGAGAAAAAAGGGGCGAAAATAATAAATGGGATGGAAATAAAATAATTTGGAATAGTTGTAAATACACGCCGTCTACACCTCCCCCGACGGGGCACGACACGTCTCGTTTTTCTTTTTCGTATTTATCTCTGTCAACGCACCTGGAGTGTTAGCATCTCGTATTTGTTTTGTATCCAATTCATTGTCTTCACACTTCTTTGTTGTCTCCTTCCTAGTCGTAACTCAAATCCGGGGTCACAAAGTAGGCTCTTCTCCCTCCTTGCATTTTTATTGCCAGAATACTTGAGCCCTTTCTTCCGTCGTCGACTCGCGTTGATTTGCGCCCACCCACGCTACTACTGTAGGTGCTCTCAGCAGTTGATTTCGTTTTTATTTTTCATATGAACTCAAACGTCCGACCAACGTCAATGTCCCGTAAAATAGGGACATATAAATACTTTGTATAACCTTTATATCACTAAGACGGGTTCGTCTCAGAACAGCACGACCCCTCTCTTGATCGTTCTTCACCGTTCTGACAGAGGTTCTCCACCGCCCTGATACTCGTAGAGAAGCAGGGATTGCTGGAATTGCAGCATTTATATAATTGATTCGCTGATTGATACGCTACGAGATGTACTTTCTTTTACAGGGGTAACTGCTGTCGAGTTATGTCGGTTGATTCATTTCACCAATACACAAACACATTTGCAGTTCGCACTAGAACTTTATAGCCGCATCATGTTGTTTTTTCGAATAGCCGCATCTTCGACCCCCCTTGCTCGGTCTTTTGGGATTAACTTTGTTATCATCCATCGAACATATTGTGGTGTGCATATACGACTATTCAGGGTGGGCTAATGTGATGGGGTGCTCTAGGGCCACATAATAGTTCAGCGATAATTGCACAGGTGAAAATACTTGTGGCCCCAAGATCATTCTCGTGTACTGATGTTTCCTTGGTAGGTCAGAGAGGCAGTAGCTTCGAGGCTTTGCAAGCTCATGTTCTGAGTATCAGAATATTCCTAAAGACGAGATAACCCGTAGGCGTAGCGCTTAGGTTACCACAAGATTGATAGTACCCCTTGAGTATGATTAGTATTTCCCATTGGGTATAATAAAACGATCACTCAGGAATAGATAAGCATCATACGAGAGTTCCCTTGGTTTACTATATATCTATCCGACTAACGGGCTGTTACCGGCAGAACTATCGTACCCACCCGACTAGCGGGCTACTAGAGAGAGCACGAGGGTATACGGTTAAGCAGATCCCCGCGCATCCTTTCTCTGTCTCCTACTCTCCGGGTTTGTGCGGCAGACTAGTCTCCTTCCAGTCTCTCATCGTCATCAGATTCAGAGGATAATACTATAAACCAAGAAGTCTCCTATTTATTATATACCTGAAGCTTGCCTGAAGAGAAACTGTGATTCCAAGCCAGCATCTTAATTCCTGTTTCCCTTCCATATTCTATCTCGGCACGTTTTTCACAACAACTTGTATTTTTCCTAGGACTTTCTTTGGTGGCTTAGCTACGTACGTATTCATTTTGTTTTTGTCATTCCCCGTTCTCTTTCCGGGACTCTCGTGTGTTACACGAGAACGAAACGGAATTGAGTTGGAAGTGCCACGTACCCGTTGTATGGGTGGCGCCCAAGGGAAGGGAGACGGAGGGTGGGGGGGGTCATAGGGAAACCAGGACGGACGAAAGCAGGAAAGAGACGGCAAACAGAGTAGGTGCCAGACCGACTAGCTGGTAGAACCTGCCTGTACTACGGGCACAAACCTGCCTCGGCTGGCATTTGGTGTGCTCCGGCTGGCTGCCCTATCCTGTCGTATTCAATCTTGCTCTGTTGGCGCTGTTTAGGTCCATTTCATTTTCTTTCATTTCATTTGGTTTTTTTATTGGAGGTCGCATCTCCTCTGGGAGAAGCACGACACTTTCTTTCTTTTTTTGTCATGCTTTTTATTTGGTTGCTTGATTGTTGATTTGCTTCAGTATATTTACTTTTATTATTTTTTCTTTTCGCTTTTTTCTTTTTCTCTCTTTTTCTCTTGCNGGTGGTCTAACTGGTAGCCACGAAGCCTTTTGGGCCGGTTGTCGAGGGTTCGATTCTCCCCATGGAGGTTTTTATTCTCAAATGACACCGACTGTCGAGAGCGCATATTATAGCGTGGGTAAGCAAAATTCGACGAGAGTTGACGAGGGAAGAAAGTGCTGAAATCTTCTCGCGATAAAAATGCAAAGCAAGAACCGTAGTGGGGGAGAAGGGAGAGGAGCCTACTTTGTGACCCCGGATCTGAGTTACGACTACGAGGGAGGGAGAAAGACGGAAGTGCGAAGATAATAAATGGGACGGAAAAAAAATAAATATATATATATATTGGTGTAAGTGATTTGTGTGACAGTACTGGAGAAGCGCAAACCCTCACATCGAGTCAAATAAAGTAACATGACACCACACATCTCTCGTGCGACATATTATACCTGGTATATAATTGTTCTGCTTTGCTGCTTGGTCGAGGCTTGGTGATATAGTGCATGGCCATGCATACCACAATACTGACATGTACTCGCAAGCGTAGTCTTACCGCTTTACGGCTCAGCCAGGCATTCCATTATGTAATATGTGAGTATCGAACACTCACTGTTCACGATGTCTCCGACAGTGACGTACACGACGTGTACAAACGCATGTGGGAGGGCATGGTGTAAATGACACCAGGCGCAGTCAGCGGTTGGTTGGTTTTCCTGATGGATTATCGTTGCAAGGGTACAGTACGCGACAGCACTTCCATAAGAATTTCCTATTTAACCCAGCCTCGCGTCTTATTTCCTCTCTAATTTCAGCAGAAAGGCTTAAATCCAATTTCTTATTAGGAGAAGAGGTGCAAAACGCCAACTTCTTGAAAATCAAATTCTTATTTTGCAACGGAGTTCAATGCGACCTTGTTTTCTTGAGCGGTTGTCAAGATTTTGTTTTTTCACATGGCATCCGTCACTCGTAATTCACAAGATGTTCATTAGAAACACAATAATAATGCTCTTCAGGACTGCAGGCATCAAATATAATCTTCGCCACCTTCAACGATTCTGCTTAACCCATTCAGAACTGAAAAACAAACTCATACACTAATTCCAAGTAGTTTTTTCCTAAATATGTGGGACCAGTTTTTAAGGACCCTTCGGTCATGCAACAAAAAAGAGTACTTGTGTCTTGAAAAAAATATATATATACTCGTACGAGTATTTCGTTGTTTTTACAGCCGCAATATTATTTTTGGTATAATAACACCATATCAGTACTCCTTACGGAAAACGGCATAGCTCCAGTTCAAATGCTCAGATCTGCGACCGACCAACGTATATATGCCTTGTTCGTTATTGTCTCTAGGAGGTATTGGGGCTCTTGGAACTGCAGAGCAAAAGCATTGCTGTGTTTGCATCACGAACCGAAAGTGCTTCGCAGCAAGATTTTGATCGTTTCGGAGCTCCTGTTTGGTATCTACACTCCGCTGTGTGGCCACGTAGGACGCTACGGACGGTTGAACTAGAGGCCCAGGTAGGTTCACTTACTATTAGTGCTCGGCGTCCTCGTCGAAAATCTGAGTTCAAACAGTATCAGCAGCCGGAGAAACTGATATTTTTCAAATTCGTCTTGGGTACCAGGGGTAAGGCGAGTCGTTTTCGAGTAAGAGGCACTTTTCGGGATGAACAAAGCGTCTGATCGATACGCCTTCTGAGACACAAATAATAATGTTGACCATGGGCCTAGCTTCTCTAAAACTACTCATCGGTCGCCATTCTGAGCTTTAGAACTGGAGAAATGTCGTTTTCCGTAGGGAGGCATGAAAATGTGGAAATTATACCAGAAATAGTATTGCAACTGAAAACAGAAAACGGATTTGTTTTTTGTTCGCTCTAATATTTTTTTTTCCCGAAGGGGCCCTTAAGGGGATAAGCACTACTCCAAGGGCCTGCAGGTACACTAGAAGCAAGCAGTACACCATCCACCAATACACTGTATTTATCCGTACCGAAACAAATTGGGGAAAAAAAGTGTTGCGATATTCTTATTTGCATGGTTGTACGTACGTATTTTGTTTGTCGGGGGAAAAAAAGGATTTTGTTTGGCGAAAAAACAAAACATATAAAAAACGTCGCCACTTGGGACGGTTTTGGAGCGCGCAGGCGGCTTGGCTGGGGGCCTGATGCGGCCTTGGGGGGATGTTTGGGCACTTTCTTATTTTTCAGGGGTACAGTGTATTCAGCAAAATTCTTACCTGACGACCCCCTTGCACTTCCCAATCTAGAATTCTTAGTTCCTCCTCGAGTCCAGCACAAAAGCTTACCTGTAAATTCTTAAATTTCCTTAAATCCCAGCCTGACATTCACATTCTTAAGTGCTGTCTCGTACTGTATAGACAGGTAGGTGTTGGAGATACTTACCTGGGGTCTATCGATATATCTGCTAAGAAGGAAGGAACCTGCATGTTGATCGGACCACGCTTGTCGACGGAATACAATCCGTGGCGAAGCAAGAAAAGAAAGCACTCGGCATTCCATGCCAAGCCTGCCGATACCACGGCTCTTCGGGGCCTTCTGATCCGCCTTCGAGCGAGCTCATAGCTTCTTTGTTTCGCTCACTACTGCCGCAGTCGCTGTCACTACGCACCTACGGTCTATAGGCCGCAGCGCCGCCCAGTAGTATTGCAGTACTATAGAAGGCCTTGTATCAAGCAGGGGACGACTCTCTACCGTCCTCTGCGTTCAATTTTATATAGTTGTTGTTCAGGCGTAGAGGGAGGGGACGGTGTCAGGTAGTATTGGAGTACTATGGAAGGCATTGCATCAAGCAGGGTGGAGGATACGGCTCTCTACTGTCCCCTATCCCCTGTTTTCAGTTTTATATAGTTATTGTTCTGGCGTAGAGGGAGGGGACGGTGTCAGTACCCCCCCCCCCTGTCGGGAGGGTCGAAGTTGAATAATTCGACGTGAGGTGTCGAAATTTGTTTTTTTGACCACCCTCGGTTGGTGCGTGTCATTTATTTTAGCGAGAATAATACTGCAGTTCATTCTTCCCTCGTCGACTCTCGTCGACTCTCGTCGACTCTCGTCGAATTGCGCCTACCCACGACACTTTCTTTCGTTTATTTTGTCATGCTTTTGTTTGGTTGCTTGATTGTTGATTTGCTTCAGTATGGTTACTTTTTCTTATTTTTCCTTTTCGCTTTTTCTTTTGTTTCTCTTTTTCTCTTGCATGCACCTGGATTGCTAGCAGGGTAGGTCTTGCCTGTCGTATATGGCATTGCATTGTCTGCTCTGCTTACTGCACTGAGCGTAGTATCTCTGTGTCGTAGTTTTGTGACCACATAACTGGTACCTTTTTAGGATGAAGAATCGGCACGGACACTGGGTGTGCTGGATGTCGACGGGTAGAAAGGAAGGTTTAATGTGAAGAACACACACACACGTCATGCGCTCTCAGTAGTTAGTTGATTCTGTTAGGTTTTGCGAATATATCATAAGAACAAAAATCGCACGTACCAACCGTTTAGTAGCACTTGAGCATTTCGACCCCCCTGTAGCAGTGGAGGATTCGGAACGCATATCGTTTCGATGTGTTTCACAGACAGTAGTCGAGTAGTAAATGAACACTTACCCACGAATAAAAATGATAAAATTGGTATCTGCTCAGCAACCTCACTCAGACGAAATAATGCAAGACCGGTCACACTCCGTTTGCTGACCGTTCCTACCTCAGACAACCAGTGCACTCACAGCAAGCTGCGTCGCACAAACGGGTTTTCCTTTCCTTGATACACGCTTCGTATCACGTTATTTACTTAACTTTTTAGAAACCAAGGCGTCATATATACGATATTAATATCAATCCGACAATCCCTCATTTTGCCAGTCAAATGGTGTTGGGATCTCTTTCATTTGAGCGATGCGCCGTCAAGCGCAGAAAACCTGTAAACTGCCTATCGCTTAGTTTAGGTAGATTCATCTCCGAACAGCTTTGCCCCCTCCCCACGGGATCGACGAGTTCTCACGTTCTCACAGAGAAGCAGGGATTTCTGGAATTGCAGCATTTATTTCTTCGATCCGTTGGTTGATACGCTATGACATTTCATTGCTTATACAGGGGTAACTGCTGTCGACTTACGTACATCGGTTGATTAATTTCACCAATACAAAAACAAAGTTGTAGGTTCTTACTACTGTGAATAGTTAGGGGCCCCTTCGGACAAGAAATATAAGAGCAAATTAAAAACAGATACTACTTTTTTTTTGAGTTGCAATACTTTTTCTGGTATAATTTCAACGTTTCTTCAGGTCTAATGATCATAGTTGCGACATTTCTTCAGTGCTAGTGATCATAGTTGCGACCGATGAGAGAGCCTACTGTTGTACTGCTGTAGGTCATGGTAGACATTTGTGTCTCAGGATTGCAGAAACCTTGTATACATATATGCGAAGAATGGAGTACGGTAATAAGAATTGGTGTTGGTGTCAACGTGTCAACCATCGAACGTCTACAAGGGCTCCGGTCCGCGGGCGGCTGACGCCGCCCGCTACATTCGCGCAAGGAATGGGAAACCATGATGTTGTGCAAGCACCGACTTGAAAATGCGAAGAGGTTCATGGCGCAGCGAAGAAACGGCGGACTTGACATGCATGCGAAAACATGCATGCTCGGGATGCACATTATTCGCTCCATGCTCAAGAACAACAAACAAAGCTGCATGTTCGAAATAGAAAGAACAGAAACACAGCTCACAGCACGGCGCTGCGCTGTCAGCTGTGTGTGGTGGGTGCGATGTGTGCCTTTTTCGTGAGTATGTGTGGTAGTACAAAAAAAAAGAGAAAGCACAGCACGGCACGGCACGAGCGTCATATTGTGAAGTACGAAAAACAGAAAAACCACATAATAAAAATGAGAAAGACGTACATATTTATCAGTGATGGAGATTGCCTCCGGCAACAGTGCCGATCAATTCTTGAAAAAGATTGCCCCCGAAAAGGCAATCTTGATCTTTTCGGCAATCTTGGCGAAAAGAGGCAATCTTGATCTCGATCTTCAATCTTGATCTTTATGTCGCCAAATTAAGCAGGTTTACTGCTTTATTTTCGTTCGTATACATATATAATACGTGGCTCCATTTTTTTTCAATGTACGACTGTTGTACGACTACTTCGAGTATTTGGTACCCGCATTTTTGTCGTACATACGTACCAGCTGATTGGTACACTACATCAGTATCATACACACACCTATGATATGATTAATGATCAGAAACAGGACAAGCTGGACCAGGCTCGATTTCTTATTCGATAATGGGATAATTTCTACACTAATTCAATACATTACCGGCCCGTTCAGAAGAAACTATTTCAGAAGAAAGTCAGCGCGAAAAATTGAAAAAAATGGTAAAAAGCTCTCAGCCTATACTCGTAGTCAGAGCCTAAGAATGAATATAGTTCACAACAAAAAATCTTGTTGTGCACTAATAAACCTGGTACTACTTACTGTGAAAAGACATCGTGACTACAGTACAGGGCACCTAATAAGAAACAGGATAATTATAAAAACACGCTAAGTTTTGAAGAAAAAAAAGAAAATCGGGAGTCGTTATCTTGAAATTTGTGTGGAAAGCACCCCCTATCGAATAACAAATCCAGCCTGGACCAGACTTCCTGTTTCTCATTAGGTGTCCTGTGCTGTATTATTAATGGTACTTACTGTAGGAAAAATGTCTTGTCGGGGATCGAAACTAGAAAGTGCACCATGAGGAAGTGAGCTTTCGCGCGCACCCAGAATAAGACAATCAGCCTGAGCCCGATTTAAGGTTTCTTGTGAGAGGGCCAGTACTGTATAACAGGGCATTTTCATTAGGTGTTGCGCTGTTGCGCTGGCCCATTATTTGGTCAAAATAACCGTTTTGCGCAACAGGAACAGTCGCCGCAAGGCTGGTTGCGCGCAGCGCAATACGCGTATTTGGGGGCGCAACATTTTTCGCCGCAGGCGAAAGTTTTTGCTGCGTTTATTTTTCGCCGGAGGCGCTAATTTTTTTTGGGGTATTTTTTTCTTAATAATTAGCCGTAATTGAACACCTTTTAGGCCCTTTGTACTATTCGCCATACACTAGTCGAAAACAAAAATTAGGCACCTTTTGCTATTCGCCGTAGGCTTTTATTCTTTTTGAGGCACTTTTTTCTATTCGCCGTACGAGGCCAAAAATAAATTAAAAGGCTTTTTACTTAGTTTTGAGGCATATGTTTGCGCATAGATCGCTGCGCGCAACACACCTTGCGTCGCGTGTTGCGCGCAGCGCAACAGACGCCGAACCACTAATATATAAATGCCCTTCTGTATAACGACTCCCTATTTTCTTATTTTATTTTTAATCCGAGCCTGCCTTTCTTATTGCGCGTTTTGTTCTGATGTGCCCTGTGCTGTACCCCAAGAAACTTCGTATTTTATACTGGCTTACCACTTCCCATACATAAAACACAACAACCTAAATCGTTACAGCAAGGAGGCATCTATCTACATATATATATAGTGTCGAAGCACTGGGCGCAAAGCTCAGACTATCAGCCGCCTCGAGAGACCTTTGAATGCTCAACATGTCCGAGGTAGACCGTAGATGTGTGCCGGCGTGCGGTATACCTGGTATACAGTACGGGCCTGCATAAAAGAAAGGGCATTTGGCAAAAAGGGGGATACCCCCCATATATCGTGACAAAAGGGGGGACACTACGAAGCACCGGCGGCGAGGTTCTCGTTCCAGAGGTGGTCGTCAACACCAATCCAACGGCCCAGCGCATTAACGGTATACTCATAGTCATATATTGACCATCACTGTGACCGAGCAGCTCAACAGCTCACTGCGTGGTACTATAAGACTCTCCTCTCTTCTACGCCATGGTACGTACCTGATATACGCGTATACGTATACGGCGGTACCGGGACTATACTACATATACGACGTGTAGTTCGCGCGATCGAAGTATCCCACTCAGCTTGCAAAGACGAGTTTCGATAAAATCCTCGATCTCACAGCTGTGTTTTTTTTTTTTTTTTTTTAATATACGCACAGCAGCAAGCAGTACCAAAGCAGTAGTACTACTATCCTGTGGTACGTACATATTTATATACGTATACTCGTATATATGTTGGTGATTTTTGGGGGCCACGGGGCACAGGGCGCCAACCAATGTAATGCATTGATTCGCAGGGCCACACCTTGAAACCACGATTGATTCTGAACCAGATGTGCGTGTCACAGGACCTGCTGTCATATATGGTATACAGACAGTACTCACGGAATCATTTGCGATATATACGTACATCACGTATGCTGATATGCTGACCACGTTTGCCTGGGTATGGGCCGTTGATCTTTTTGGCGTTACAGTTTGCCTAGGTATGGGCCGTTGGTCTTTTCGACGTTAGACGTCGTCTGTTGGGCGTGCCACAACAACCAGAACATGGAGTGATCACTTACCCGTGGTATTTTGTATTTTTGACACAGAAAGGGGGATATCTCTCCGCAACGTGACAAAAGGGGGGACGTTACGGAAAAAGGGGGACTTTTCCAAACTTAGTAGATGGAAGGGGGGAAACCCTAGCGTGGGCAAAACAAAAAGGGGGATATGCTCACACTCCCCCTTTTGATCGCTCTCGTTCACCCGCTAAACTTATGAAAAAAAAAACTGCTGTGGGTGGTAGCGAGATGACATGTGAGTGTGGCAAACACATCAGGTTTTAATTTCAAGTCGATTTGACAGAGTACATGGGCGTACCCGGCGGCGAAAACCGATGTCCCCCTTTTTGTCACGATATAGGGGGGGTGTCCCCCTTTTTGTCAAATTCCCCAAAAGAAACGCCTAACCTGAGAGATTGAAACCTTAACACTATTTTAGCATACAGACAGGCTAATACGTACCAGTAGGATCTAGTGAGCACTCGCCGCTGAGCACGATTTCTTATTCCAAAATTATTAACGTCCTTCCCAACGTGAGCCTTATTTTCTTAGCAGGCTGTTTCTTATTCGTGAGCCCTATTTTCTTAGCAGGTTGTTTCTTGTTCGGCGGCAAAGGTTTGCCTTTCGCTGGTGTGTGTGCTTGTCAGTTGGTTTGTGCGGGGTGTAGAGCGTGAGGGTGCGTTTTATATGGGTTTCCAGTGATATGACAAGGCGTTATTTGGGCGGGATCCAAAAGATCAAGATTGCAAGATTGAATCAATCGATCTTCGATTCTCGATCTAGATCAGAATTACGGCTGCGAAAAGCACCAATCTGATCTTGAGATTTTCCGAAAGATCGTGATCTTTTCAGAGCAATTCAATTCCGATCTCCATCACTGCCGGGTACACACAAAGCAGCGACCAATTATACATACTGCTGCTGTACCTATACATGGTACGGTACCCGACCACGGCTGGCTGCTGACTGTCATACCAGGTATATCGATTGTAGGCACCAGGAATACATCACACAGTCAGTGGCCACACAGCAGTACAGTGCCACAGACCTTCTTCAGCTTGCCTGGTGATTGTAGGCACCAGGAATACATCACACAGTCAGTGGCCACACAGCAGTACAGTGCCACAGACCTTCTTCAGCTTGCCTGGCGCTACATCCCTCGCCGAATGCCGTACCAGCTCACAGAGCCGAAAGGTGAGCCGCCACTTCCAGCTTCTGGTCCATGATAGGCACCACTGCAGTATGTTCCTAAGTATGAAGACCATTTTCATCAAGTCCTAATATACAAAGGTTTCTGATGGTTCGGGACAGAGTGACATATCATATGTTACCTTGGGACCTTCGAGTGTCCTTTCCAAATAACACACAGAACTTTTGTCGCACCTGCACAACAGAAGAAGCAGTGTGCAGACACCTCGTACAGGCGTCGCTACCCCGAGAGCTGCTAGCCGCGTGTAGCTTTTATTTATGGCGGTTGTTGTAGTCCCGACTAAGCCTCGTGTGGGCGTACACCTTGCTTTGTATATATGTATTTCCTGTTCGTGGAAGCGCTGTGATATATACTTCATATACGCATATATATATATATCGCCGATCACACCATCTGCGTCTTCTTGCTGTTCTTGGTTTGGAACTTGAACAAGAGTTACCTGTACCAGGTATGTACTTTATGTGTGTGTTCTTCACATTAAGGGGCCCCTTCGGTCATCATGATAACAAGAGTACTTGAGAGTTGAAAATGTATGTACTTTATGTGTGTGTTCTTCACATTAAGGGGCCCCTTCGGTCATCATGATAACAAGAGTACTTGAGAGTTGAAAATATATACATTTTTCGTTTACAGCAGCAATACTATTTCTGGTATAATAACACCATATCAGTACTCCTTACGGAAAACGGCATAACTCCAGTTCTAATGCTCAGATCTTCGCCCGTCAAACGTATAACTTGTTCGTTATAGTCTCTAGGAGGTATTGGAACCCTTGTATCTGCAAGGGAGGGCAAGGATTGCTGTGTTTGCATCACGAAACGAAAGTGCTCCGCAGCAAGATATTGATCGTTTAGGAGCTCCTGTTTGGTATCTACACTCTGCTGTGGCCACGTAGGACGCTACGGGCGGTCGAACTAGAGGCCCAGGCACGTTCCTCTACTAGTGCTCGGCGTTCTCGTCGAAAATCTGAGTTAAAACAGTATCAGCAGCCGGAGAAACTGACATTTTTCAAATTCGTCTTGGGTACCAGGGGTATGGCGAGTCGTTTTCGAGTAAGAGGCACTTTTCGTGACGAACAAGGCGTCTGATCGATATGCCTCCCGAGACACAAATGTAGGCCATGATCTAGGCTCTCTAAAACTTATCGACGGGTGAAGATCTGAGCATTAGAACTGTAGCTATGCCGTTTTCCGTAGGGAGTACTGATAAGGTGTTATTATACCAGAAATAGTATTGCTGTTGCAAACAAAATGGAGAATATATATTTTTCAACACTCAAGTACTCTTGTTTCATCATGTCCGAAGGGGCCCCTTAAGTAATTAAAGGAGGCGGTGTCGAAGTGGGAGCTCTGAGAGGTCAGGGAGGGGAAGACCGTGAAAGGGATATTATATATTAGCAAGTATGTTTTCAGCAGTATATATATTCTATGGTCCCCCGTACATAGTGAATAGGATGCAAAATCAGGAAAGACGCTGACTAGGCGTGTTGGATGCCGACGGTTAGAAATAACCAAGGGCACCGCGCGGTGCGGGATGGGACCGTTTTGCCCGCCGCAGGCGGAAAATTATTTGGGTCTTCCCGAGGGGCGGTATGGGAAAATGTTCCCGTTTGTTTACCGCGGGACGGGAATTGGACGGGAAGGTGGGAAACCATTTGGTTGACGGGATTGGACGGGAAGACACGATTCTTTGGCGGTACGGGACGGGACGGGAACCGATTTTTGGCGGTACGGTACGGTACGAGAACCATTTTTCGGCGGTACGGGAAATGATCGGTGAACGGGTCGGGAATAGGTCGGGAATAGGTCGGGAATAGGTCGGGAACCGAGTCGGGAATACAGCAGTATACTCACTTGATCCATCCATGGTCATGCGATGGGAAAACGAATAAACCGGCGGTAGATGGAATGGGAATATCTGCCCCAATAGTGAGATGCGGGATGGGAGAAGCTGTGCCCCATGGTCGGGATGGGACGGGAATCACTTGTATGAGAGTGTGATGGGAATAGACGGGACTGGGCGGACAGCGGGACGGGAATAGTCGGGAATGTGCAGACAGTGGGATGGGAACCAGTCGGGAACGGGAACACGGCCATTAGCGCGGGACGGTAGAGCTCGGGAACAGAAACAGACGATGGTACCGGTCGGGAAATCGCGGTCGGGAACGAAAAATGTGACGGTTTCCCATTCCCGTACCATACCGTTCCCGTCCCGACCACATTTTCCCGTCCCGACCTTTACCGCGCGTACCCTTGGAAAGAACGGGCTAATGTGAAACACGCACAACATAATACGTAGTAAAATAGGCGTTGCAAGGACTGAAAAACAAGGATGTACGGATACCTCATGCCTACCCCGTCACCGGCAACGTCAAGGTAAATGTCATGACGGACGTGCCTTGACAGCCAAACCCGGGGAGAGGGAGTTTTAACTCCCCTGTTTTTGAAAACCCGCTGACGCCCATGATATTGAAAACCTGTTTTTGTTTTTTTTACTAACTATACTGATTGCTGACTGTCTGATGTTTGCCTCGGTCGAAGCTACTGCTGTGTTGTCCTGGTGGTGCTCTGGTGCTGGCGCGCACCAAGCAGCACACATGATAATACAATTAACAGTAGTGGTTCACACAGAAATTGAGACGTTTGTACATTTATTTGCATCCGTCTAGACGGATTGTCCCCTATCCTATGCCGTTGCCTGGCTGACTGCTTGACGGGTTGCCCATCTCCTGACATATTTGCTGAGAATTAGTTATTTTGGAATGGTTACGAAAATATGAAACTTCGTATAATGTACGAGTACAGACAGTAGCAGTAAGTACCTGTTTTTTAGAGGAGACGAAAAAACAAATAGAGCAGAATGGATAAATGACTCACCAAACCAGGGACACGGCCACACCAAGCGTCTTCAACACCCAAAACATTGCAGGCATTTGTGCTTTTTTCTTGAGCTCTGACTTTACTTTCCAGCTTCTTCTTCTCCTGTGGGTACAAGCCGGGGACACCGCACAGGCCACCTGTCGTCCCTTCCCCCCCCCCCAGGTGCGTGCCTTCATCTTTGGCGTGCAGAGTAAAGGTTTAGCACTTCCCCTGTTCGTCAGTTGTCACTCATCACTCGTTCGTGGTTCTCGAGCTTTCCGCTAAAAACTGTTTAAGCAAGAAAGAAAGGTCCTTCCAAGTACGTACATACATATATGCTATGCACTAGGTGACCTTCGAACGGCCGAGAACGAGTTTTGGTAGGCACGAGGACAACGTACCGAGCCACCGGGGTACGCATAGTCTTTTAACGGTACGGTATATATATAAAATTGTATAAACATTGTGTAATGCCTGGCAGAGATCAAGGCCTCTCGAAGGAACGTTGGAAGCCCGAGTAGGCGACCCCCCTCCCCTGCTTCTCGTTGCACGCCCTAAATCACCACTCACTCGTCCTTCCCCCGGCCCCCGTTTCTTCCAGTACAGAGGCAGATACGACTTAGGTCGCGCGGGCGGCGTTCTATGGATGAGGCTGTCGAGGAGAGCTCGGGCAACGTCGAGGCATCGCGTTGTCATGATGGCGCACTTAGCAATACCGACACGAGAAAGAATGCTATCGTCAACGGCTTGAAAAGAGTTCGTGCCTGCGACCACAGGGCCGTCACGGGCCTGATATTCGTCGGCACGCTTGTCGCATGTGAGAGGAGGGAGGGATAGCGATGGTGACGGTGTTGACGCATGGAGTGTGTTTACCGAGACAGGAGTACCACTACTACTACAAGTATACTACTGTGGGACATAGAGTGAGAAGCAGGAACTCTGGTCCAGGCTGGATTTCTTATTTGAGAGAGGGCGCTTTCTACACTAATTTCGAGATAATGACTCCTGGATTTCTTATTTTCCTCCATAACTCGTCCTAGATTCCCTGATAGCCTGTTTAGTGTTACAGTAGTAGGTGTCCTGTACTATATACTACAACTACTACTACTGCTACTTCTATTACTACTACTACTACTACTACTACTACTACTACTACTACTACTGCTACTACTACTACTACTACTACTACTACTACTACTACTACTACTACTACTACTACTACTACTATCTACTACTACTACTACTACTACTGCTACTGCTACTCTACTACTACTACTACTACTACTACTACTACTACTACTACTACTACTACTACTACTACTACTACTACTACTACTACTACTACTACTACTACTACTACTACTACTACTACTACTACTACTACTACTACTACTACTACTACTACTACTACTACTACTACTACTACTACTACTACTACTACTACTACTACTACTACTACTACTACCAGCCACTCTACCATAACTTACTACTACTACTACTACTACTACTGCTACTACTACTACTACTACTACAGTACAGGCTACTACTACTACCACTACTACTGCTACTACTACAGTACAGGACACCTAATAGGAAACAGGCTAATAAGAAAGCCGGGCTGAGATTAAGAGGTGAATCACCAATTCGAGAGTCATCGTCTTGAAATTTGTGTAGAAAGCACCCTCTCTCAGATGAGAAATCCAGCCAGGACCAGACTTCCTGTTTCTTATTATAGGTCCTGAACTGTATAAAAAATGAAGAATAAGAACGACGGTTGTAAGGAAACTTGCTTTTCATTATACCCCGTACACATTTCGGTACGGTATTCGTACTCGTAGCACGGGTGGGAGGTTTTGTCGATTCATGCTGCTTGTTCCGTGCCACTCTTCAGAGCGACCTCATTTTTTAATTGGGTGGACGGTGATGACTGCTGTTTCTTATATTTAAAAAAAATAAAAACAACAGCCGTGAGATCGAGGATATCGTCGAAGCTCATCATCTTTGCTACGAGTAGCTGAGTGTAATACTTCGATCGCGCGTACTTACGGGTTTTATATATCCTCATGCAGGAATTACATCCCGTTTGAGGGGGACACAATCTGAGGCTGTAGAATTCACGAAGCGTGTGTCTATTTGTGCGGGGGGGGGATAAACAAATTAAATACAAATTCAATAGTCTGAAATAAAAATACACTATACGTAGTGTTCCAACGAGTTGACGTGGCAGAGTGGGTCTACAATTAATAGCGTAAGCCATCTGTCGCCATGTCAACGGGTGGAAAGGAAGGTTCAATAATGTGAAAAGCACACACACACATTATATATCTGTATGGGGTATTTTTTATCGTGTGTACTATATATGGGTTTTATGTTTACTACGAACTTGTGTGTTTTTTATACAGATTACAAGGTTCCCCTCCGGGACGTGCCTAGGGGAGTGGCGCAAGGACGAACATGAAAAGCAAACAACATATGTATATGAATTTACTTGGTTTTTGCGAGCGGGCCGGAAATGACTTGGTTTCAGTGTGGGTTCCAAATGGACTCGTTTTTTTGTGGGTGGTATGCATTGACTTGTTTTTAATGTGCTGGCAGGAAATGAACGAAATGAACTTGCTTTCAGTGCGGGGGGTCGAAATGGACTTGATTTCAGAAGGGATCGAAATTGACTTGGCGTTCATTATTTCGTTTGCCCGCCGACAATATGCAGCACGAGTTTCAATATTGATCACTCATAAGCATCCTCGAACAGAAGAAAATCAAGGCCACAGCCAAAACGAAAAGGAAACCTATCAACATACTATACATGAATGAATGTATGTGAAGTCTCACTCCTTTCTTTATCATACGTAACTGCTGTTTTATTTAGTGTCTCGATCGAGAGTGAGCTCTTATTAATAGCTTTTGTTGGTGGGCCGGTAATGACTTGGTTTAAGTGTCGGGATCAAAATCGATTAGGTTTTAGTGTGAGGATCGCAATCGGCTTGGAGTTCGTGTGGTCAGTCGAAATTGACTTTGTTTTCGTGTCGGGGCATCGAAATGGACTTGATTTTTCGAGTTGGCATCTAAAAATCTTGATTTGAGAGTCGGGATCGAACATTATACTTGATTTCAAGTGTTGGGGTCGAAATCAACTTATCGTTTATGGGTGGGGGTGGTTTCGTGTCGGGATCGAAGTCGACTTGATATTTGTGTGGGGGTCGAAATACTTCGTTTTAGGCGAAACACGTACGTACTCGTATAATACGTACCTGGTACTGCATTCCAAAAGAAGTAAGGGAGGAAACTAGAAGAACCCACACACAACTATTAATACCGGTACACACAACAAATCAGTTGTACCCCTGCGAGTGCTCGCGGCCAACGAGTACTTGCCAAATCCCTGAAAAAATATCCGGGTACTCATATCAGCTGTTTCTTGTTGGGCTTTCAGTCGGGTGTATACATAGTGAACGCCGTTTTTTTGGTGTCTACTATGATAATTAGTTAAACTGCCATATCATACATAAGTACAACTATATGTATGTATGGGTTTTATTATTACATACTACACGCCATACAATAAAATAAAATAATTATAAATAATTACAGAGGGCCTTGGAGGGCCCTAAATATACCCACTCGTGCCCGTTATACGTGTGCTGACAGAGATTCCCAGAGTACTAATCGTACGTACTGCTGTTGTAGTCGTCCTCACGAGTACCCGGGCATTTGCTAAAAGGGATAAAGCTCCATAATAAATAGCAGTAAAAAAACAACAGCCGTACTTGTATACATACCTGCATGCCAAATAACGAAAGGAAACAGAGGAAATGTCCGGGTTTCGAACTCACGTTTTATACTCGTGTCGTTACTACGTGATTATTTTCCAGAAATAAATATTGTTCGTTTTTGGAGTAAAACCGCCCGAAGACCGGTATGATCTCATACGTCGGCATGCAGCACGCAGGGCACACGCATGACACATGGAAGACACATGGAACCCATCAACAGCAGCAACAAGCAAGAGAGAGGTGGTGGTGGTGTGGTTTGGCGATGGATTGCTGGCTCCAATGAAAGCGACGACTCGAAGCAACAACAAAGTAGTGCACAGCACATATGTGTTTCCGAGGCACACAGGCCTCTCTGTCCAGAAGTGTAAGGACAGTTGGTATACATGTTTAATGAACAAACGTTGCTTACATTTCGGGACAGCGGAGAGATTCGTACATGAGCATTGATCTGCAGGTACCACGAGTGAGTTTGGAAGGTCGCAGGCTCCGACAAACGCAAATCGCCACTATTGTACGGCACGGATTTATGGCACACGCGTGCATGGTGTGATGCCTGCTGTGCTGCTGGGCGGCAGTGTTGTAACAATGAGGTTGTGCCGTAGCATGCTCTCTGCAGTGCTGCTGCTGTGTTCTTGCCTGCTCCCAGTGCTCCCGGCAAGAAACACACAAAAAAGCGCATGATGGAAAAAAAACAGTCGTGCTCTCTGCATGTTCTGTGGTCTACCTGTGGTATGTCTGGGCTCTCCTGTGTGCGTAGAACGTTATTATTTACTGGCACGTACGTACGAAACACGGCCTCATGCTGAGAACCCGGGAAATCGGCTTATCCACTCCCGCGGGAAAAAAAACTTCGAGCGCCCGCCACGCGAGCCACAGAGCTCGGATCGAGCCCAAACCTCGACCAATGTGTCCGGCCGGGCCTCCCGTGTCGGAGTACTTAGCGTTTTGCCGAAAAGCGCTCGCGCGGAGAGAAAAGTTGCGAAAAGTGCGAAAATTTCACAAACATAACTATACATATATCTAAAATCTTGTACACAGAAACATTCGTGATAAAAGCATGGGTAGATCTTCGTATTGTGCTCTTTACCATATATTTGCTGATAATTCTATAGGATGCTCCCCAACTCCAAAATGTTTCCTAAATGCGGGCCCCAACTACTTCTCAGGGGCCCCTTCAGGCCAAACATGCAACAACACTGCAAAAACAAATCCGTTTTTTTTGTTTGTTTCAGTTGCAATACTATTTATGGTATAATTCACACTTTTTCATGAGTTGTTACGGAAAACGCCATTTATTTCTCTTGTTCCAATGCTCATATCATACCGATGAATAGTTTTAGAGAGCGTAGATCATGGCCAACATTTGTGTTGCCGAGCCCGGATCGATCGGACGCCTTTTCCCTCACGAAAAGTGCCTCATACTCAAACACGACTCGCCATACCCCTCGTGCCCAAGGACGAATTAAACAAAATGGCAGTTTCTCCGGCTGCTGATATTTTTCTAACTCAGATTTTCGACGAGGACGCCGAGCACTCGTATCAATAGTAGTTGAACCTTGATTTTTGTTGAACCTACCTGGGCCTCTGTTAACAGTTCGACCGTCCGTAGCGTCCTACGTGGCCACAGCAGAGTGTAGATACAAATCAGGAGCTCCGAAACGATGAAACAACTTGCTGCTGAGAACGTTCGTTTCGTGATGCAAACGCAGCAATGCCTGCCCTCCCTTGCAGACCTAAGAGCCGCAACACCTCCTATTAGTAGAGACTACCGGTACAACGAACAAGCTAAAAATCGGTCGGGAGTGCGTCTGAGCGTTAGAACTGTGGAGGTATGCCGTGTTCCGTAAGGAGTACGAGTACGACTGCTATTGTGTTATTGTATGTACCATAGATATAGTATTGCTGTGTAGCGAAACAAATATTATTAAGACTCAAGTATTCATTTTTGTTTTTGACCGAAGGGACCCCTTAAAATATTAACACCACCGCTACTACTTGTAGTGGTGTATGCACTGAGCGTACTCGTAGTATCTCTGTGCCGTATTTTTTTTTGACCACAGAACTGGTACCTTTTTAGGATGAAGAATCGGCACGGACACTGGGTGTGCTGGATGTCGACGGGTAGAAGGGAAGGTTTAATGTGAAGAACACACACACATTGTAGAGGCCTGTGAGTTGCAATATAGTTCATGGCGTACTATTAATAGGTGGGTACTCAGACAAACAGCAGTGTACCAGGTACGTAGCTATTTTTGTACCGTTGATTTCTGGAATTTACCTGCGTCGATGATCCCTACGGTCATCTCCGGATATGTACGAGTACAGCAGGTTGGACGAGACATGGCTCCAACACAAACAGTAGTTAGTTTACTATTATATGTGTTACACTCTTTGTTGCGCGTGGTAGTTTACAGGGCTGTGTGTGTTCTTCCTTTATACCCGTCAACATCCCGCACGCCCAGTGTCCGTGCCGAGTCTTCATCCTAGAGAGGCACCAGTTCTGTGGTCACAAAAGTACGACACAGAGATACTACGCTACAGTGCAGTAAGCAGCGCAGACAATGCAATGCCATATACGACAGGCAAGACCTACCCTGCTAGCAATCCAGGTACATGAAATATAAAAAAGTGAATAATGGAAGAGAAAAAGCGATAAGGAAAACATAAACGATAAAATAAAAATAAAAACCTAACAAAGCAGTTCAACAAACAATCAAACAACCAAACAAAAGCATGACAACATAGAAAGAAATAAAGTGTCGTGCTTCTCCCAAAGGAGATGCGACAGACAATAAAAATCAAATGAAATGAACCTAAACGAAAAACAACGTAAACAGAGCAAAACTAAGAACGACAGGAACGGACGGGCAACCGGAGCACACCAAAACACCTTGCACGCAGCCGAGGCAGGTTTGTACCCGTAGTACAGACATGTTCTTCCAGCTAGTCGGTCTGGTACCTTGCTACCCTGTATGCCGTCTCCTTTCTGCTTTCGCCCGCCGCGGTTTCACTACGAACCGCCCCCCGCTGTACAATACCCCAGATACCTACGGCAATTTTCCGGGCATCATTTTGTTTTAAACATCTACCGGTACTTACAAACTGGGAGGAAAATGAACTACCCCCAAGGGTTTCCTACCCAGACGCGACCAGCCCTGTGTACTATGAATAATAGTAAATGTAGCAATGCGATCCCTTTACGTAGAAGCCTTAGCTTTTTAGCCAAGCTCCTGAATCGACGGATATTATTCGAGAAGCTGTGGGTGTTCACTTGCACCCCAGAAACCCCGAACCCGCGATTTCCCCCCCCGCGAATGATACCCAACGAAAACCACTGACGCCACCGCCGAGACGTTGGCCATCGCCCATCATGTTACCCACCCTCGCCAAGAATCAGCTAGTTTGGAGACGTCTGGTATGTGATGTTGTGCTAACTCTACGACGAGCTCCTGGCCACGAAGGCCCTTTCTATCGACCCTACCGCCTTCGGCTCTTTCCGATTGTCGGCCCCCCTCGCCCCCTTTTTCGATTCCCCGGCCGTCCCAGCCTTCCTCCTTTCCGCCTCTCCGTACCTCGCTTCCTCCTTCCTTCCATCTCCCCCTCCCTGGCCTCGCCGCCTTGATTTATTGCTGACGTGTTTCTCATGTTTTTTCTGTACAATGTGCAGCAAAGCCAGTACATTAGTAGCTACATTAGCACAGGACACATAATAAAAAACAGGCTAATAAGAAAGCCAGGCTTATGACTTAAAAGGATAAAATAAATTCGAGATTCGTTATCTTGACGATAGTCTTGAAAGCACCCTCTCTCAGATAAGAAATCCAGCCTGGACCATATTCCATTCCCTGTTTCTTGTTAGTTAGGTGTCCTGTACTGCTTCTGTATAGTAGTACAAACTAGGCCCAGGCCTTTAAGGCATGCCTGAAATAATGCCTGAATGCCCTTTTCTGAAAACAGCGTGCCTGAACGCGATTTTCGTGCCTATCTTGCCTATCTTTTCTCAGGCACGGCCAGGCATGTCAAAATGACAAAAAAGGCATAAAAAAATAACGCCGTTATGTTGGAACTCCGAAATTTAGGGGAAAGGGGGTTATTTGTTGTGTTTTTTTCGCGGGCGCGGTCACACAGGCAGTGCATCAGTGCACGCACAGCGCACAGCCAAGGCATCCCGCACGGCCACAGCTCTGCTAACAGCCAGGGATGGTGTCGTCCCAGAGTATCACGATACCACCTTCTGGGTGGCAGGCACCATGCCCGGTGAAGAAGGAAGTACGCACACACCACCAGCAGTTTCGTAGATTGCGGTAGAGAGGGGTCAACGGTCAACACCAATCGTAGTGTGCCGTCAAGTGAGGGTCATTGGGTGACGTAGAACAACACTCTTGCTTGGCGTCTTCTGATACGCAGGCTCTTCACGGAACGATGTAGACTAGGCAACGGGCTTTCAATGATTTGGATGGCGCTTTCTTGTGGTTTTTGTGTCGGATGAATCGACCGATCTATCGCTGAAGGTGATGGGGCAAACAGAACCAACGCTGGGGCTTGATGGTTTGCTCGCCCGCGCATGCGCAAGGTTTGGATTCGAAATTGATGATTAATTTTTATTAACAGTGCGAATCAAAGCTCGTTTTGTTTCATACATATATATGAGTTATGGCTTTAGAGGAGCGTCCCCTGTTCCATTATTAATAGGTACGCAACACTTCGCGGAAGCCAAAAAACACAAGCTGGAGTGTAGCTTTCCCAAGCCGTAACGACGATGAATGATGGCATAACCGTACGATGGTTCACGTTGAGCCAGTACAAAATACCTATTAATAGTCGAGTCTCGAGGAAATTTGCGTATCGCCGACACCAATATTCTGGTGAATATATTCTGCAGTAGTTAACGCGCACACCTGCAGCCTTGTTTGCTGTTGTATCATATAATACATGTACAAAATTGCGGCTGCTGCTCGGAGAGAGCTCGACAGCTTTTCTTAGACGTAGATTTTTGCCCTTTTCACGATAACTGGCGATGACGTCCACCCGGCGACACGCAACTCCCTCATCGTGCTCGCCGACCCCTGCTCTGCCTACTCTGCCAAGGGCGGTCTCGGCCGTGCCCAACTCATGTCTCACGGGGCTGCGATTTTTCCAGGATTACATGCCCTTTTTGTCACGTGCACATACCATACCAACCAGTACATGCTTTTTTGTTTTACACGCAAACCGCATTATTCAAGATTCCGTTTTTTTATGTAGACGACCAACCCGGAATGTTATCGTACCGGCTCCTTTTACTGCGGATATACACGTACGTATTATATGTACGAGTACCAGTACCGCTTCAAGCAGTAACAGAGTATCATATACAAGGTAATTTTTAATATGCGATGATATTTGTACAGTATTCATACGTGCGTGGTATTCAGCAGTATGATAGTGGTCGGTGTGTGCCTGGATATAGTACCGGGCAGGGTCTCGCGGGCGCTCGCGGGCGTGGACATGCGGGCGGTGGGCGCTGCAGCAACGTTTACCAAGAATATGGAAAGCGCACATACAAACCACACACGCTCTTTTTTTTTTACACGCAGCTACTGCTGTACATGCATAATCAAAGATTCCGATTTTTTTATGTTGACGACGAACCCGGATTTTTATGAGACCACGTACTATCTGTATGATCTGTAGTATGTACGTATATATGTACGTACGTCGTATAGTTTGATGCTGCTCGATCCTATCATAGCATACGAGTTATATACTCGTCGTACCCGAGTACTGCTTACTTAAAGTGAGTACGAAGTGTTACACATTCAAGTATGCTCACCTCGGTACTGTTAAACTCCTTACTATTTAGTGCGCTGCGGTAGTGATGATGTCGTTTCGAATCTTCACGACTATGCCGGTTTCGTAATAAAATCGACCGAAAAAACAAAAAAAGAGCCACTGCTGTACGTACAAGGGCTGCGCATCCATGCCGGCGTTTTGTTTTTGTCCGCTTTACGTACGTACGTACTTGCTGCTATACTTTCTGGACTGCTGCTGTTGCTGCTGCTGCTGTTGCTGCTGCTGCTGTTGCTGTTGCTGCTGTACATGGGTTATATACTACTACTACTACTACTACTACTACTACTACTACTACTACTACTACTACTACTACTACTACTACTACTACTACTACTACTACTACTACTACTACTACTACTACTACTACTACTACTACTACTACTCCTACTACCACTACTGCTACTACTACTACTACTATTATTGCTGTACGTACTGGTGCTGCTGTATACTGATTCCACACTGCTGTTGTTGTTGTTGTGGGTGGTGGGTGGATCGGTTGGTGCGTGTGTCGATCGGTTGGTGCGTACGCGTACGTACGTACGTGGTTCGGTGGGTGGGTCGGTGGTTGGGTGGGTGGGTGTGAGTGAGTGGGTGTGGGTAAGTACGTGAGTAAGTGGGTCGGTGTGGGTGGGCGGGTGTCGGTGGGTCGGTTAGTACGTGGTTGACTGCATGTGTCAACTTGCCTGATCAGCGCATTTTGCGTTCTATCATAGGGTGTGGATCGTGGCCCGGTTATTATTCGGTGTTTTTGTTTTTGTCCCCGATTATACCGGCCCCGCCCTGGCATGGTTCGGGGTACCACTGTTAATAGTACGTATATAATACCAGGTATGTGCATGTGGCTCTCTYTGTATAAGCGTGYTATTTATGTGTAAATTAAAATGGCCTTCTGTTGTTTGTTGTTTGCTGCTGCTGTTGTTCGTCATTGTACACACCTGCCACTCCAGGTGTTCTTCGATACAGTATCACTTACCATCAATATATTTTATTATATATATAAGAATAATACATACTCGTACGGTACGAAGAAAATTGTTGTTGAAATTCATCAGTACAGGACAATGATAGAACCCAGCTAATATTTCCAAGGAAATAAGAAGTTCGGGAACCGTTCTATGAAGTTAGTGTAGGACGCACCCTCTGGAAAAAAAAACAGAAACCCAGCCTGGTTATATTTATTGTTTCCATTATAGATGTCCTGTATTACTGTACACCCCTTGGCAGTAAATTCGCTTTTGTTCGCCCTAATTAAGCTTATTTTTTAGTATTCCTAACTCTATCTTCGCCGTTACGGGAATTGCGCGAAGCCGAGGCGGGCGTCAGCCCGCCGCGGCGAGCCCCCCTTGTACGTATATCATTATATTTTTAAGCTAGTAATCGTATTATTAGTATTTTTTGCCATTCGTTGCTCCGAAACTTCAATCAAGTATCATAGGAAAAACGCAGGTGTGCAGTTCCAAAGGGAAAATGCTAACTAATTCCAAGTACCAGGTAGTCGTCTAGTGGTTCGTCTCCGAAAACGAAGGTGCAGTTCAAAATGTGTTACAGTCGCGTGTTGAGCAAGATAGGCATTTATGTCTAAAACCCTAAACTACTTGAAATTAGTGTCGGGTTGAGCAAGATAGGCATTTATGCGTGAAACCCTTAACTACTTGAAATTGGTGTGGATTGAGCAAGATAGGCATTTATGCCTAAACCCTAAACTACTTGAAATAGTGTGGATTGAGCAAGATAGGCATTTATGCCTGAAACCCAAAACTACTTGAAATTAGTGTGGGATTGAGCAAGATAAGGAAGTAAGATAGGCATTTATGCCTGAAACCCAAAACTACTTGAAATTAGTATGGGATTGCGCAAGATAGGCATTTATGCCTGAAACCCTAAAACTACTTGAAATTAGTGTGGGATGGGCCTTGACGGTTTCAGGCACGTTTAAGGCATTATTTCAGGCATAGATAGGCACGTTTAAGGCATTTCAGGCATTTGCCTATCTACGTGCCTATTTCAATTTTTTTCGCCTGCGGCGGGCCTATCTCCATATGCCTATTTGCGCCTGCGGCGTGCCTTAAAGGCCTGGGCCTAGTACAAACTCTAGCGCGGAATGTAGGAACTTGCGCATTTCAACATTCAACTGAAATGGTCCTTACATTTCGGATCGGAGGGGTATTTCGTGAGCCTGGCGACTACAGACACATATAATACATGGTGTGCTGGATGTCGGCGGGTAGAAAGTAAGAATGACGGTTTAATGTGAAGAACACACACATATCGTAGCTATTCTGTCCACCGAAGGTATGAAGGTTCCGAAGTTTGAAGTGGCACATCTTCGACAATCATGACCTCGTCAACCCTTCCCTCCCGTAGTTACGCGTACTGTATTTTGATCACTTGATATTGATTACTTCCAGAATCTTGACCTTGTCAACCATTCCCTCCCGACGTTAAGGTATCCCAATACAGCAGTGCGTGTGTTCTTCTCTGTGTCGTAGTTTTGTGGCCACATAACTGGTACCTTTTTATGGTGAACACTCGGCACAGACACTGGGTGTGCTGGATGTCGAAGCCGTTTACCATAAAAAGGTACCAGTTCTGTGGCCACAAAACTACGACACAGAGATATTACGCTGCATGCAGTGCAGTAAGCAGAGCAGACAATGCAATGCCATATATTATACGACAGGCAAGACCTGCCCTGCTAGAAATCCAGGTGCATGAAAGAGAAAAAAGGAGTGAAAAAGAAGAGAACAAGCGAAACAGGAAAAAGAAAACATGAAGAGGAAACAAACAAAACAGAATTAAAGATAATCGACGAACAATCAAACAACCAAACAAAAACATGACAAAACAAAGAAGGAAAACGACGTGCTTCTCCCAGAGGAGATGCGACAGACAATAAAAATCAAAAGAAATGACGCGAAATGAAATGAATTGGAAAACAACGTATAACAGAGCAAGGCTAAGAACGACAGAAATGGACAGGCAACCGGAGCACACCAAAATCAACCTTCCAGGCAGCCAAGGCAGGTTTGTACCCGTAGTACAGTAGTATTGTATGATCCCTGCAACAAGAAACCCCAAATCTGAGCAAGCTGGCTTGTTTTTTCGAATTTTTGTTCATTTTTCTTTCGGTTTCCTATATTTCAGCGCCTCTGGATTGCTGGCAAGTGTATTATGTCGTGCCAGTCGTACATGGCGTTGAAGTATCAACCCTGCTTGAGAGTTGACGAGGGAAGAAAGTGCTGAAATCTTCTCGCGATAAAAATGCAAAGCAAGAACCGTAGTGGGGGAGGATGGAGAGGAGCCTACTTTGTGACCCCGGATCTGAGCTACGACTAGGGAGGGAGAAAGACGGAAGTGCGAAGATAATAAATGGGAT
>MEHQ01002749.1:374722-491489 GCA_008828725.1 Saccharina japonica | reverse complement strand
TGTTTTGGTTTTTCTCTGTTTCACAGTCTGTGACCACAGAATTTGTATCTCTCTAGGATTGGGAATCAGGACAGGCACTGGGTGTACTGATGTGGTTGAGTAGAAAGAACGGGTTTAATGTGAAGACAACAACAACAACAACAACTGCTGTATATATGTGTACAACCACAAGTTGTGCATCGTACTTGGAAATTTCCTAGAAACAACAAAATTTCAGTACATGGTCGCCGATCGTCGGACGTCCGGACTAATAACTACCACTCTGTCGCAAAATATAAGCATCAAATTCATATCAATATTGATTAAATACGGTGCCTATTTTTCGGGACAGAGGGGTGCCGCATAAGAAAACGGCAGCAAGGAACGTTCAGCAGCAGGCTTCAAGAACCAGTCACGCGCGCAAGCATCTCGAGAACGTTCACTGCTGCGAGTCAGTTAGCACGCACAACGATTCGGCACACATAGCAGAAGTCTAGCCGTATGCAGACGAGCGGGGTCGAGCCTCTGGGCAGAGATGTGCCCATCGAGCGCACAACCAACATGCCTTGAGCTCTGTGGGCTCATTCATTCTTTGCCTGACGTCTTTTCTTCATTTTGGCCGAGAGGGAGCCGCCTTGTCAACACCATCACACTGCATTCATTTCTTCGGAGCGAAGCAAGCAAAAAAAAGCAAGCACACGCGCCTAACACCGGCTCGCGACAAAGCGTCTGGACTATCGACTCGCACATCGTCCACGACAACGCCACAAACAAGCGGACACACCTTATGAACGGGACACTGCACGTGAGCTCGTACACGGGTTTATTGGGGGGAGCGTAGTCAATACTGCTGCTGCTGTTCGCGTATTCCTGCGTGTTGCATTTTTGTTTCGCGGGTTACGCAGGAGCTACTGTGTCATTAGTATATAGATACTCGTAGGTACTGTGTAGTGTATTATATATTCATATTATTAATAGTATGAATGGCACGCAGCTCCTGCAGCCTGGTCACGTTCTGGGTGTGGAGTGTAAACGGAAATTAAATATGTAAATAAAGAACAATAAATCGAAGCCCATACGATAGAAATTGGTTTCGCTTCCGTTGCGTGTACCAGGCACCGTTATTTTCCTGGTGGGAGGCCTCTCCTTCAAACTGATGGACCTGTTTACAAATGATTGTGTGTTGCGTTTTTCGATAGATACTGCTGTAGTGAGCACCTGCTTTGAACGTATAGCCCTTGTTGTAAAAACGCATAGAAAAAACAGCAGGATGATATACACTAGGGCTATACTCGTACGATGGGAAACCATTGTTGCTTACTTCGTTTTATGTCTGGTAGTGGATACTGTTAATAATCAATTGTCTTCAAATATATGCTTACATCCACACTACGTACCACCAGGTATATACGAGTATGAATATTCAAAAGTCCAAGGTAAACTCTGTGTAACTAATTAATTTTGGCCCACACTCACAGCAGTAGGAGTAGAAATACATTCGATGGGAGAAGTTTCGTGTATCCCTACTGTACAACAAGTATGAGTATGTGGGAACTACTGCTGCTGCCGTGTACCAATATATATATATGTTTGTGCATATATACCTACATCGACCCAAACGTTTGCCAAGCAATCAGGGATTATTCATAATTTTTATGTGTGAAAAGTATGATTGAAATAAGAAGAGCCGAACAGCAGTGTCCGATGGCAAATAGGTGAAACATGAATATATATGTACGCATACATACTGAAAGTGTACCGTAGATCCCTACTACTGTATGTGTGGAAACTAATAATCAACGTGTTGATATGTTCCCTTATATTATGTGTGCCTTGTGGAAATTGATCCTTCAATGTCTTCAAAATTATATCAACATTCAGTGCAGAACACCTAATATTAACAGACTAATAAGAAAATCAGGCCGATATTTAGAGGCAAAATAAGAAATTCGGGAGTCGTTACACGCTGGTTCAAGTATACCGCGGAAAATTCAGTCAGTGGTCAATGTCCACGCCGTTTTTCGGAGATAGACCCTGAAATTTGGCACACGTGTTTTATGCGCCCTGCCCGACTTTAACGCATGTTTTTTTTTTTTTTTTTTTTTGTCAGATATAATTTGTGTTGTGCTCGTAATTGTTTGGGAAATTTGGGTCTTAGGAGATGAAAAATATCCGGCGAAAAAAAAAAAAAACATTCGGAAAAGGCTCGGGTAGGGCGCCTTTAACACGTGTACCAAATTTCAGGGTTTATCACCAAAACACGGCGTGGACATTTGTACTTTAGTGCGGTAAAAATGCAAAAAAAGGCGTCCCCTCGTAATTACTTAGTTTCAGTATATAATCGATTTTGGGAGTTAAATATGACTTAATATCAGGGCCTTGCTCGGGAAAATTCCCGAACGTTGCGGGAATCGGGGTAAATCAACCATATCAAACTAGCAAAGGAGAAATAAACAAAGGAAAAAGCACCACAAGGAAGACCAAACCACGGCGAATCGAATGACGACGTTTTCATTTATTTTTACCAAGTAGGAACCGCGGTATGGCCACGGGAATTTTACCACGGGAATTCAAAAGCAAATTCCGGTGGTAAAATTCCCGTGGCCATACCGCGGCTCTTACATCATAACAAAAAAAAAAAAGTTTGTCATTCGATTCGCCGTGGTTTGGTCTTTCTTGTGGTGCTTTTAACATTGTTCATCCGGCATTGGTTAGTTTGATATGGTTGATTTACTCGATTCCCGAAATCTCCGGGAATTTTCCCGAGGAAGGCCCTGCTTAATATGATCATACGCAGTCATATCTTCGAATATTTGCGTGAAACTTTGTACAAACATGCCTTGCACCACCTGGAACCGTCTCGTTTCTGAAACAACAAAATGGGGGGAAAACATGGTTTCCGGAAACGCCTGACTACTACTGTTGACCACTTTGAAGGCCTGTGATTGGTCGGGCCACATTTTCGGCGGTAGCGCCAGTTCTACGCCCTCGAACAGAAAACTGGCTATGTCGCCCTCTTCCACTGTTCACGGCGGTCAGTATGATACCAAATATGTGACATTGGAGTTGCTATTGCATGCGGCATTCATGACTGACGAAATGTGCGGTGATATGCCTGAACCAGCTCGTATATACTTATTATGTCGTACTCGTACTACATGTAGTCTAAATAGCAGGTAGAAGGCACCTTGACAGCCGCAAGCGCCACGGAGGCCCCAAGAGAACATAACATAATAAGCACAGGAAAATACATAAGATAAAATGCAGCAGTACGTGGTGTTTGGCCATGGCGTCCAGCAATTAATAGTGCGGTCTGGCACTGCTACCGACGTACTCCTGTGCTGGATATACGGCGTATATGCGCTGCAACATGATACCGCCGCTCCTCATGTCACCACGGCAAACGCATGTTTGGTGGTTTTTTTTTTGTGCCAAAAGGTACAATCCCCTTCTCATCGGAAAGGCAATTACCTATTAGGAAAACCGGGTGTTTATACTATTACGGAGGACCATAGTAAATAGGACCACATATTGTTAGTAAAAATAGGTAAATATATAGATGTTTGTATATACCGTAGGTCCTATTTACTAGGGTGTCCCGTAATACTACTACTGCTGTATAACGTAGGAATGATTTAAAGGTATGCCCCAAATTCGATGGAAAATTTTTTGTGAAGTTAGTTGTTGTTCTGCTTGTGAAGCTTTAGTTTGTCGCAAACACTTCATCCTATCAATACGAAATGTAATATTCCACGATCAATACTCTGTAGTGTGCGGCAGTATAAGGCAATAGAGCAATCCCACGGTAGGGGTACCACTTTTAGGCTCCATATTTTCTGACCGGTTGTGTTTCTCACGTGAGTAACCACCAGATACTACAATTAAGTTACTGGTATATTGGTTTTTGGACTACCGCATTGGAAGGTTTGGCCGGGTTGCGCGAGCGAATGTTTCCGAAGTCATGTTTCGGGTGAGATATTGAGCTCCTCATGTGAGGAGCTCAGAAAATTCTGCTGCGCCCATACCGTGGGATGACTCAATACCAGTACGGTACAGTGACTGATACATTTTTACGAGAAATACTGTATACCGCTTTCCTGTGCCCACAACATCATCAGTGGAAATCTCCAAGCCTTTTCACGTGGTACATACCACAAATCACTCCCAAACATACTATGGCATGGTGGGCACGAAACAGTCCGTCCGCGAAGCTTGGTTGGTTGTGGATATACCCAAGCAACACAGCGGGAAAAAAGCTGCGGCGGCATAACCATACCGTATACGCTGCATGCAGCAGTAATATCAATATTGTCAGTCGACAGTAGTGGTGCGTAGCATCATCGTCAACGTTGATCACTCATAATCTCTCCGAAAAGAAAACCACGAAACCAAACAAGAGTCCTGTTAATACGCACAACGTGAACAACACTCAGCTCACCTTCGCCTTGGGGAATTTATATATAGCTATAGCTACCCCAGTTTCTCCATGTATTTGCTGTCCTTGCTCCTTCCCTCTCCGTACATATCTATTTTTTTTTTACATACTAATATGCCGCATCCCAGCTTCATCCCCACGCCATTTCGACGTAGGTCTGTTATTCCACCATCGAAATTCCCTGCTCATCCATAGCATCCTGGTGGTCCCAAAGCTGGGATATGAAGCGCGAAACCACCCTAACAAAAGTGATCTGGATATGGTCACCGAGATGATTCTTAGGGGAGCGTTTTCCTTCACCACCTACGAGCTGGGCCAGCCAAGAAACTTACAAAGCTTCCTAATTTCGTATCTCGTGAACCACCGCGAATTAGGCTAAACAATTTTGAAGCGCCAATCCTGACATAGCAGTGCTTGTGCAAAAAAAAACTGTATATGAACAATTATAAACGTATTGTTTTCTCGGCTCGATCTGGCCGAGATATCCCCGAAAACTCGAAAACAACATTTTTTTCATTTTAAGTTCCTATACAAAATGTCATTTTCGATCAACGTAAAATTTGGTGGAGACAATGCTGAAGACACAAGGAGAATATCGATGTAAGTCTCGTTGCCCAATTCACCACCCATCAAGAAATATGACCAAAACTCGATTCCATATATAAGTCAAGTAATTACGGAAGAAAATGGTATTTCCGCCATGCCCCGACCAATTTCGATATTTTTACTCTGCTATTTTCACCACGTCTTTCAATCGTACGTGCAGAAATACCTGCCGCCTGCCCTTTTTGCTTTTTTTTTTTTCAAGTAGTTTTGATCGCTTTTGCATTTTTTTCGATTTTTGGATCGTCGTATCTCTCTCGAGGAAAAAAAAAAGAAAAGGGCAGGCGGCAAGTGTGTTGATTAGTACATGATCTACACCGTGTCCACATTCCATGTCTAAATTCGTTAAACTGGTCGGGGCATGGCCAATCTGCTTTAAAAACATTATTTTGGCTGGCCCAGCTCGTACCGTATGTATGCTTTCCTTTTCAGGGCTTTTCCCCGGATTTTTCCTCCGGGATGTTTTCGCGCGGTACCGTGACGGGAGATTGGGATTGTCCCGCGGTCCCGTGACAAAAGGGAATTATCTCTTCTCCCGCAGACCCACATATATTTTGCAAGGCTCCCCCTCGAAACTTTCTTGTGGTTGACTTGAAATCCAGGGGGAGTCGCAAGCTAAAAAGACGACGAAAACACACCAGGCGTTTTCGTTCCTCATACCAGCTTCTTACGTACATCGGGCAAGAATGAAAAACATAAATCGTCGCTTGAACGCTGAAGAAAACAATGGTAGACACCGGGCAGGTAACCGGGCAAGCAAGTAACACCGACCCAACCGAACGAGTTCGTAGTTACTAATAGTTATTTACCTATACCCCCTCCCCAGTCTCTAGCGGTAGGGCAGTATGGGTATATACTTAGTATACCGCTTCCGCACAAGCGAATCCCCCGGAAATATTACACGTGGTACTGTTACCTATATATCGTTCCACCGCCAAATAATGGTGAATTGGTTCCCCGAATCCAGTGTGTAGAGTAACGTCAAATCCCGCTGACACGTACACTATGTACGATGCATGCTACGACGGAGGTGCACCTGCATACAGGACATTTTCTGAGGGCGGTAACTTGAGGAGCTCTATGCCTCACCCAACAACTTATTTTTAAAAAGGGAAATAAAAAACTACCCGATGGGCAATACCGTGACCTACAGTAAGTATACAATGAAAAATATGGCAACACACGAATGAAAAAACGACGATTTCGGGTTAAGGAGACCCCTCGTTTAGAAAAAAAATCAGCCAGAAAACTGCTACCTCTACCGTAGCACGCGTCGTCACACATAAAAATTACGTCTATAAAGTTCGAATTTCACAGAAATGCTACGACTGTAGTCACTCCGCGAAAAAAGTGTGACTACACCACAGGCGGTACGTACAATTGTCCGGCGACGGGTTGGATAATCATGTATGTATGTGCCTGTTCCTATAAATATTCAGATTTATTTCATTGAACGAAAATCAAAAGTGGACTTCAAAGCTATCACAAATAGTTCCTCTAGGTAGTTCACCCTTCTTAGTATACGCTTACACGTAGGAGTATAACATGCAGTCACGGTGTATTGTTGCGGATGCATAAAAAACAATCTGCGTTTTAGTATGCTTCGCGGAACACCGCCCACTCTCGTCAGCGCATAGGCGGCGGTTTTCTTTCAGGTCCACTTGTTTCGGCCAATCAGAGAGCCACTTGGCTCAGTGACGGCCTACATGTTTTTTTGCGCTTTCTACAGTTTCGCGATATGGACAGCCGTGGGGTCGTTCGTGAACTCTTTTTGCTAACAATACTTGCACCTCACATTTTGAGTGAGGTCCATGATCGCAAAGACTCATCCCAAGTTAGAGATTTTGCACCTTTGACTGGTCCTACCCTAAAGGGGTCGTACATATATCCGACATTGTCAGCCGGTCAGAGCCACACAGCCGAGGTGACTACTATAATATATATGTGCCGTCTCTCGAGATTTTAAGCTGATTCGGCCCCGCGATACGCACCGTCATATAAAGGATCGTTTGTTTCGTGACAAAAACAATATATTGCATTTGCCATTTCGAGTGAGGTACAGAGGGAGGTACCTAACCAACCCGCTATCGTGGCGTAAACGCGGTGGTGATAATCGGGGTATCCCCTACCCCCCCGACCACGTACGTACGTATATAGCACCAGTCGTTTTGGCCTTCCGAGGCGAAATTATGTCACTGGGACAGGCGGATCTCCTCAAGTGAACAACTACCGGTTACTACGGACGCGGGCTAGGATAGAGGTAACAATGTTCGGCTGAAACGGTTTTGGTATGCTCCTTAACCCATTCAGAACTGAAAAAACAAATCTCGCACTTATTCCAAGTAGTTTCTCCCCAAATTCGTGGGATCAGTTCTGAAGGGGTTAACCCTACGTATACCGTTGGACGTTCATAGTATACCTACTGGGGGTCATGGGATCGTTTGTCGGGTAGAACTTTCGTTTTTTTATCCGAAACCTTTTTCTGGTTGAGGCGTGTACGACGTAGAAGAGCTCCTCAAGTGAGTAGGTAGCTCAGACAAAAACATGGTACACGTCTACCGTACCATGCGTCCACGATAGTTTTACTTTTACGACGCGTGCTACGATAGAGGTGTGGCACTTTTTGGCTGCAACGTTTTCGCAATGACGGGGTTGTCCTTCACCCAATACTGTCGGTTTTTTTTCGCTTATTTTTTCGTGATGACAAAATTTTCGATACATATTTCAGCCATGGGAGCTTTTCATCGGGTGTATCAATTTTATTTTCCTTAAAAACCAGTTTTCGGTTGAGTTATTGAGCTCCTCGTGCGACCGCCCCTAGAAACAAGATGGTTCACCTCTACCGTCGCATTCGCCCTACTGCTATATATATACATAAATGGATTCGTTTCAGGACTACCATTAATCGCGCATAGGAACGGTGTGGTCGCGACAGATTCGCGAACGATTATTTTCGAAGTCATGTTTCGCGTGAGATATTGAGCTCCTTGCTCATCTGAGGAAATTAGACAATAGGTCAGGCACCCCTATAAGGTGTGGCATTGCCCCAAATCGCGCGAGTAGAGTAAACGCGGTAGTGAAAAGGATGGCATCACCTGCCCCCCCTCCCACCGCTGTCGTAGCACCAATCCCAACTTCTCGCCGCCGTGCGAACAAGCGATGTCTGTCACACTCGGCATCCCTCGGTGTCGCCGGAGGAAGATCGGAAACCGCCGCCGGAATCAGCGAACATGGGAACGCCCATAAGAACCGCACCGGGGATGGACAGTCCCGGGGACGGACTATTCCGTCCCCGGAATGGGGGCGGGTGTTCCCCCGCGAGACATAGGGAGTTCTCAACATTTTCGGAGGCGTGTTTTGTCTCGGGGGTATTTCTCTGTGTCCTTCATTTTGTGAGTTCGTACGTGTGGAAGGTGTAGTTTGGGTTTCAAGTTTAGTTTTTGTTGGTCACTCCACCTCCCTCCTCCCCTCATTTGTGCGGGGTGGAGATTATTTGCTCCGCACAAGGGGAATGTACGTACCCACGAGGCAGTCATATAGTACTCCCATTGCTGTCTCTAGAAGTGGCCACACCGGAATTTAATTGAAGCTATCATCCATATGCAAATCCGCCTCACAAGCGGTCCTTAGTAGGATGCAGGTCACCCTTCATGCGACTCGTCCAACACCTCACGGTGCTTCGTTCGTGGTGCAAGCAAAGTCTACTGGGTGGTGAAAACCCAACGTGCTCCGTCCCGGAATGGTAGTGATGCGAGGGGCTCTGGTTATACGACTACGGCCGTGAACAACATGAATACACCCCCGTGCTATTGTAGTACCAATCCTAACGTCTATCGGCCGCGCTAGCGCGCGGTGCCTGCTACACGCAGCGTCCCTTGGTGTCGCCGGCAGAAGGTACTCCGTTTCTGGGATAGACAGCGCCGGGGACAGACAAGTCGGTCCCTGTAATGTGGGCGGGTATCCCCCCGCGAGATGGAAGGTGTTTCCAACACGTTCGGAAAAGGGTTTTCTCCCAGGGGTGTTTTTTCTGTGTCCCTCATTTTGAAATTTAATCTGTGTGGAAGGTGTAGTTTTGTTTCAAGTTGTGTTTTTGTCGATGACCCCCCCGTCCCCGCGCGCGAACACACCAGCAGGCCAGTATAGCAAGTCGTACTCGGAAAGTGTGTGGGTACCAAAAGCACCGCACTATTACTAGCAACAGGTACTGTTCCTGTCGTTCGCTTGGACAAGCACCGCGGCAATACGCACTGCTGTGGTTGGGCGTTTGTACGACCAAAGTCATTGGGGATACGAAGTGACTATCTACGGCGGGGACGAGAGATAGGCGGGGGCGGAATCGCGAGCTTTGCCGGTGCTGCATTGAGCCGAGGGCTGTCTCCGACGATGGCGAGGGTTTCGAAAGGTATTCATTCACGTACGGTATACTATAAGACACGCCGCGCATGCTATACGGTAGAGGTTTCACCATGCTTTTGCTGAGGAACCTCATTTGAAGAACTTACTAGTAATAGTAAGTTAAAAACTGATTTCGGAGGAAAACAAAAAGGGCGGTATGTACCCGATAAGTAATCCCATGTCCTAAGTACAACAACGGAAATTATTGCACCACAAGAATACTTATACGTATGCCGTAAGAGGTGGGGTTAAGGAGGTAAACCCCGCTATTCACAACACGTTTCAGAATAAAAGAGCCCGCCCACCGCTATCGTAGCACGCGTCAGTAGGCCGTGGAATAAGACACCACAGTTCCAATGTGTTTTTGTGAGATATAAATTTGAAGCTCCTGAAGTGTGTGAGAAGTCTCGACGCGTGCTGCACTATATAGAGGTTCTATACCGCCGTTTGGCTGAAATATGTTGTGAAGGGCCTATTAAAGTCTCCTTGAGACTCATCCCACGGTAGGGGCGTAGCAGATTTTTGTGAACTCCTCACATGAGGAGCTCAATATCTCACCCGAAACATGACTTCGGAGACATTCTTTCGCGCAACCCGACAAAAACTTCCAAGGCGGTAGTCCAAAAACAAACGTACCAGTAAAATAATAATAGTGTCCGGTGGTTACTCGCGCGAGGAGCTCAGCCGGTCAGAAAAGATTGGGCCAAAAAGTGGTACCCCTACCGTGGGACTGCTCTTAACCCAAAATCGTCGAAATGCCACAGTGTCTTTTCGCACTGTTTTTTCGTACACCTATATAAAAGACATGGCATTTCTTCAATCTGGGTGAAGTTTGGTTTTTTGTTGTGTCAACATCCGTTTTAGGGGGGATTTCTAATGGCATTCGATGAGTACAGAGCTTCTCAAGTGAGGAACCCACGAAACAGAAATGGAGCAACGTCCTACCGTAGCATGTATGTATGTGTCCTGTCACAAAACAAACGCTGAGCTCACGAAGCTTTGCTGCAGCACACGTCCTACGATGCTCGATTTTATTGAAAGGCACAAGTAAATGTCACCCTTTTAGATTTCCATGGTTAAACGTCGGCGAGGAGTTGGTAAATAAATGCATTCATATGAGGGACTGTATCATTACTGTAAGTTTGTAAAGTATTCAGGGATGATTAACACATATTTTTCAATTGTATGGTTAAAGCAAGAGCTGCACAGTGTCAGATGGCAAACGGAACATTATCAGAGGTAGCACCTACATTGGTCCCAAGGCCCCAAACATGTGAGGTCGCGCTCTGTACCGCACACTCCAAAAGCGATCCCCGACAAAAAACAATGTTTAAGTGAAACCCGGTAGACGATCCCATCCACGGTGTAGGTATACCGTGCAACACATTGACGCGTTCCACGATAGGGGTAGAGTCGCTCTTGTGTTGCCTTTTATGGGAAATATTTTGGCGTCTGAGCACTAACACCCTGAGGACACACGGTAAGGTAGAGGTGCACTTACTGTTTTCTGAGGTTCCCGACTTGGAGAAGCTCTATACTAGTAGCAAGGCAAAACCATATTTTGAGAAAAGCTGAAAGCGCAACTCGATGCAAACTTCCATGGCCTAGTCATATAAAACGCCTTATTGCAAAAAACGGATGATCTTCCGACCATTTCGGGTTCAGAAAAATGCTATCGCTATCGTCGTATCAGGCGTCCAGCACAGGTTCATTTGGAGGGGTACTAAACTCCTCATACGAACGACACATACACCCCGACAGCGTTCCAAGGTGGTGAGGGTAATGCTCAGGGCGCAAATGTTCATGTTTGGTGCGCATGCGTGTTTAGCCTATCTCTTGTTCAAAGCCGCACCGAGTCATACACAATTGTCACCATCAGTGTAGCAACATAGCAAACGTACGCCTTTTGGATTTGGTCTTGCACGTTGAAGAACACACAGCATGCGTTTGCCAACCTCCGGTCTTTCTCCGCTATCGTGTGACGTCACTCCCCCCCGTCCCGCCCACAAAACTACAGGCGGAGCCGACTTGCCCTTGAGCGCACTGACCGTAGCTCTTAACCATGCATACGACGGACTCAATTGGTACGGTTCCACGAAGGATCTGCAGATGGTGTGTTTAGACTTGTGCGTGATATGCCGCGACCTTGCGATGTCGCACGTTGTCGTATGCACTAGTACACCACGTCATTTATGGCTACGACGCGAGGAGCACGCTTTCTGGAATAGACGACGTGCCTCACGCGTTCCGGCACTGAGAGCTAGCGCGATGACGTGGATGTTACCCCCAGTGTGTTTAACGGGCGGGGGGAAAGCGTTGTACAAGCTACCCGGCTCGCTAACCGCAGGGCTATGGCGGTTTGTACATCCAAGGAAGTACGGCAAGGGTATGAGCAGCGTCTGGTGGCCTGAGACACTGAGGAAAATAACCATTGGGCCATCGTTCAACTATGCAGTTGAGGATATCGTGTGGCCAACATGCCTAGAGCAGCTGGTCTTCGGACGAGACTTTTGCCAACGTATCGACGGAGTCGTCTGGCCGGCCTCGCTGAAGCACCTGACATTCGGCTCCTGCTTCGACATGCCCATCGACACCGTAGTGTGGCCGGCCACGCTGCAATCGTTAACATTCGGAGACTGCTTCAACCGGCCGGTTGACCGGGTTATCTGGCCAGCAACCCTGAAAAGTTTGACGTTCGGGGCTTCCTTTAATTTACCCGTCGAGGAGTCGCTCTTGCCGACCTCCGTGGCGTGTCTCGCCTTCGGAGATCGCTTTAACCAGCCGGTTGACAGGCTGGTATGGCCAGCCTCGTTACGCCAACTGACATTGGGGATCGACTTCAATCAACCAGTCGCCAGGGTGGTGTGGCCGGCCTCGCTGCAGCATGTTGTGTTCGGTGCTCGCTTCGATCAACCAATCGATGAGGCCCGGTGGCCGGCCTCGCTCCGACATTTGGCGTTTGGAACCGACTTCGGCCAACCGATTGAAGGAGTGGAGTGGCCGGCCGATTTGCAGATATTTGTGGTCGGTGATCACTTCAATCGGGCGATTCATCGAACCCGGTGGCCGGACATGCCTGTGCAGTCAACGCCTGGGTTGGGCCTCGACCAACCGAGTTGAGGAGTGGTCAGTGCCAATCTAGGTTCCAACCACAAATAGTGAGGCGGATCTGCATTTTTCAAGACGAAACCGAGTATGTGGAAATTATGTTGACTACAGTTAACAGTGCAATGCGCGGTATTGTGGAATTGGGGATTGTTGGATTGTGGTTCGTTGATGAACCGCGCGTATCGTGGTTCAGGAAAACACGAGGGGATAGGGCTCGAGGGCGGACGTGGTGAGTAGGCACGTCAGTGCTCCCCTTTATCAAATTCCAATCTACGCTCACCTCCATCGTTTTATCGCCGTGTTACCTTGGGTGTACGCACTGCTGTAATGTTCAACCCATACAGAAATAAGTCATGTTTTTGTTCTGGGACATGCTAAAAAACGGAGGTACTTCATCTGGGAAATCCGCTCGTGGCTGTGTGTATTGCCACCCCGTCTCCTGACCTTCAGTGTCAATTCCATAGTGTGGCCGACCGAGAGCTGAAATGATTTATGTGCTTGGTGATCGCTTCGAGCGATCAAACGCGTGCAACCCGTTGTACGGCCTCACTGAGGCATTCGACGTCTGCAACGGACTGCGACCAACCGGTTAAAGGAGTCCAGTTGCGGACCTGGCTTCGGCAGCAATCCCATGGTAGGGGTACCACTTTTTGTCTCAATATGTTGTGACAGGTTTGAGCTCCTCGCGTGAATAACCACCGCATACTGTTGTAATTTTACTGGCATGTTGTTTTTGGACTAGGGCCTTAGAAGTTTTGTTCGGGTTGCGTGAACGAATGTTTCCGAAGTCATATTTCGGGTGAGCTCCTCACGTGACGAGCTCAGAAAATTCTGCTGCGCCCCTACCGTGGGATGAGTCATCGGCATGTGGTGTTCATTCACCACTTGAAACAAACAATCAAAGGGATTTTCATGGGCAAGTATGCTCCAGGACTAAGCGATTTGGCGAAACTCCATTCAACCTGTGCGGGATGTCTTGCGGCCGGGTATGCTGCAAACCATATACTATTAATATTGGGCTCCACTGAACCAACGTACGTGTCCACGAAGAACCGTTACGTGGCCGGCGACATGACCGTATATACCGTGCTTGCATGAGTGCGCGACGCCGACGCCGACGCGCTCGTCTACATATATAGATAGGTGCTGGAGACAAGCAATGACACGGTAGGGACGGTGCCTTAATCTGTTATACTCCACCAAACGATGAAATCATTTTTTAACACCTGACATATCTCGTTGAAGACGTGTGTTCGTGATATCTGAACAACCGATAAGCCCCCTGAATAACAGTCCAAAATACTTGTGCTACGATAGAGATACGAAGCGCTTCTGGGCTAAACCGGTTTCTGGATGATCGAGCTCCCTTAACCCAAAATTTTCGGACTTTCACTTTTGCGTTCCAGTGTGTTCCATTGAATAACGTTTAGGACATGGGACTGTACATCAGAGGAATAACTTTTATTAAATTCTAAATCAGATTTTTTGGGTGAGGTGACGTATGGAGCTCCTCAAGTGGCCGCACCCTCCGAAGAACAGCAAGTGCCTATTTATCGTACCAAGCGTCTAAAAGGAATAATTACTCGTATGCAAAATTATGAAACCGTAGAAAGTCGGTGGCTGCTCACTTGAGGACCTCACCCCCGGTCCTAAAATATATCAGCAAAACAAGTTCCACTTCCCTACGTACTACTCTGGAATATTTCAGGTTGAAACAATATTGACACAGGCCAAGGTAGAGGGGGGCACCAATTCGTTTTTTGGCGCCTTCCACCCTTGAGGAGCACCATACTTATAGTAGGTTAAGTCGCCTGGAAACAGATATGGAGAAAACAAACGAAATTGCAACCCCATGAACAATCTCATCATGGCCAAGGCACTGTGTACCAACAAACGCACAATGAGTAATGCCACCTTATAAGGGGGGCGGCTTACCTTCTGAGCTTCTCACATGATACGCTCTATATACGATAAAAACTTTATCATGACAACCTGTATCTTACTCCGTTGAGAAGCTCAACCGGTGACAGAGTTATGAGCCTAAAATTGTAAAAACTATGTATGTATGTGCCGTGGGGTGCGTCCAGCAGTGCAACAACAAAACATAATGGGATGCCCACGATGTTGATGCGTTAACCTGTTACGAACTGGTCCCACATATTTGAGGGCAAACTACTTGGAATTAGTGTAAGATAGTTCTTTCAGCTATGAACAGTTCAAGGAGCCCGTCATACAAACGTCGATCAGAAGTGCTACCCCTATCATGACATGCACCCATAGTCTGTAGTCTAGAACCATGCCAGGTATACGCCGCGACAGGTGGAGGTGGTTACTTTTGCGTGTACTGAAGCCACGAGGGTATACTCTGCTATGTACGAGTACCGGTGTGATGTTCGATATTTGTTTTCGACGCGAGGTTGTGGGTGGGTTGAAAGAGCTTCTTCACTGAGGCGAACTCACACAAACTTCAACCACAACTAACTACTATATATTTGTACTCCACGAAAAAACCAAACCAAAGTGAGAACAGCGCTCGATTGCATTCCATCGAGGGCAATAACAATTAGTAACTGTGTTACGCGATATCAGCAAAATTGGATAACACGTCAACATTATGTAGATCCGCTGTGCCGCATTCCCTTAACACAGATAACACATGTTAGACATCGGGAAAATTTCAATGGATACAGCAGTAGTAACATTATGTTGGGACGACTTCGGCCCCAACGGTTACTCAGTATCATAATGTTAGGCCTGGATATAATATTATTTTGACACAGTAACGAAATGTTAAGATCAGAACGTTACTAAAAGTAACACCGTGACATAATGTTAGAGCGACCTCCGCATTAAGGCTAACATCCTAACATAATGTTATGTGTTGGCCGGCTAAGACTGTAACGCATCCATCTAGCGTGTGTTAACGGTGACGTTATCCGAACTTAACGCAATCAGACGGGGGGTCCGAATAGCGTAGTGTTAGTAGTGCTGGTCACTATGTTATGTTATGTAATTGCGTTATGTCTAACACTGCGTAGACAGTAACATAGTGTTATCGTGTTGGTAAGTCTGCAGATATCGATCTGGGCATGTTAGAGTGATAACGTACGTGTTTGGTCAGGGCCTAGCATTATGTTACAGTGGTAGTTCAAGGGTAGATCACGGCGTACCATAAGTATACTGAACCAGAGCTGGGCGAGATCGAGCAGATACACAACATGAAGGCGTGTGCACGTTCTCGGGTTTCCAGTTAACACTGTGTTACGGCGTAACCGTGATTGCTCCTCCGCTGTTAACACTATGTTGGTACGTTGCCACGTCCCTGCGTTAGGCCCCATAACGTAGATAAGTGTTATCCGAGTGTTTCGTTACCCGAGATGTGAACGATCGTCAGTTGTGACAACCGTCGATGACACGCAAAACAATTGAAATGGGCATCGGCAGTCTCAAGATATGGAAGATCCAAGAAAATCTGGATTTATGGGCGAGGTACCTCGCCCATAAATGCCAATTCCCTTATATCCTCTGTTATACGAGCCTGTCGAGGTTGAATTCGTTTTTGTTTGTGGATCGATGCCTACCCTCGAGGAACATATGTTCTAGGGTAAAATGTTGTGAGCGAAATACACGTCGTAAAAAACAACAAAGTACCAAAATCAATATTCATTCTCATCGGAGAAAGGCCATTCTCAATTAGGAAAATCGGCTGTTGCTAGATAAATACTTCATCAAAAAGTGCTTGTAAAAGAAACGAACAGGCAACCGTTTTTGAAGTAGCTGGTCTCACCGTATCCGAAAAGAAAACTCGAGCCTATGTTGCTGCGAAAATCAAACCAAGCACTCTGGACCTCATCGCTCGTCATCGAAGCAGCGGGCCAGAGGTTTAAACAGACGATGCAGTTTTTGCACCTTGGTGGTTTTAGGCAGCACATCGAAAAATGACATTATCTAGATCGACCCCACACAAAAACAAAACGCTTGCAAACGTGTAGGCAAGTTTTCCAGCTAAGGTTCCGAGAAATATTGGACCCTAACGTACCCCAGACAGTGACATACCTGGTATATATATCCAGTGGCTCTCCGTTTTTGTTTCGGCGGCCAGCACGTATGCGCGACTGCTGACGTCACTCGTCGGACTCTAAGCAATTTGGGAGTACATCTTGCGACGTGTAACGTAGATACACTGACCCAGCTATACCTCGTTGTAGTTACTGCACTATCATAATTTACCGATGCATGCCTAGGAAACGGCGTGATCTTAATGCTGACGCTCCCACCATATGAACAAACAAGGACTACTCGTAAGGCATATACCTCCACTATCGAAAAATACATTCAACAAATGCACATAATATACGTTGCTTGTTGAAAAAAAACGTTTAGTGGTAGGCAGGGCCTGCCCATCAACAGGTGTATTGACTGACATCTGGGAAAAAATAGTTTTGAACATGTGTGTTCCGTACAACAAAAGCTGGTTTTAGGCCGTAAGAACGTACTATATCGGGTATACCAGCACTTTCAGATCACCGAAGAACGGTGCATTCGCACAGTATCAAGCACGTCCGGTATGCGTTCACATATAAGACGGAAAACACCTGTTTTGTTACGGCAGTCATCGGTTCGCGGCCCTGACACGGGCCATCGTCCACCCCGCACTTCAGGCGCAGTACTTAACAATAACCTCGTATAACGTTTGGTCACGTTTTCGCGTCAAGCTTGCAAGTCAGCTCGTGTGAATCGGATATCTCGGCCAGTTACACGACTAATCAGGATCACCGAATCCTTCCGCCCATCCGCGGGTACAAGTTTTCGTTTTGGAATAGCAGACAGCTCAGCATTCTCACTACGACAAATGTTTGCTCACATTCCCGATCTGAGGATCTTTGGTATTGAATGTTGGGACAAGGCAAGATAATTTACTATCAACTAAAAGTACCGGTATGAAGATTGATAATTTCCCGAGTATGAAAAATGCGAGAAAACCCTGCACCATCATCATTTTCGTGCATAATACGATGTTAACCATGACCGCAGACAAAGGGGCTGATGTATCGCTGTTGTTGCGTGTGTGGGTGTGTGGAGCGGGGATGCCACATATAAATGCAGGACTAACTCCTGTACTAACTGTACTCATTTTTGACGACGCTCCACAGCGCCGGGAACAGCCAAGTTAGAACATAATAAACAGTCCCAAAACCGACAGCGATCTACAGCAGTAAGTACATCAGCGAGCTATTGGGGCCAGCAACAAACAGTTTAGAAACAGTAACAGCAGCAACAGCAAGCAGCAAATAGCAACCAATAGCCGCTTCAGAGGTAGCAACATCATCGGCAGCCGCCCCTGACAGTTTCAGTAGCAAGTACCAGGTACAAGCACTTGTGAGTAGCAGTAATAATCCACATGTATGTATGAATGTCACGGCTATGCAGTACTGTACGAGAATATACATCAGCGAGGAGGACTCCAGCCAACTTGCCCCAGCGTCCAAATTATTACCCTATATCGGCTTCGCGGAGGTGTCGACTCGTGGTTACTCTGAGCGATGAGACTATCCACTCTTGTCATATGGTAGTTGTACGTAACCTCCAGCGAGGAGATAAGGGTTTAGAGTGAAGAGGGTAATGTAGTTGAACGCCAGGTATTGTCCACCGCGTTAGTTTGTCTCCGAACGAGTATACCCGTGAACCCGAAAGTATCTGTGGGACTTAACGTGTAGAGAATGCGACTGATGTCGTTCGGGTTGCACTCAGGGCACTCAACATCTGCTGTAACAACTCCCTAAAAAGAATCCGCACATAAAGCAGATACTCACAAGGCGACGGCGAAGACACCAGCTGCGGCACGAGGTGTGGGTATCCCGACACTCCTTTTTGGGCTCGGTTGGGATCAACGGGAATCATTCCCATTGCTTATTGTCACTGTATCCCCACTTTGGGAGTAATAAAGGAGTTCCAACAATTTACGAGGCGTTAGGCATACGATGTTCCGCTTTTACAGTAGTTCAGAGCGCCACAGCATGCGCCGTGCATGCTGTGAGCTGAGGGCTGCAGCTGCTGGGCACCTCATCTTCGTGCGGCTATACATATCTTGTGATCGGTCGGTTTTACGGTGAGTGGTGAACTCCCTGTGGCCTGCGTCTACTCAGAACAACATCCGCAGTGCACCCTCCACGACCCTGATATTTTCGTGCACTCGCCTCGAATGAGCCAAACCCGGCAGAGGGCAACACGAACAGCAGTTGTACGAGCGCCCAGGGACCAAGCGCGTCTCGAAAGTACCACTCCGCTCCTTGAGGGTATTTCTTTCTTGTCGTGTGAACGCTGCAGTCGCCCTCGGTCAACGTTGGCTTGCATATATACATGTTACAAGGTTCCCCTTCGGGATGTGGTTGGTGGTTGGCCTTTTGGGATCCCGGAGGTAAACACAGAACACAGGTACCTCGTATTATAATGGGCCAGGGTGTAAGCCGAACCGTTCGTGTCGCACCTCTGCAGTTGCGGCTGCTGTATCGCTGCTGTGCTGCGCTGGTGCTATAGGCGATGTAAAGAAAGTGTGGGTCGGCAGTGTCCAGGCTGTAACATCAAAAGCGTATCGTGGGACAAAAGAACAGCAGCAAGCACGGGGTCGTTACGTCGATGTCCACGAAATAGTTACGCGTAATTAAGTGGGAACAGGCGTGTGCCAAAATTACGCGTGATTTTGTAGTTATCAGAGGGGATATTCGTCATTATTCCCTCGAGGAAGTAGAATGCGTCTCTTCAACAATTTTTTTTATCAGCGATGGACATTGGTTTGGCCTGTAAACTGCGGTTGTAATCATAAGTATTGATACTGTTGTTGTACTTGTACTTCTTTCGCTGCATGTCTCGGTCAATACACCGAACAAGCAGCTCGACATGTCGGCATTGCGTCGTATACTCCATCCTGCCCATGTTTGGAGTGCTTGCCCTCTTTCGCTGAAACGTATAGCGTACGGGGACATACGTAATCACATAAAGCATCCACTTACCGCCATGACTATTAGGTTATGCGTGATGTATTACGTTTTATGCCGTATGGCCTTCCGTGGCAGTAAGCAGGAAATAAAGTAAAAATGACAAAAAAAAAAAAAAAAAAAAAACATTCCCCTACCTCTATCGTTGAGACAGACTGTTGTATGTTCCTGTGGTTCCTACTCCTGTAAAATCCTCCATGGCATACACAAGGTCCGCACAAACACGCACAAGCACCGTTTGTGGCTGTCACGAAAGGGAAGCTTGAAACACACGGCTGCAACAGTATAAAATGTTGACAGTGTTATACGGGTACGATACACAGCATGCAGCAAGCAGCAAACAGTATACCACTATATGTAGGCGTAAATATAACGACCCTTTCGTATTCATATCAATGCATAATTTGTGCCTATATTTCTGCCCAGGTTGGTATCTAGCAAAAAGGAGAGAAAGCGAGCTACAAACGCCCGTCTTCCGCTGAGATAATCTGCTGTGTTCGTGTTTCCTTACTGCTGCTGTAAAACCCCAAGACCACATACAAACACGCCCTCACGCTCAAACACGCACGTGCAGAAACATATTTCTTGGAGGTCGCAAAGGGGAAGACATCAACGCGGCTGTTGTACCATGAACGCCACCCCGTTGAAGGGTGCCATGGGCTGTGATACTTCTGAAGCAGCAGAACTGCCGTGCTGTTGTAGGATCTCAAGACGATACACACACTCTGTACGCATACGCGCACGCTGACACACTCACACGCATAGAAAACACTCGGGTGCTCTCACAGAGGCAAGAGCTGGCATCTCCGCTTTTGTACCGTGCCTGCTTAGCCCTTGAGGGCTGCTGTGGTCTGTGTGTGGTACGTCAGGAACGGGAGAGCAGTACCTCTCTGCTGGTGGGTGAAAACATGATCAAATTACAACTGGGGGCTATGTGAGGCTCGCTGCTGTTGTATACCGCTGCTGCTGCTGTTGTTGATGTTATTGTGCCTTTATGCTGCGCGGATGTGTTCGGGGGGCCAGCTGCTGCTGCATGGGTGGGCTGCTGCTGGTGCTGCTGCGATGGTGCCGAGATAGTTCAGAGATTGAAATATGGACCTGCTATAGTTTGATCCACAGCAGAATCCCGAAGTGAAATCAATTGCACCGCTGTTTGAGTGATGTTTCCACTTGTTGATAGTCGAATACGCTCAAATTAATGAGCCCGAAGCGTTACTGCTGTTGCACTCGAGGGGCACCGAGGTGGGAAGTGGCCAGGAAGTCAGGCGACCACGCTCGAGGTGCGAGGTTGTCCGAGCTGTTATTCAACACAGACAACATACGAACACCTCCTATCCTGTTTTTGTAGTGTGGGTTTACATTGTCCTGCTTGGCTGTAGCAGGTCGGAATTTCTCCCCGGGGTTACTGGCATGAACTCGCGACTTTACAGGCCCAAAGCACGCGCCACGAATCTCGGCCGAGGGTCACACTCGCGCCACGGTGTGCACGCGGGGCCGCTGCGTGCCATGCAGCGCACCCCGTACAGCTGTGTGTACAGCAGTAGTAGTACGCTAGTATGCTCATTAAATTATCCGTACACATCTACTGGTATACTTGAGGATATTGAGGGGCTTTGTCAGGCTTTCGAAGTATATGTTTACCCCTGGTGTCTGAGCCTTAAACGAGCTTGCACCCGACAGAGTCCACCTCACGTTGCACCGGTTCCTGGTCGTTCCTTACCTCGCTACCCTGTCACGCCTTTGCCGGGGGTATCCTCGGCGATGCTTGCCGTATTGGCGTGTGAGGGGTTCTGTGGTCGAGTTGTTTGTCTGACCTGCAAAGTCGTATCGCCACATCATCACTGCTTGTAATACACATGCCTGGAAAGTGTCTGAAGCTGTCAGTTACATGTTTTCGTTGGCCAACCCCGAGTCCACGTTTCTTGACAATGATGTCCACTTCTCAGTGGTATAATTCCTCATCACATATGGTCGTTCTCGTCCCTCCCGACTCTTGCCGAAGAAGTCTTGGCCCTGTTCGCATCGTGTCCCGAAGGGACATTCTGTACAATCGGGTTCTCGTGTGTTGTCACGAAACCTGGCCTGTTAATTTTCATCTTTCGAGAACCTCTTGCTGCTGCGCTGTCCTTTGCCCAGATGTACTCATCGGCGCGACCATCTATTGGCCGCTCCATGGACGTACTGTAGCACATCGACTTTCTGCCCAGCTGGGCGCTGTTTGGTTAGGGCCTCGGCTGCGTTCTCGAATCTTACACAGTGCCTTCCTCGTTCGAATTCCCATACTTTCATATGTACGCGTGTGCATACGTCATTGCCACGCTGTCGTTTGGCTACTCCATTCGTGTACTACTGCAGTACAGCAATTGACAGCTCAACATGTGCTGCTCCTCTGCTGCTTGGTGATGTTGGTATACTATACGGCATTGTACCATTGCCCGTAAACACATGACCCGTTTATATGTGATTTAAATCCCCTTTGTGATCCCTGTGTGTAGGTATGTAATTGTTCGTACAAGGTATTCTCTCGTAGCTGTATGTTGTGGTGCTACGTGGCTGCTGCTGTATACCAAGTGTACTGCTGGTGCTTGATAGACGTGGTGCTTGGTCGTGATATTTGTAATCGCACACCTGCCACCCGAGCTGTGATGCCCTTTCAAAACATCAACATACCGAGTAATTACGTCTCCTATTGTCACTTTGAACGGACCTGCAGTTTAGTGTTAACCCTTGGGGAGTACACATTTGCCTTTGTTCTACAGTAGTTGTGGCCTACCTGTATATCAACCTTGACCATTGCGGGCGCGCGCAGAGCCACAAACAGGCTCCACAGCCTGCCGCCGGGAAACCCCCCTTGCGTGTAGGGCGATATAATTGTTGTATGATCGCCCGCCACCCTGGGGGGCTAATTAATCCGTCCCCTGGGGGGAAAATTTCAACCTGCCGGGGTGCTTAGTCCGGCAGCGGCGTCCCTCCGTTGTCTGGGGAAGCCAAGGGCTGTTATGTTGGGGAGATATATAACCGCTGCGCAGCCGTGGGGGGTCTTGTGTGGCTCGGTAGAACGTGTGCTCCAACGGACCTATTGGGACGGAATATGCTATCAATATCGCATACGGCTCTGAATTGATAGTAGCCTTGAATACATCGTTAGGGCTGGCACCGGCACCAGGAAGAGACCAGCAAAGTCTGCCGTGTGTGATCTCACGCATTGCCGTATGGTAGCAAGATGAGCCAGAGTCCGTCCTGCTGCTGCCGTGATCTACGATGGATAGTGTGCGCTCATGCAACGGCAGCAGCGTGACAGCGTCGGGGCATGTCTGCCGTTGTGCACCAGGGTGATGACCAGACGGGGGTGTACCATGACATGCTGCTGCGCCGCCAGGTCTGCATGGGTACGCACGTTTATCTCACCGCAACACTATTTTCCGTACGTACTGCTGTACTCGTCGCTTGGACTCTTCCAAGGTACCAATATGTTCGGAATTATAAGAATAGTTTGATGTTCGTACTAATAACCAAACGTTATTTGCATTTCCGTACAAAAGCCCCGGCCTCGCCACAGTCTGTAACCCTATGAATAACGAGCAATCACGAGTTTTTCAGCTTGCACGTATGTCGACTGTTCATGCAGGGTTTTCAAGGGAGCATGCAGCAAGAGAACACACTCACGCCACAAAGAGAGCATCGTAATAACTCGCATATTTTGCATCTTGCCGCAACTGTGATTTCCAGGTTTTTGCTGTACACGAGCAGCTTACTTTATAATACGGGATGCAAGCTATGATATCGAGTGCTGTGGGTTACCGTTCAAAAGCAACAGCAAAACCAAACCCGTGGTGTGTTTACCCCGATCTTTCAAACAATCACGCATTTTCAAGCTCAGTTAGCAAATCGTGACCGGTAATCATGCAAGTAAATAAATACAACCTCCCAGCAGGTCTTTGTTGTTAGTGTGGGTGCATCGAGCTCGAAATGCAAAGCTCCAGGTACAACTACGGCACAAACTATCGCATATGACGTACTTGTACTGTAGTCATACGTTCTGTACGATGCCTCCCTAATCTGGAGTATGATTCCTAGCCTCGCGTGCCCGATCTAGCAGGTACCGTCCAAACACAGGAGTCTCCCAGGCACAACAAAGCAATATCAAATTTAAAACGCCGAACGTCGTGGTGGGGGGCGCTCCTGAAGCGAGAGTGAGAAAGAGACAGATAGAGAGAAACGGTGACATACTCGGCGGTACAACCAATGCAATGGTTATTTACTGCAGCAATGCAGACGGAGAGCAGTACAGCGGCACCGCACATCAGAGTGCAGCATGCGAAGGCTTCGACGCGTTTAGGCTCCCTGCCAAGATACGCACACCTAGTACCAACCGTGTAAAATTGCAGCTATAAGCCCGAGCTCCTATTAAACGTGAGACGTGCAGTATGTATGTATGATATGCCTTTGAGGAGGAGAACGTGTGGCGCTAAATTCGAACTCAGGAGGCGCCGATGCGTCCGATCTGCGTAATAAGTCGCGTTGCTTTTGCGACGAACCTCGTATTTCGAGTGCCCTATCTACAGACGGCGAGTAAGCTGGCGACTACTCTCCACACGTTCGTTGGGTGTCCTCCGTCTTTTCGTTCCCCCTAGGATCTTTCAAACTAGGCGCGGCTCATTTGCGGCTCTACAGCACAGCGTAAACGTTTCTTACTAGAAAGCGTATATGCGTACGAGTATGACTCCGTTTCCCCCCTATTAAGGTCCTGTCCCTTCTTTTAACGATTTCCCAGTTCAAAAAAGGATGGCAAAGCGCTTGTCCTCGTCAGGCATGACAACTTATGCATTTATATTCACGTAATGTTCTGCGAAATTACACGAACACGTGTTTTACTCAAGACCACCCAGCTTAGAAGTAAGCACCCTGCATAATACCATCACCAACAACAGGCAGAAAATATGCTCGACTTACGATAGATTTTGTATCCTCTGTACATATGAGGATCGGAATCAATTTAACAGCGACATCGCCTCCGAAACGAAGGTGTAGGCACCGATAGGAAAGTATGTCCGACAGCCCACATTCCACTTACGGTACTGGAGCGGTCGGAGTCAGCTTCTAGGTGTGTTGCGTCTTCTTCTCACGCCGAGTCTATCCTTCCGAGGTCCGTTAAAGCACCACAGTATGCTGTTGGACACACGAACGGCGCGATCTATATTAATACCGTCCGCCCATGAGGTCGCATACCAACATGTTACCCTGTTCGTCAAACGCGCTGACCTCTTGAAACGCCCCCCATTCTCGGCAATAAAGAGGGAGTACGGGAATTTTGTGCAGTTGAGCTGTACGGTGAGAGTTGGGGCTTGTATTCCGACCTAGACCGCCTGAGAGTGATAATTTTTCACAGTAAGCTTGTTGATGGACAAGGTTGATACTCGTTCATGAAACTGCTGCCACAGCTTTTCAGGGGAATGTCCCTCTCGCATCTACTGTTGAATCGGGAATAAGGTTGCACCCTCCCCATTCACGGTTTTCAGCGAAAACAATCAGTATGACCGAGTTAGTATTCTACCCAATGCTCAAAAAATAAAAAGCAATGTATCCCTAACTTGTGAATCACCGTCCTCTTTCCTAGGAGTCTCTGATATTTCGATCACTCCCCTCCCGCCCACCTCCCCCACCCGTGCCCAGGAACTCTACTTTAGTAATCTGTGCCGAGCATGGTGTGTTGTGCGAACGAGGTCTGCACAACACGAGCGGGTTATAGTGTCCGGGGCAGGAAGACTCCGGTGTACTGTAAGAGGCATGCTGAGGACGGCATGGTTCGCGTCCGCTACAAACTACAATGCTCACATGACACCTGCGTCAAGATACCTTCCTTCAATGTTCCGGGCAGCCAGACGGCGGCGTACTGTAAGCAACATGCCGAGGACGGCATGGTCGACGTCCGTAGCATCCGCTGCTCGCATGACTCCTGCTTGAAGATTCCTTCCTTCAATGTCGAGGGCAGCAAGACGGCCTCCTACTGCAAAGAGCATGCTGTGGAAGGTATGGTCAACGTCAGCAGCAAACGTTGTGCACATACCACATGCTCGGTGAGGCCTAACTTCAATGTCAAAGGAAGCAAAATGTCCAAGTACTGTAGACAGCATGCTAAGAAGGGTATGGTCGACATTCGCCACAGGTATTGCTCGCACACCGGCTGTTCCAGGATACCTTCCTTCAATGCCGAGGGCCTCAAGACGGCCAGGTACTGCAAAACTCATGCCGAGCACGGCATGGTCAACGTCCGTAACGCGAACTGCTCCCATGACTCCTGCACGAAGACTCCCTCCTTCGGGTTTGAAAGGAGCAAGACGGCTACGCATTGCAAGAAACATGCTGAGGACGGCATGGCCGACGTCATAAGCACGCGTTGCGCACATGCCAGCTGCTTAGTCATGCCATCGTTCAATGTCGAGGGCAACAAGGCTGCGGTGTACTGTAGGCTGCATGCGGAGGACGGAATGGTCGATGTTCGCAGCAAGCGTTGCTCACATACCACCTGCTCGAGGGTACCATCCTTCAATGTCGAGGGGATCAAGACTGCGGCGTACTGCAAAAAACATGCTAAACGCGGTATGGTCAACGTCCGCTACAAACTGTGCGTGCACGAGCCCTGCGCGAAGCAAGCGATGTGGGGTGTGCTGGCCGACGGCAGGGCGACTGCATGCACTCAACATAGAGGCACGGTATTGGACAGCACAGCGATTAACTTCCGAGCAGATTGCAAGGTGGCCGGTTGTAGGAAGCTTTCGACGTGGGGTCCCCGCGGAAAACAGCCTTCACACTGCCGTGATCACGGTCCTCTCGAGAAAGACCTTGTCCACACTCTGCAAACCAATCGGAGCCAGACTGTTCCGCGGGACTCATCGTCCCCTCAGGCTGGGGACCGTTCGTTTAATATTAAGGCCGAATGCTCTTTTTGAACAGTTCGGGGTTTCTTCGGGAACCTTTGTTTTGTTTGCATCGCTTCGTCTGCGAGGGCGTCTAGCTCTGTCTTCGCAGCATTTTGCGCTCGTGTCGCCCCCACTGCCGGCGTTTTGCCTTCTAGCATCGAGTCTTGACCTCGATGATCAACCAGCTGTAGTTGTTAATCTCTTCTTGTGCGGTTAATGCCGTACCGCCGCATTTTCAGATTGTGTCAGTCGAAGATCAAGGGCTCATAGTGAACGCGAATTCGGCTCCCGAATCTGACAAATGACGAGTTGCGTTTCCCTCGCAAAGGGACACTGGCTATTTGGCCTCCGTTTGTGCTATTTCATAGTCGATATTGTGGTCGTTGTCTGGGTTAACGGGGGTACGAACTGGTTGCTTAACGTTGTGGCGTTGTGTGGTAGCAAACAAGTGGCGTGGGTGCATTATGAAAGCGATAGATCTCTGTATGTGTTTTAGTGAGCGAAGCACTTGACAAGACGGCTGGAAAGAGCGAAAACGACTACTTCTCGACCGTCTAGGTTTACCAAGAGCGATATGGAGCAGACCGATGTGTGAAGGGGTCGTGGGGTGGCTGGTTTGTGCGTTGCCGTGAATGTACACCACAGGAAGAGGTTGTATTGTCCATGTTTTGGGTTGAGCTTATGTCGTGCTATGATTTGTTATATGTACACGCATATACTTCGTAAACTTGCGACGAGTTTGTTATGTGCTAGAGAAAAACGCGGAATTGTGGGTATGGTACAAACGAAGGACCAGTGCTCCGCGTTTGAAGTGACTTTCCATTTAGTCGGTTGTATATGAGTATTCGTGGCTCAGCTGGTACGAAGGGCAACGTTTTCCTGGGGTTGCTCCTAAGTTGAGGTCCCCACGCAACAAACGTACGTAACACCTTGTGTGGATTATTAATAGTTGCATGTAGTAAACAAATATTTGTATAACGCTTGTACAATGCGCCCACTTCGATCCATATATCAGTAGAGCATACATCCCGCTTGGCCCCTGGCGTCGTTATTTTGCAATTGACAGTGCGTCAATGAGCAAACCTACTGATACCTTCCTTTCTACTGGAATGTTGAATCTGGTTAGGAGATTGGACCTATTATCGGGAATCAAACAACTTAAGGTGCGGCACTATTATCCGTTCTCCGTCCTACACCCTTGCTGCTGCAGTAGTAGCAATAGATTAACCCTGGGCTCGGTGCAGACACCCTCCATAAACATTTAATATCGCAAAGCAAATATGCTGACGAGCCATTGAGAGCCCTAAAGGAAGGGGAGGTCATATCCAGGATTATGTAGGTCTTGATACCGTCCTTAAGACTGAAACCACACTGATTTTCGTTAATTAGGCCGCACACACCATGCTGGACACAACTACTAACTGTTTATTTACACCTAACAACGATGGTAGGCCACGTCGTAATATTCAGTGTTCTTTAAAGTGTGGCTTTTCTACCAGTTCGGTGCGTTTCGGGTTCGGTTAAACCACACACCGTAGGATTTTGGCCCTCTTTAACACCGCACCGCACCGTAGGTTTTACGATATCGTGAAACCGCACCGGACCGCACCGTAGAGAACACAATACAATCGAACCAAACGGTAGTGTTCACCATATCTGAAAACCGCACCGAACCGTACCGTAGCGTTCCCGATTTCAGAAAATCGCACCGAAGCCCACCACAGGCAATATCACAGAACCGAACCGCACCGTAGGATTTTCAATATCTGAAATGCGCACCAAACCGGACCATAACATTCCCGATTTCCGAAAACCGCACCGAGCCGCACCGTAGGCAATATCACAGCACCGAACCGCACCGTAGGAGTTTCGATTACTGGAAACCGCACCCAACCGCACCGTAGGAACGTCGCAGAAACCGCACCGCGCCGTGTTCATCAAGACACAGTGCCAAAAACCGTTAGATCGGTTTTTTAAACGGTGCGGTTACCTTGAAACCGTATACAAACCGTGGTTTCATCGACCGCAGAACGGTGCTATCGGGTCACGGTTTCGCACGGTTCATGGCGGTTTCTGCTCGGTTTCGTGTCAAGCGTGCTCCCGCTAGCTTGGTTGATCTTATGGTATTTCATCTTTTGATTAATATTTTTATGAATTAATTTAAATGCAAATATACGTTAGTGCAGTAGTGCCCCGAGAAAAGGGACAAACACGGCAGGAAACGGTGGTTTCGTACGGTTTATTCATACGGTGCGCCGTGGAGAAACAGCGGTTTCGGTACTCCCTACTGGGATTGGAACCAAACAATAGCAAAACCCGTTCAATAGGGAACAGAACCGAACCGCACCGTAGGATGTGTCACAGCACTGAACCGCACGGTCGGATTTACTAAATCTAAAACTTGCACCGGACCACACCGTAGGTGTCTCTCTTTCTGAAAACCGCACCCAACCGCACTGTAGGATTCACAAAACAAACGACAGCAGCGTTGCATTTGCGATTTCTGAAAGCCGCACCGAACGGCACCGTAGGATTCCTGATTTTTCAAAAGGCCGAACCGCACCGTAGGATGCATGAAAAACTCGATCGGAATCGTTTAATTTACGATCTCGAAAAACCACATCGAACCGCACCGTCGAATTCCTGATTTCTGAAACCGCACTGAACCACTCCGTAGGATGCATGAAATCGAACCGCACAATATCAGATAACCGTACCGAACCGTACCGTAATATTTTCCGCTTTCGGAAAACCGCACCGAACCGGACCGTGGGATGTTCGAAACACAAATCCACAACGTGAATGGACGGTTAACCGTAAAGAACCCTGGTACTATTGGTGCATTTGTCGGTTCTTCAAATAAAAAATGACGGCATGCCAAACCCCCATCTTATTGGCTGGTGGGTCTGACTTGTATTGTTTTCACATTTTATGAGAACGGGCGATTTTTCAGAGCGGCGTCGACAAAGGCATTCGTCTTCATTGTATTTTCGACAGGAAGTTGTTTCTTCAGGTGTTTTGCTACTACGATGCTACGTGGAAACAGGAGATTGTGCGAATCGGTATTGCTATTACTTTGGGGCCACACGAAGGGATCTCATCGGCAATATAGGACCCGTATGAACAAAGGATAACCTCAAGTTCACAGCGGCAGTAAGACTCCGCCTCACGCTAGTATTCAACGTCCGGTGCAAGCCGTGTCTACTTGAATTCATAAGTAAAGGCCTAGTCCATGAAGACGGCGGACGTGCAGCAAGAAGCAAGCGCAGCACATCGTGATCGATGTCCCCTATGAGAGTAAATTGGATGATAGCTGCACGTGGAGACCATTCTGCACTTTTGAGGCCAGTGAGCTCACGACACAATGATGGTCGTATTCCGTATGTTGCGTTGTTGGCAAGCGTCTGTGGGATGTTAATAGTTTATGGGACTGGCGTCATTGGCCAAGCGAGCAAAACAATGTCCGGATGCCCTATCACCTTCAAAGGACTGTTGTTGTGCACAGCAGAAGCGGTTTGAAGGACGTATCATTTTGACGCGGTGGCTGTGCGTGGCACAACATTCCTACAGAGCTAATAATAGCCCCGTACAGGCCGGCCATTTCTCCACTGTTGGAAACATTTGCAGTGCTATCTTGTTTCTCGAAACTCATCGTACACTTTTTTTCTTTGTTTTTTGTCCATCCCATTTATTATCTTCGCCCTTGTTCTATCTCTCCCTCTTTAGTCGTAACTCAGATCCGGGGTCACTAAGTAGGCTCGTCTCCCCCCTCCCCACTACGGTACGTGCCTTGCATTTTTATCGCGAGAAAATCTCAACCCTTTCTTCCCTCGGCGGCTTGCGTCGGATTCCGCCTACCCACGCCACGAAGGCGCTCTAAGCAATTAGTTCCTTTTTTGCTTTTTCAAATAAAGTCACAATCTCACCACGGTGGGATTCGAACTTGGGTACCAATGCTAGTAGCCTTTGAAGCTGACCACTATTCTACCCGGGCGACCGACATTGTTTTTTTTTTAATTGGATGCCTGCAGAACTACGTTTCACCATGCATATATGCATAACCCGTAGACCTGCGTAGACTATGATGAATACCATGAGATGTATACTTCGTGTTTTTGTTTTAGAATATATATGACCAGGTATTCCTTATTAATAGTGTCTACGCCAGTGTGATATTTAGAGTATACGCTACGTACAAAGTAATCGGCGCACACCGTATTGTCGTATGTTAGTTACTGAATACGTTGTTGTGGTTGTTGGTTTGAACCGTGTTCGCGAGTCACGAGAAGGCGATTTTCAGAGCACGTATAGGTACATCTTATACCTGGTATACAGTATATATTGAGTCAGTTAAATATGAACATAAAACCATACGTGATACCGTAGCAATGTGTCAGCGGCCGATATATTCCGGCAATCGCAGCTCACAGGTCTTGACGAACAGTCCATGTTCGTATTCCCACCAAAACCATGTTTATTTCTGTCACCAGGCGCTCTTCTCGCACTCTCTTATCATAAACACAAATAGTGATTTCGTCATCGGGAATGACGAAACAAGACTAGAAAAAAAAACATTTTCCCAACGCTCATCACGACGACTGTATTACATGAAGTAAATAGTTACGCTGCGCAAGAAGGATGTCGCGTTTTCACCGACATACCTTCAGCTTCGAATATTAACAATGTATATGCTGTACATGATGGCGCGACTGGAAAAAACTGAACACGGGACAGGTAAACCTCCAGACGAACGTTTTGGACGCTACAAGCGGCTGCGAGTACCGTTTCTCCAATATTTGATACTCGAGATAACGACTACGTCCTACAATCCAACGATATTATGTATCTGGTAAGGGCCGTTCTTATCGGAGACATAGATTTCCAAAATTTCCAATATTTCTTTCCAGGATTTCCATGAAAAAACATGTGCATTATTATCGAGGCTTGGGGGTGTTTTGTCCTTTTTTNCGTGTCTGGATAATCGAAGGGGCTGAATCGTTGTCTCGGCCGACTCAAAGAAGAGTCCTCCGGAGGCCCAGACCGCTTACTTCCGCCGGGCATGATGTTGGACACTCCTGGTCAAGGTTTAAAGCTATACGATGGCCCCAGTGTGGAGCGACGGTCCTTGTGGGAGCACTGCCTTCGGAAATATTGGAAATATTGGAAATATTGGAACGATAACTTTTCCAGTTTTTTCGGGGCTGAAGAATTTCCAAATAAACGACAGAACGCCTCCGTATCTTCAGACAAAATATTGGAAATATTGGAAATATTGGAAATATTGGAAATATTGGAAATATTGGAAATTTCATGTCTCCGATAAGAATGGCCCTAAACACAGAATAATACACCTTTGTATCAACATTCCCCGGTTTTACTACAAACAAATACTACACTGCACTACGCTACAGCATAGTATTATATGAGCAGAAACATACACGATATATTTCCTACATATATAAATACCTATACTTGGCACTTTTTTTCGACCCGAGCCTGCAGAACTTATGGTCGAAGGCATCGCTGGTGGATCTACGAATGAATATGACGCAAATATAATACGCAATGACTGATGTTCGGGGAGTTGGTGGGGGGGAAGGACCCGGGCGCGGGGTGCCCGGAGCGGAACTGGCAGACGTGCCTGAAGGACGACTTCAAGGCGTTCGGAGCTACGCACGGCTCTACGGACGACGAGAGATGTGTCTTCGGAGTCCCGAATTCTGTTTGGACGGAAGCAGCGAAGGTGAAAGGAGGAAGGCAGTGGTATAAGGGAGTGCTGCAGGGAGCTGAGAGGTTTATGACCTCCTGGCACAAGGACGAAGAGGAGGCTTGCCGAAAACGAGCGACCAAGCGAGACAAAGAGCGCAGCAATATTAAAGAGACGACAAGAACCAACGGGACGGGAGGGGTGCGGAAGAAGGACGAATCGGCGAGGCAAGAAAACAAGCGAGAAATGGCGGACCGAGTGGCGCGATATGTGCCGGATTGACTCTCCTGGACTGTTTGTTTGTTTGTTTGTTTCCCTCCCCCCATCGCCGCACCATTGCACCACCCCCTCGGGATGACGTGTCTGTGCTATCTCTGTGGTCTTGTTTGTTTGAGTGTTTGCTTGTACTTTTTACTTGTCTCTTTGTCTTTGTCTTCGTCTTTTTCCCTCCGTTGTTTTTGACCTTTTGCAGTTACACTGCTTGCAGGCCGGGGGTACATCAGTGGCACGGGACCATAGTTTCCTTCCCCCGTATCATGTCTGCGTTTATAATCTGGGTGGAGGACTCGATTTGTTTGCCTGACCGGCGTGAACCCGGCACGGAACACCCCGGCATTATAGGGGCACCAAGATAGAATCAGGGGGCGTATACCCCCGATTGGTGATGTTGACCTTTCCAGTTTTATTTTTACCTTCACATAGCGTGTAGAGGGGAGCGGAGGGCTCCAGACTATCTGTTTTTGACTGACTTTAATCGCTTTGTGGACCCTTCGGGTTCCACTTTTATTTCAGTATACCTTTTTTGGGTAAGTTAGCCTGTGACCACGGGAATCGACCGTGTCAAGTGTTGGATTAGTACGGACAGATGGAGGTACTGGATAGAGAGACCGGCACGGTTTTTAATGTGAAGACAACAACAACAACAATGTCTCCAGATATAATTTAATTTTCTAAAGCGAAAACTACTGTACTGGTGAGTAATAATAATATACGTGCGTAGGCTACCGTGTTGCAACCAACGATGGCACGACATTTCAGTGCCTACACTAATCTTACCGCACATAAAAAACGGCGGGTCTCGGAATTCCAATTATTTTACCACGTGCCCGCGCAATATGAATCTCGCTCTTGATAGGATGGAATATTGGCACGGGCACTGGGTTGTTTGGGTGTCCCGGGTAGATGAAACGGTTCCATGTGAGAACACATATATATATATATTTACATGTATATATATATATTTTTGTCCATCCCATTCATTATCTTCGCACTTCCGTCCTTCTCTCTCCCTAGTCGTAACTCAGATCCGGGGTCACAAAGTAGGCTCCTCTCCCTCCTCCCCCACTGAGGTTCTTGCCTTGGTTTTTATCGCGAGAAGATTTCAGCACTTTCTTCCCTCGCCAACTTTCGTCGAATTTTGCTTACCCATGTAAATAAAAATGTAACTATTATTAATAACACTACATCGTATAAATACCATACTACAACCTCTGACTACTGTTCATATATATGGTCCGTCCGATCAAATTTTCACTTTGCTGGCTACCCACTTTATCTCGCGCAGTTTTGAGAGTTCAGCAAGAACCGGGTGACCGAGAGGAATCCAAATCCGGTCTTAAAATTGAAATCGGAGATAATTGTCGTTTTTTCGAAAACAATGTTCCGAAATTACCCCGAATTTGACCCGAAACGGCATTTAATTGCCCCGAAATGGTTCATAATTGACCCGTAATGCCCCCAACATCGTTACTCCTCCCCAAGTTTTGTTTCCGTACAGCTAAGACGTTAATACACACCAGCACAAAATTTAGTGCAAATATATTTCCATCTTGATCAACTCTCAGTGGAAAGGAATTTCAACTCGTTAAAGCGCGTAATAACCATCTCAATGGCCGCATTGTGATAAATCGTCCGGTCTTGCTTCGAGGCGGTGAGGGCGACCTTCTCTTTGATCCCGCACTCCTCCGGGGTTGCGGCCCCACTCTGAGCATCGATGACGGAGTCTGATCGGTCCGTGGACGGTTAGTGGCTGTTCCACTCCTTGAAATCCCGGTATTTCAGGTAGTCCGAAAGACAAGACCACTACGTAGCGTAGGCTTCGATGTACAACCAGGAGTGCTGTTCTGCTGTGGTGTATATACTTTTGTAGTTTGTTGTTCTGGTGTATTAATAGTGTATCAGTGCAATGAGGGCGAGTGTGGAGTATGTCCCGCTCGGGATGACCCCATCTTTGGGAGCATATTTCTCACTCCACGGAGTTTTTTCGGTAATGAGAAAACCATGGAGGACACAGACGAAGCTATTTTCCCCGAATCCGTAGAGTTTTTAACGGTTTGCCCGATCAAATTCGCTGTAAAAAGCTAGGAAAATCCCGTCGGGATCACGGTTTTTTGCTGATTTCATCGCCAAAAGTGGTTGGAATAAAAATGAGATGTGTCCACGTATTGCCTTGGCTGAGATCTGTTTGAATTCACTCTCTGAAAAAAAAAACGACCCCCCATTCAACCACAGAAAAGCTAAGTAAATATTTCTGGAATATGTTTCAAATACCTATTTTCTTTGAACCCCATTGAAAAATAAAAAAACGATCGGGCCATCTTAATCGCCTGGATCAGGGCTTTTCCACGGTATATTTCATGATACGTGGATGTGCGTCAGACCTGCGGAACAACTGAAACGCTATGACCTCACTTGTTGTGAAAATTTGATCGGACGGACTATAGTAGACTATGTTTTTCGGGATAATACGTGGATGTTGGCTGATAATAGACCCAAGCTAGTCAGAATACACCGATTGGCAGCTGGAAACATGCCAACATCACCAGTATATATCAAACGTAGCGATGTTTTGCACCTGCCGTTCACTGTTCGATCGCACGCCACCCCTCACTCTGGTACAACACGCGCATCAAGGCTGGAACAACACCCCTGACAGGTGTGCTCACACCGAACCCAGTCAACGCCGTTGATTGAACGAGAATGTGCGGGAGAATATTGGTTGAAACTAGTTTTATCTGTTGAATGTTCCAGACGTCTGGCCTGAATGCATGCAAAATGCTGACTGGCCTATATGGCACACCAACCCACTGGTCACCAGTCACCACGCACACTCTGCCCGTCTTGGACTGCAGGTTTACCACCGCATACCTACGGCGCATCCCTGCCCTACACGAGAAGGCTGTGCGTACCGAAACATTGCCCGCAGCATCGCCAGCGCTGTGCAAGAAGGTATTATATCGTATGTGAAGCCCCATCTACATAGCAGATATGTTAAACGGTATCAATAGCCCCCAAGATCTTCGCGCGTATATCCCAACTCTAATCAAAGAAAAACTTTCGCGAGAAGCATGTAGACACCGAAGGTTCGTTTTTTCCACAACATTATTTCGAGAAAGAACGAAGTTATTATATTTTTAGCGGGCTCACCGAATCGTACAGTTTATTCCACGATACGGAGATTGTTCGATTGTCACGCGTTCGAGACTGCCGTGCTGTTTGGACGGCATCTTCCATAGAACAAACATCACCAGGGTTGTTGTGGGTTGTTGTCGTCAGCGGCAATCTCTGGAGAGTTTATTATCCAATTGTTTTGTTAGGTTCGCGCGACAAACAAGTTTGGCCCCAGACTACAGTACCCTTTCTAATCGTGGCGCGCTGCCGACGATGCCATTGTGTGTAGGTCTTTCCAAACACCTGTTTCAATTTTTCTCTTCACTCTGGATTTCCACAGGAAAACGTGGGTTCGTTGGGGCGAGACAGATTTCCCCGGTAGTCGGAACCTACTGCAAGGGTATGCTACGGCCGAAATGTGCGCACCAAACGAATTAGGTTACACGACATATACCAGCTGATGCTGCTGAGGCCCCACGAATGTCGGTATTGTCCTTTGATATCCCCAACTCAGTTTGTTTTAAATATGCCGCTGAAATCCGAACGCTTATTTTGCAGAGTAGGTAGCCTATTCGATTCAGCTTGTTAGGCCTCGATCTCATGAATGTGCACCATGTTACAATAAAGTAGATATCGGTCTTGCTTAGTCCTTTGTTAAACCCGCCAATAATTTAAAGTATGCCACCAACCGACATTGTGTGCGGGTTCGAGTTTCGTCAGGAAATATTGTGTTTCGTTGAGTTTAGGCCCATTCCGAGCTAAACCCGGGCGGTAGTTTCCTACCCGGAGGTGTTGGTAGTGTGCCGCAACGGATCCTCCCTAGGCATCTATGCTGACGGCAATAACATCGAAAACGAAAATATATACCAGGTATAGCCTCAATCGTGCCGTAGTCTCTTGTACGAAACGCTGCTACGCATGTCATGCTCGTCGTATTGTGATAATACGGTGCTCGCACGGACCGTTGCTAGGAAATGAAAATAAACAGTTCTTCAAACTTTCAGTGCAAACGTTCATCCTCTAAGAATATTTGAGCCGCTGCCGTAGAGCATGTCAGATCACATGCATACACCTCTCGAACCCCATCGAGGGTCCCAGGAGGCCGAGTTTATACCGCCCACTGTTGCGCAATTCGGCTTTGTCCATTCCCGCACATCAAACTGTGTATATTGCACCGTCGATCCATGTCACGAATAAACCTTTGTGAGGACGACAGGTCGGGAACGCGTTCACTACATGAACAAATACTGAGGAAAGGTAACCACGAAAACTATAGCATAGGACCGACCGGTGCACCAGTCGAAGCTTGGGCGAGGTCATATACAACTTTCAAAATATGTCAAGACCTTCGGGTTGGGTGAGTGCGGTGTTCAACACATGCTTCGAATTGGCGCTTCGAAAAACGTGCCTTGGTATTAGTGTGCGTTTTGCCAGTGCATGCATGGTTGTTACAAGCCAATTGAAGATTCATGATCACCTCGCTGAAACATACTAAACGAGGCACTCCTTTGGTTCGTTTCCAACCTTGATTCGTGATTTATCGGTGAAAACCATGTCAATCCCTCCCACATTGCGTGAACGGTAAAGCTGTGCAGACAGTTGCAGTATTAGTATATATTATAGCCGCTTGCCCATCATGTCCGATATATACAAACGATGCGATAACCATATGCCGTGTAATTATGTACTTAAAATGATACCAACGCACTTATTGATGAAGGGTGACGAGTTCGAGCGATCTCGTCGAGGCAGCTACCGGACGGCTCAAGTGTTGGGTTTCGAGGCTTTAACAGAAGAGCGGACGCAACTTCGCCTCGAGGTACGTGACTTGATGTTAGTGTGATTCACACGACGTGGTGTTTTCGCGTCGCGAAGGCCGTTCGTGTTGTATGTATGTCCGTTCATGTCAATGCTTCTTCGAATTCGCCGTCGAAACGGCATCGAATATGCCTAAGTCTAACGAAGCGTACGCTTGGATTTGCATTGCGTTGACTTTGAACAATGCATGGTATCGACGTGGACAGAATCTCACCTTTATACATGGTGAGCAATATGCTATAGCTTTGTATGGTGGTAATGGTTTTGACGAAATCTCCTATTATAAAATGTAATGCATGTGAATGCGTTGTGGATACCAACATAGTATATTTGGGGTTCAATAGACTGCACAGTTAAATAACATAGCAAAGGACCGAAACTACAGCAAATTGATGAAGGAGCTAGATCTCGAGCGAAGCAACATGACGGGATGCTGTCAAAAATCAAGGACATTCGAAAATTATGCAGAAGATTTGCGACAACGATTTCACAAGACGCTACCGGTCGGACGTACATATATGTTCATACTAGGTTTGAGGCAATGCCGAACTTGCTTATCGCCATTAACTCCTGGGCGACCTCGTTCGCCCCGTCGGAAACCTCAGGTTCGTATCGCAAACATTCGAATTTCGGATTTATGGTACAACCGTCTATTGGGGCGTATCGTTGTCGACACATGCCCACAAAAACCTAATTGCCTCAGGTTGTGCATCCAACTGTCAGTTGTCTAGACACGCGTGCAGTTCAAGGGTGGTGGTCATAAAACGGATCTGATCGCTGAACTACGTAGGTAATAACCGGGAAGGGAGAATTGCACGAAACAAATCCGACGCGTGTTCTACGCACGGTTTCACATATCTTGGTGACAGAGGCTGATCCCCACAATCTTCATCTTGATTCGATGTTTATAAAAAACAGCGATGTACTTGGCTAGATACCTCCCCCCCGCAGTTGATATTTAGGCTTTGTTTCAATTATGTATCGTAATCAGTTAGTGTACGAAATTGGAGCGACTCAACCGAGCAACATCGCCGATGTTTTGAACTATCCCCAAGGTAATCACGCGACTCCTCTTATTCGAACCCGACCCGTGCTGGGATATGGAAACCACGTTTACTCAACTCTGTCGTGAATGACGATGCCCATTTACAGATCGACGTGGTGGTAATAGCAGTCGTGCTCTACACCAGACTGCGTTGCCTACCTCGCTGTTTTCACTTTTTGCAGAGTAGCAAAGTTGATTGCCAACGGGTGTCATATAATATGGGAGATGGTATATTAATCCCTTCAAGTACTAAAGAGTATTCACGGTAGACCCCGTAAATGGAATACAGCACGAGCTTCATGGGAGGTTTATCCAACAGCTAGTACGAATGCTACAGCGGGCCATGGAAAACAACTAGCAATATCAAGCGTGTCTGAACAAGCAACCAGAGAAATGTGCCAAGGACCTGCTTGTCGGAGTATTGACACGCTGTTTGTGATTCTTTGCAGGCGAACCTGTTTCCAGATATTACTTGGCGAGGTACAAACAATACGTGCAGACTAAAGCTCGTTGAATAACACGGTTTCAGAACGACAGGGCCATCGTGCTAACTCTGAATATACGATGTCCGGCTGCTTGGACCACACACTAACAATTTCGGTTGTTTAATCATTTCACTTTGTCGAGAATGCCCCAATTAATCAGCTTGATATAAGAACCGTTACCTATTCATGAACGACCAGAATGCGCAGCTCAAGGATGGCGCGAATAAATCGAAGGCGGACTACGACACAAAAGTTCGAGAGCTGGAAGTTGAGCGAGCCCGTTCGCAGGCTTTCCAGAAAGCGGCAGCGGCATCGTCAAGGCATGCCGAGGAGGTCGATCAGCAGCTTATACTCAGGGTGAGTGTCACGTGTTTCGTCTTGCACAACTGCTCCTTGTATATAAACGTGCAGACCTCACGGGAGCGGACCTATTGGCCAGTAAAGCACAGCCTGGGAGGAAGCCTGCTATGATGGCGTTATCACTTTTTACGGGGCTCTTTAACCCAAATTCGTCGGCATTTCGTTTAATATGTGTTGCCATATTGTTCAGTATTTACATAGGTCGTGTGATGGTTCATCGGGTAGCACATCTGAGTTCTCATAATATTAGTTTTGGGGTTAGTTATAGAGCTCCTTAAGTGAGCGCGATCAGAAACTACATGGTGCACATCTACCGTACAATGCGTCGGAGGTAGGTTTGTGTTGAGCACTGACTTTACAGCCGCGGAAATCGCCCTGCGCTGTGTGTAACTTGCGCTTTGCCTCACTCGCGATTTTTCCTTGTTTAATAAACGTCAAGTTCATGAGGAAGCCACTGTTCACCTCATATTTGTAACATTCATGCTCGGGCAGACCATCTCATTCGTCCACGATCAGAAGCTTGATCGAAACTATGTCGATTCTGCCCGTCCGGGAATACGCGCTGTGGAGCAAGCAATGCATTTCCGCCTTGTAGCTGACAACGATATATACGCTCATTGCACTATCAGAAAGCGGAGTTTAAGAAAGAGATCAAGAAGGAACGATCGGCGCATGCCACATCAGTTCGAAATCTGGAGCTTGAAACAGCCCGTGCACAGGAGCGCAAGAATGCAGCAGAAGCGTCGTCAAAGCAGGCCGTGGAGGTCGGGCAGCAGCTCACGATCAAGGTGGGTGTCATATGTCTTGCCTTGTGTACGCGTAAGTAGTTCGAGTAAAATCGACGGACTTCACCGGGGAAACTCAGTGTGTCTGGTAGACACAGGTGGGGAGATAATTGTCTGGTGAACACCTAAAATCAAAAGTCGGACACATGCTACGATAGAGGTGCACCATGTTTTTTCTGAGCTCCTCACTCAAGGAGCGTCATACCTTACCGAATAAATGATTTTGGAAGAAAATATAAAGTGTTGCCGCATGCGAAATCTCATGACCGAAGTATATTCTGAAACATTATTCGTCACAAAAATGAAAGTCCGACGAATTTGGGTCAAGGAGCCCAACCGTTCAGAAAACGATTCGGTCAAAAAGTGCTACCTCTACCGTAGCACGCGTCGTCGTGAAATTCGATGTTGCCTTCATTCGACTTGAACTTACTGTATTCTGGCAATAAATGCTCCGTAACCGACTTCTCGCTCTTGTACGAGCCGAGTTTCAACGCCTGGACGACACGATACATCTGGAAACCATACCCGCACAGAACATCGGACTTGTTTTCAAGATGAAACACGTGAAGGAAGCGCATGACACATTGGTCGAAGAGCTGAAGCTTGAGCGAGGACAGACCGAGAGCCACGATAATGCTTCGGCGGCGTTTGCCAGGGACGCGGAGGTGGCCAGCCAGCAGTATGAGCTCAAGGTGCGTGTAGTCGATTCGGTGGATAACACAACATAGTAGTATGACACGTGCTACGGTTGACGTGCATCCATATTGTTCTGAGCTTGGTCTCTTAAGGAGCTCTACCTCGCCCAAAAACTGGTTTTAAGATAAAAATGAAAGCGCAACTCGATGAACAATCCCATAGCCGAGGTATACGCGAAACAATAGTCGCAAAATGAAATGGCATTCTGACGATTTTCGGTTAAGGAGCATCATCATTCAAAACTTATTTTAGCCAAAAAGTGCTACCTCTATCGTAGCACTTGTCGTATATGCGTTGGCTCTGTCACAAGAGCGAGAGCGATCGGCTCGCTAATTCTCATTGATTGTTTAGTAGAAGTTATATTGATCCCTACGCGCCGAGTGGTAGGCGCGGGTATCCATTGCTCATGCCTCGATGCTGAAGGAACAGTCAATTCAAGCGGTCGACCCAAAACATATATGTACACGACTTGTGAAAAAATATGTTTTAACGGTGCAATGACAGAACGAACACGCAAGGAAGGAGACGGAGATGGCGAAGGCCGCGTATGAAAAAATGGTGAAGGTGGCGGATGTATGGCGCACTAATGCTAAACGCTGCCAGGAAGCTGCCGATGCTTCCGGAAGAAAAGCAGAAAATGTGGCTCAGCGACTTGTCAACAAGGTAGACGGAGTGAGGGTTTTGAATGAAAGTAGTTCAATTTGTACGCTGATTTACTGCAGCATCAGATCGAGATCGCCTCGCTCCTCATTACACGAATGGTATTGGACGTCCCCGGAAACCCTGTGAACACAGGCATTTACTCTGGCATAAATCGGATAATTAAATACCTAAAGTGAGTGATTGCACTAGCACTATCATTGCCAAGGATGCCTTTATGATGATAACGATACCTTGCCAACCAACGCCGCGCCAACTAGTACCTACCAGTCGGAGCGTGAATATAAGGGACGTCTCGGCCTTCATGTTGTTATCTTGGCGAAACAACGAACAATCGAGTTTTTGTTTTTTTAACTGTGTTTGCGATGAGGCAGCACACCAGAGCAACGCAACACACTTCCAGACTAACAAAATAGCAACCTTGATATGGTCCCACGAAGCAAGGATACTCGGAATTCGCCTCACGTTTTCTGCCGGTCAAGGTCCTTCCGTTGCTATTTTTTTGTTCTGTTTTTTACACTGGATTTGTAACTTGCTCCCCGATCCAATAAGCCAATAAAATTAATCGTGATAAAAACTGCAACCACCACCTGCATTTTATTTTTCCTCAAATTTTCAGGTTTTGCTTCAGTAAAGCGAGTTTTAAGCAGCCCAGTGGTTTTTCAGAGAGCGGTCAACGCCTACTCTGTTCTGTCGATTGCGATGCCTAATTTTGTTTTGGGATAATCTACGTTTGTTTTTTTCAAACAAACGTAGATTTTCCCAAAACATAATTAGGCATCGCAATCGGCAGAACAGAGCAGGCGTTGGTCGCTCTCTGAAAAATCACTGGGCTGCCTATAACTCGCTTTACGGAAGAAAACAATAAAAAATTGAGGGAAAAGAAAATGCCGGGGGTGGTTGCAGTTTTGTATCACTACTAGTTGTATTGGCTTATTGGATCGGGGAGAAAATTTCAAATCCAGTGTAAAACACAGCACAAATTATAACGCAACGGAAGAACCTTGACCGGCAGAAAACGTGTGGCGAGCTCCGAGTGTCCTTTCTTCGTGAGACCATATGAAGGTTGCTATTTGTTGATCTGAAAGTGTGTTGCGTTGCTGTGGTGTGCTGGCTCATCGCAAACACAGTAAAAACAAAACTCGATTGTTTGTTTTTTCGCCAAGATAGCAACATGAAAGCCCAGAAGTCCCTTATATTCACGCCCGGACTGGTAGTATGTAATGTGGGCCGGTTTGCGTCGCTTGTTGCCATGAAACGTTTATAGACATGCCATGAGTCCACTGTCTGTAATCGCCGGCTGGTCGATGCCTTGGACATCCAAGCACGTGAGGGGATGACCAACAATATTGCTCTACGTCCGCTTCGCTCACTCGTTCAGGAGGGTCAGCTCTCTGAACTACTTCATGCAGCTATTCTGTAAACGTCTTCCGACTGTGGTGGGCGTCAGCCCCGTCATCGCGAGGACAACACGGTGTTGCACGACGTGCGGCGGATGTCTCCCTTATGAAGCTAACTACAAGCAATTACCTCGACCTTAGCATGGCATATTTAGTACAGGTTGGACACGATTGGTGCTGTCTCGTGGTACTAGACGTTGGGCATTCACACTAGCGGAAGTGTTTGGGGACTGCTTATGAACCAGGTAATAATGGATTACTGCCTTGCATTCCAAACGTTCGAGTGCCAATAGCCCCCCAAACAGAGCTTATTGTTGGGCAGGTTGGTGGAGCGAACACAGCACGACTAAACTCACTGTCCACGATAATATTAGGTTGGGATGTAGGCAGTTGCGTTAGCCTTGCACGATGAAAAGGCAGGGGTTGTCATTCGGTATTATAGGCGTACTCGTGTTTTGGAAGTCATTCGAAGGAAACAACGGTCGGATCCGAACGTTTGGGGGGATAGGCGGTCGTTTCGGTCATATTGCACGATCTGTTAAATAGCAGGTGCTAGTGTACCGGTTATGATGCGTGCAGGTTTAGCTGAAATCGGGATACGTGTGAAGGATGGTCGAATGTAACAGATGCGGCAAGCGGGGTTTGACGACCTGTCGCGACCCACAGCGGAGGTTGTCGCGTAAGAGTCGGCACACGCACAGTTGTCATCAGCAGGCATACAGATAGAACGTGTGCGTGGTCCCAACCGTCACCGTTACTGCGAGTGGTAGAAGGGCTAAGGGGTATGAAATGAAAGGCTCGCTGTTTCACGGGACAACTACATCGCTTTTCGCAGAATCAAGCCGCCAATGATGGTGAAATGGGCCGTGATTCGCCACCTGTATCAATGTTTTAGGCCAGAACACCCGTTTCCTTTTATGTCAATTTTATAATGTTTACGTAGGGGTATTACTGTAATATGTGCGTGCTTGAACGTTTCCTTTTCGGTACTATTCGCCTCCAGGTCTGGACGAAACTGAGACAAAACATATTTATTCAGTACGACGGGACGATCGACAAAACGCAAACACAAACCAGGGAACGTCCGACGATTTAGTCAGTGGGCTCATCACACAAATTGATGTTACCCGCCGAACGTGCAACATAACCTGTATTAGTAGGGGGTGTTCGTTGAGCGGTCAATACTGTGTTTATACAGGGGTATTTGTATAATTTATACCAGGTATTTGACAGGTCCTAGGCGCATCATCGTCAATCATACTCGTGATGGTCTGGTATCGTGGGCTAAATAGCTAGCATACGTTCCACGTTATGGTAGGAGGAAGTGCCTTTCACACAAATTCGATGCAAACTAACGCGGAACTATTGCGGCTCATACACCTACAATCGCGGAGACATCGACACCATACTCGACATAGCTTGAACCTTTCACGCCAATGAGAGCGAAAAATGTGTGGGCTGCTGGTCTGCTATTTGATTACTCGCACTGATTCGTACTGCTGAAGGATACTGTTGTGCTGGTGTCCTAGCCCTGTATGTTCCTGCGTGCACCTAGCCAACACAACCACAACCTATAGCATCAACGGGTTAGTTGCGAGCACTGCATCTGGTTAGGTGCGACTCCAGCGCAAACTTTGGACCATAAATCAGTAAAAAAGGCCACGAATATTTCAAGCGGCCCCTCTTTAGGAGCAACATGCCACTCTAGCTTTCCTCCGGCCGCACAAATAGGTTCCGCTGCTGGATAGATTTTATTCCCATTTACCACGTGAACTACCCCACTCCAACCCAATAACGGACGTTGTGATCACAACCCTGTTCTCACATGCGACATAGGCGGCGGCGGTTGAGTTTGAATTTTTGCATTGCTCTGTCGCTTGTGGGCAAAGCAATCCGTGATGCCATCTCGTTTTCAATAATTTCGTCCATGCGTTTTCGTATTCTTCACTGTAGCACATATTGTGTTTAAAATTTCAACGCTTTCGGTATTCACAGAAGCGTTTCACTAGCAACGAAAGCGTGTCTCCCGTACGTCGCATTTAGTTAAATACGTTTACCTATAATGGCCATTAGGCTCGGATGATTCGCGGGTATCTCCCGGCACCGGCCGCCACTCGGCGATGTTGGTTTTTCCGAAGCGAGTTCACAAGTTTTATGAACCCGATTGATAAGGCCACCTGCTTCCTCCGTCCACGCGTGCTGTGCGCAGCTTCGGAGTCGGGATCCCCGCAACATGCTGCGCTGTCAGTGTTTTCGTGCTTCTGTGACCCGTGCTTACACCAGGAAGCGCGAGTTTAAAAAAAGGGCACTAGCCAAAGTTAGCTTAACCTACGCCTGTTAAGCCATTTATAGGTACACGACGTAGTGCACCCTGAAAAGAGTTTCCTGGCCCCGCCTGATTTTGGGCCTGCGCTCCATCGTACCTACAAAAGGCCCAAAACGCCAAGGTACACCTATTATATGCCATCCAACTTCCGCGTCAACAATATTAGGCTTCAAGTGTACCTATATATGGCTCGAACGATCACTTCTTGGCAACTGAAACATGAAAGATCACGTCCTATCCCTTCATTAAAACTCCTTTCTTAAAACGTCGACTTTGACGATCCGGGAACACAATGGGGGTCCACCCGGGTCGGTACCGCCCCGCCTGGTGCTGCCGTAGGGGGTGTACCCCTCATTTCACTGCCACGTTTACATCACTCGGGCGCGTGGCTCTGTACCTCACTCAAAAGTGGACGCAAATACACATTGTTGTCGCCAAGTGGAAATACGGTAGAGGCGAAATGTGTGAAAATGTTAGGAGTTCAGGATTTGAGGCTGACTTGAACAAAATAGGTTACAGCTGCTACTATTCATTTGTGGTCGGCGAAGAACGACACTCTAAACCCTATACTTCGTATAACAGTCGGTCGATAGCCTATGTTCGATATTGGCGTCACAATTAGCCGCGAGCCTGAGCGAACATAGAAATTGCTTGCCTGCTATCGCGTACTGCAATCGTTGGCGGGGCATATCGGGAAATAAAAAGCTTGAAGGCATTAAAGTCTGCCAAGAAATCGAGTGGTCACTCAGCCAAGTGGCTTCAATTTGCTATAAATACAGGACGTGAAAGCGACCCCCTGCGGAAGCACGAGTCTCCCGTAAGGTGTGGAAACCCTTCACCCATCGACTGATTCCGACTTTTGGTGTGGCTCGTGGATCCTGCCCGCGACGAAAGTTGGCCCTCGGGACAACGTCGGGGTCGTGCCGTACCTAGGCATCCCTGATCACAAAACCTACCATAAGTATGCGACTTATCCCTCGGGACAACGTCGAGATCGTGCCCCACGTAGGCATTCCCTGATACAAATCCTTCCATAAGTTTACAACTCAAACAACCCAGGTACGAAAACGGCGTCCACCGGTGTCGATGCCGCCTAGCAGGGTGTGTAAACCTTTCTCGCATCGGCTGCTTGTTGATTTGGCTGGGGCTCATACAACTAAGGCGCGGCGCGAGTTGCACCTAAAAAACAACGTCGAAATTCCCTCGCACCGGGGGCGATAAGGTAATTTCCTCTGATCATGATGAGTCCTCCAATAAAGCTACAGCTCCAATAATCCGGGCACGTAAACGGCGACCACCGTGCTCGAGACTGAACTGCAAGGTGTGAAAAACCTAACTGCACTGGCTGAGGCCGAATGTGATGGGATCGGAATCCAGAATAGCACGTTTCAATACCTTCGCAGACTTCTTCTCCCGGGGAAACTGAAAAATGTCTTGTACTATTTCAACGAGCCATTGGTCAATTTACGAGAGGAATCAATTGGTATTGGCCGATTTTGCAGGCTCAATATTCCAACGGATGGCCAACCTGCCCTGTTTCGATTCTCCACCCAGTATCCATAGAAACACCGAAACAGGCCGCTTGTTTATTAAGTGTATCCTGTTTTGGGTGAACTACAATCGGGACAGTGCCTGGGACATTATTCGGAATTGTATCCTTCAAATTGAAAAACATACCGCTAGATTCCTTTCGAAAATTGACCCCATGACTCGTTGACACGATGTAGCTTTCCAGGGATAAAAAGCTTGCAAAGATGCTGAAAAATCGTACTCTAGATTTCGATCCTGTAGTAGTCGGCCTGCTGGCTGCTTTGGCTTGGGCTCATGGTCGAGGTCCCGCGACACCCCGGGATCATGAGGCCCCATCTGCGAATCATAAATGCTTCCATACGCCTTCAACTCCAACAACCCAGAGACAAAGACGGAAATACCTTGGGTCGAGACCAGCCCGTACGATGATCCTTGGTCGAGACCAGCCCGTACGATGATGTTTACATTTACGTTCAGAGTGGTACAATACAGCTTACGAATGTACATTCCAGCATATGAGTACAGTAGCACCATGCAAGGTACTCGTACGTATACTTTGTAAGGGGAAATGTAAGGCTAGCGCCACGGGTGGAACCGTGGCCTTACCGCTAGTAGGTAATTGCTTACCTACGTACAGTACAGCACACATGATAAGAAACAGTATATCTGGTTCAGGCTGGATTTCTTATTTGAGAGAGGGTGCTCTCTACACTGATTTCAAGATAACGGCTTTAGAATTTCTTATTTTACTCTAAACCTCAGCCTGGAATTCTTATTAGCCTGTTTCTTATTGTGTTAGTATCGCAATCGAATGAGTAACATTCGCGTTGCTAGTCTCCGGTCTTCCCCTTAACTTAAAAAAAAGGTGTTGAGAAAGGGCCGCATTATTATCGACCAAGTAGTAAGTGTTGTCCAATGTGTTACCAGTAGTATCGCAATCGATTGAGTATCATCCGCGTTGCTTGTCTCCAGTCTCAATCTATCGTAAGAGAAGCTTGTTGTTAATCAGAGTGTTGGAGGTGCTGATCGCGGTTCAAGCGGGAGCTGTATGATATGGAGGATGTCCCGTTTACTCTAAATGTGCGCATGCTAAAGGCCGCGAGGTGATGGAGACACTGCTGTACAGGTGTGTGACGTGGACCCTTGTCCAGGAGCACTTTGCTGAGCTCCGAACGGCACACCACAACTTCCTCATACGTACGGACCATTAGTTTCCATCGCCGACAACGCATCGACCATCTTATCATGTCGTCCGCCAAGGCTCTCAAGAAGGCACAATGCGTGAGCGTTGAGATGACCATCCGCAAACGACGCCTCCTCTTTGCGGTGTTCGTCAGCTCCAAGCAAGATAGTCAAAACACACCCAGAGACAAGCGATGGTTTGATGATTCAAGTCGTTTATTAGGGGTACGAATAGCAGGAAGTGACAGTGTGCGTCGTCACATATATATGCACCCAGTCGTCAAGATCCACATAATCCTCAACACATAAAATCCTGAATCGTCATGTAACTGTTAAACTGAAGAGGCATCACGAACATGAGAAGGCCGTACAGCGCACGACCAATGAGCGGCTGGGGAGGGTGTGAAAATGATAGTTGGGAAATGAAATCACTTGCATTTTGGGTGGGCGGTCCGGACCGTATGATCCGAAAAAAATAATACGTGCAATCAAAGTGATCCGCACGCACAATGAACAAACATACGTACGCACCTGGAAAATCTGCCAAAAACGTAAAATAATCTCTCGGATACGCTGTACGCAGATACGGTACGCAGATAGATGCAGTGCGATAAAATACCAGGTGCGTATAAAGTAGCGGTGCCATCATCAGGCATGAGCTTTGCTCGTCAGATAGGCTCTCTCGGAGGGTGGATGTCACATGCACGCGGGAGGAGAGAACACTCAGCACAGCGACTGACTTCTTGACGTGGGTCAAGCTTTTGTGTTTTTATCGGGGGAGGTGTGGTTATTACCGCAGCCATTCCTACTACTATGCACGTTGTATTTGGAGGTGATGCGGTGTCTGATTATTCCTTGTCTCTACGCTCTTCTTGGTACCACTCCGTCCCGAAATATAAGAAATGTATTGAAATTAATACGTAACTACATTAAAAAGTTCCTATATTACGGGACAGAGCTGTATGTGCAATGCAGCAGCTATGATACCGAGCGGTCTGGATACCTGCCCTCTACCTGCCTCTACTGCTCATTGTTGTTGGCATAAAATACGCAGCGTTTGAACTGCGTCAGGTATTGGTATGCTCTGCCTGTGTCTGTGTGCTATACGCCAGCGCCAAACTACAGCCGGTATAACCCAAGCGTCGGAAGCCACGCTGGCTGCCTCTGGTCTGGCGGCGACGCGCCGAGTGCGCTCGAGTCGACCTGTCTTGGTATTATTTTGAAATTTGACACAACGAAGCATCCGAGCGTTGACGTACAGCAGTACAGGAGGACACCTACTGTAATAAGAAACAGGCTAATGAGGATTTAGAGGAAAATAAGAAATTCGGGAGTCGTTATCTTGAAATCAGTGTAGAAAGCACCCTCTCGCAAATACCAAATCGAGCCTGGACCATATTCCTTGTTTCTTATTAGGTGTCCTGTACTGTACTACTGCTGTTGTGCTGCTGCTGCTGTGATATGTACTCATACACGTGGCGAGGCGTTGCATGTACTCATACCCGCGCCAGCGCGACCTTCGCAGCTCCCAGATCATCACAACCCCCCTTCCCCCTGCGCAAACAATATTCATCACAGATGATGTGGAACTCCTCAAGGTCACTCAGTGCTCGGCGTGTTTGCGTGCTGATCTGCTCTGTTCGCGCTGTTGTCCTCGGCGTGTCGCGCACACCCCACCTCTGTTGCTGATACTCCGCCGAGGCCCATGGTGTGTGCTTGGCTGTCGAGGCGTGCAAAAACTGTCGCGACGCCGCTGCTGTAAGCCAAGAACGGGCTTTGAGGGTCGAGGGGACAAGGGGGTACCCGTGGTATGATGAGAGGGGGTCACTTTTCTGTCACGCTGATTGACTTGAAAACTGGGGCCACTTTTGTCACGCTGATTGACTTGAAAACTGGGGCCACTTTTGTCACGCCTATTATCTTGAAAATCGGGAACACTTTTGGAATTTTGCTTTCTGAGTCTCCGGTCCCAAGGACCGGAGAATTGGGTGTCCTGTACTGGCTGTACTCTACGACGTATACTACTCTATTTATGGACAAAAACTAGACTGTCTGCTTGTAATGCTGTACGTCGTAGGGAAAGTATTGTTTGCCAGCCAAGTGTATGTGCTGAAGACTCTACAGCAACGTCCACCGCTACTATAATAGTACGAACAACAGTACCGCAAACACGTCGCATCCAACTTCCCACTAACGCTGGGCCCCCGACCAGCTACGTAGTTAGCTGGTGTACAGCATTAGGGAAGTACTGCTCGTACGGCAAAGGTGAGTAGAGTACATCGTACGACCAATCAAATTTAGCACCTCTGGCGTATGCCTTGTCGGACACGAACGTCCAAAAGCATCAGCGCCAGGATGTTCGGAGGTACTGCTGCCACTGCATCTGTATACAGGACACGGTCCAGTGATATCGTTACCACAACCACAACCACCACCCTGCATATGTGCAGTGTGCTTGATAGCAGCACGCACCTGGCGCAGTCACATGGCATGTAAGCCTGGGTTGCTTTCATAGCTGACCAAGGAATACCCCGTACATGTAACGCTTCCAAATAAGCTGGAACTCCCTGCTGTCTACAGAGGGTGGGACACACAAGGTTGGAGAACTACGCTCGTAATAGCACTGAGCGCCATCAGAGGGAAGCTGTTCAGCTGCAGCCCGTCTGGTCGTCGTATAACTGTCTGTATTCCAGTGGCATTTCTGTCGAAGGTGAGCTACGTATTGACTGTTCAGTGTTCGTGGGGTTCTTAGACCAACATCAGCATCTGGGTAAATATCGTACGTTATCGTCTGTGGTGCTTTCTGTTTTTGGGGATGCTCAGGTGGCCACTCGTTATACGAGTATGTACTCGTACTCCACGCATCAAACCGGTATACCGGCAGTCTAACACGACACTCACACCCGGGCTTGTATGGCAACAGACCCACTGTTTATCCTGTTGGCCACATATTTCCTCGTGGGCCGGCGTTATTCAGCGGTATATATATACGTCTCGACACCGGGTGCCTGGTATACTGTACATTGTCTAAGCTGTCAAGAGTGAAAGCCTAACGTCCGAATCGTTCCATGTTCTTCGCTACGACCACGCGTACCACAAGGGAAGGGAGAACTGCGTCGCCAGCGCATCAATTCTGTAGCTGCTGAAAAGGGATCGGCGAGAGTCGCCCCTTTCGTTGCTGCTGTTTCTTCTGCTGTAAACTATTTGCCAACAACAAGGTTTTTGCGGCTTACTAAAACCCGCTCAAACATCGTTTCCAGACTACCTGGTACATGCCACACATCATACACACGTTCCCCTAAAACCCCGTAGTTCGCGCGATCGAAGTATCCCACGCAGCTTACAAAATGCGAGTTTTCCACAAAATCCTCGATCTCACAGCTGTCGTTTTTTTTTTGTTTTTAATACACATTGGGAGAAGCAAATCTAACATATGCGCCTGATCTGCCCCCAAAACGTACTTTGTACGAAGTCCCAACCCAAACATGGTGCTTGTTTGGTGGGCTCGTTTAAACTCTACGTCGCGTTACCTTAAAAGGTTTTGTATACTCCTCTAAGTCGCGAAACATAGATCCATGGCACACAAAACGTGCTTGTAAGGACGACGTGCGGAATGTCGGGTTGGGAAATGGATGCATGGCCCGAATACAAATCAGGATAACAAACACAAATCTTAGGGTTAGGGTTAGAAAATAAATTACAAGGGAGATGTTATCACCTCTCAGAAGTTATCTTGGTAGGAAGTCGTGGACGGGCCGATACAAAAAAGGAAGACGGACAACCTGCCAACTTTTTAAACGAATCGACCTGCAGACCTAGAACTGTGAAGCCCTGTGGGTGATGATCGTGGAGGCCTCACAGATGATACGTATCAGAACGCTGAAAAGAAAGACGAAACACGATTTGTAGAATATTAATATTGTTTAACTCGTACTCGTTGGTAGGCTGTCTATATTGTAATGCATACAATTAAATAGTGACTCGCTCGGCAGTTTTTTTTTTGTAACTGTCGCTAACATGTGTGCACGGGTGGTTGTGAACAGGTACAGTAGGGGAGGATACACTAGTGGATGTTGTTGCTGTTGCTGCGAGTCTTGTCGACATGATCTAATCCGTGGTCACGAGACAGGCTCCATTACATGCTTGATGGTTAATATACTGCAAGTACGGACACGACCCCACCCGGGGCTGTAGCCCTGCCGTACAAAGTACTTGTACGATTGCTGCGACCACGACTCCTCACGTACATGCAAGGCGCTGTACGCACGCAGTTGATACTGATGTTCGCCCATACTTCGAGTATATACACCAGCTGGTACTCATTTACGTACCATGCCTATCTCCTGCATCTACTGCTGCACGTACGTACCTATTCAACCTATGTTGACCACCATATTGCTGTATTCGCCACGACAGATACGTATTGTTGTTGTTGTTGTTGTTGTTGTTTGTCTCGCAATGCATACAGTAGCTCACTGCCATCTGATTGTGAGCCCGATGTCAACCGCCCGATGTCAGCCAACACAAAATACACCTCAGCAGGAGTGCAAAGCTTCTATTGGTTGTTGTGGTGGTGTTATATGGGCTTGTTGCTGTTAGTGGTGGATGGTGGTGGTGCTCTATGCGATGTTGGTGTTGGTTGGAGAATCTCTCCGCATTTTATTATTGTAATTGCAGTAGCCCGCAGCAATACTGGTCTGCCTATATGGGGTGCCACGCTCGCTGGAGGACTACTAATGCAAACCAATGCTGGCATTATCGACCGGCTCGACGTCGTCGGCAATGCCGAGCATGTGCCGGCCAGTACGGGCCGCGGCGTGTGATACCCGGTGACACACTGGTTGTGGCAACCAGCCTCTCTACGCATGAGGGAACTGCTCCGCTGCTGCAGCTGCGGATGGTGCTGCTGGTTCTTCTGCTGATGATGCTGATGCTTCTGCTGATGCTTGTGCCGCTGCACCCGATTTTGTCGCTGCTGCTGGTGCTGCTGAGTGGTGGGTACAGTTTCGTTTTTCCCCGATTGAATTCGCCGTAAGAGGCATGCTACGGTAGCAGTCACAGGTGTTGGGCGAATTGTCTCTGGCTGAATGGGCTTCTCAACTGACAAGCTACCCAATATCGTTTGTTTGACAATGGTATTCGTAGTGGACATCGTATGGACCAGATGGCAATGCCTATCGCGTTGGCCGTACGTACGCCTTCTTCAAAACGTTCAAGGTTGATACATGTAGAGCTCCTCGAGCCAGGAGCTTCAGAGAGTTTTAGGTGCGCCTCTATTGTAGCATGCATCGTTAGTAGCAAGGCGCTTTGGACAATGAGCAGGGAGTGACTGCGAAGACGCGGCGGGGTATGAGACCCGGTGTTTTACTGGTTGTGGAACCCGGTCGCTTTACCCATCAGGGGAGGCGGGCATGAAACCCTCGAGATCGCGACAGCATGATTCGGGGCTAACAAATAGGATTGAATGTTACTGATACCTGATGCCTGGTACATACCAGGTATTGCTTTACCAGCGTATGATGCTATGATGCGTTCCAGGTACCAGACTTATACGAGTACTTGTGCTACAAGATACCCTCAGCAAAACCGAAATCAAGCGGGAAAACAAAAATGGAAAATATAACCGGCACCTATCACTGCTTCGGCAGAAAAAGGCAAATAATCGAAGAACGGGACGCAGGTATGTACTCGGACATACGAGTACTCGTACTACCTAGTTGGTTGAGTACGTGAGAAAATAAACAACGAAGTCCTGGAAGGAACTGAAATGGAAAAAAGGTAGTACTGGTATTATCACTGATTTTCCAAGAAAGAATAAAAGCAAGCGACACCACGCACCACCACCATACCCACTACGGCAATCACCACCAGTGCCACCACCAGTGGGGATGCGTTTAACTTGCAGAAGCCTCTTCCTCTTGCCTTTTTCCGCTCGTCGCTGGCTGGCGCTATTACCTTGACGCCGTCTGTTGTTCTTGCCATAATCGCGCCGTTCTGCACTGCTGTTTTTGATACGTACCGGAAAAAAAGTAATGCTGTGGGCAAACGAGGAAACAAATTACGGCACTACCAGAACCGAAACGACAACCATTGCCAGCACCAGCAGGCGTCGCGTCCGGCCTGGCTCCGCAGTTGATTCATCCCTCTATTCCTGCTGGAGCTCGTTGGCGACTTCTGCTACTACTTCCCGCGACCCTTTGATGGCGTCCTGCTTGCCCGTTTCTTCACTATTTCCCCTGTATAATACATGCTTCTGGCTGTTGTGGTTGCTACTGCTGCTGCTGATGCTGCTGCTGCGGGCCGAACTTCTGCTATTCTGGTGTTGTTCCCAGGCAGCCCAAAGCTCGTCGCCGGCTGGCGCTGTTCCCCCCCGCGACACGAAATGTTCAATGGCGACACTGAGGGCGTGCGGCAGACGTCAGCGCGCAGCAGCCGTGACAGTGCGGCTGTGTGCGCGACGTGTTACGCTTGTGACCGCCTTCGTCCACTGTGCCGATCGCAGAAGTTCACCACGCCTAAGATTTTTCCCGACGGACAATGTTTCGCAGGACGACCCATTCAATGATTGCGCCGCGAAAGTCGGCAATATTCTCGTCAAGTACAAAAGTTCCCGTTGTCCTAATGCGTGGTAAATACCCTTTTACATTTCCAGTATTTAGTGCCCATGTGTAGGCGGCGGTTAAACACCCGTGACCATTGTTGTCCGAGCATTGGGTGCATGTAATACCAATAGACGAGTTACGATGGGAAATGCACGTGTCTACGCCACAAGGCGTACGAGTTGAGGGCGGGTACTCCACGCATAACAGGTAAATATCTTTGGTTTGAAAAGTTTACACATGATGAAGAAGTGTCAGCCAAAAGTCGGATAGTACACCTGCTGAGGCCTGCCGCGAACGCGATTTCTTGTTGTGATGCCTGAAGCCATGCTGTGCGTCCTTGGTTCTACGTATGTGAATGACTTGTCGAGGGCCTTCTCATCTAACGCCACACCAAAGGAGGGTAGCGAGCAACTTGACGTGCGTAAAGGTAATCACAGACTCTTTTTGTTTGAGAGATACCCGTATCACGTACACAACAGAAACAGCTTATTTTCTCCTTTTCCACGGCAATGATAACCAAACGTTTGTCAAGTAAATGCTTCATTAAGGTGGAGACAGTTCTGCACTGTGATGGGCCTGCCAGTCTTGCTTTTGGTCCGATCGCATTACCGTGATGTTTGGGTGCAAACCTCCGTTCTTTGTCGTACCGGAGCTAGCAGGTTTTGTATATGCGTTGCTTCGAAAGTAATAGCAAACATCTTCCGGACTTGATGTATGTACTGCGTGAAATACCCGAATCTACATTTGGGTGGGCACCCACTGTATTTCTGCTCAGGTAGCTGGTGTGAAGAGCTCGATGGCACGCTTAAGAATGTGTTTTGGTTTTGACTACGTGTATTTGTCTACCCACAGCCCGTTTGACTCTTCCAGTACAGGGCATACGCCAGTCACAACTTTCTATCAATATAGATACAACCTTAAAAGTGTAGCAGGGCGGGGTTTTGGTTGAGAAGCCCCGCCAGTCAGGAAGTTAACTGTGGTACACTGTACACCCTTTGCCGTAGCACGCTCACTAACGCTTACATAACCTCGATAAGTGTACGTACCTACCTTTCGTAACTGCAGTATGTAGAAGTTAATAGGTACAGGAGTATGGACGCCGGTGCGTGGCAACATTGATTTATCTGGTACGAGCTAACATCTGTGTTGAAAACTCCCTTGTGTTAATACCTTACGATTGGTCAGAAACGAAACAGAATTCTCGAAAACGTACCCATAATTTTCAAATTAAAAGCGAACCTGAAATATACCGAAGTCATCGCGTTGATGGTTGATCAGCGATGTACGTAAACTGGCAACGGCAATCAAACCCCAGGCTGATTCACCAGGGGTATTTTGCGGTTCACTGAGCGGTAGCAATCCTCGGAGTGCGGAGGTAGGGAGCAAGACAACAACAACAATTCTCCGCTCTTTTTCATTTTTTGGTGAGCACTACTGGTGGCTGTTCCTATCGTCTACCGGTAGCTGTATAACCAGAAACTCGTGCATCAGGCTATGAATTACTGTCGGAAACTATTGTGCGTTGGTACGTGTTGATGATTTTTTGTTTTTTAATCAACAAGGTATCAAATGTACTGGGCAGCCCTCCAACCAACGTTGACCTGCCCGCTGCCGACCACTGTCCAACGTTAAAAATGTCCGCCGGTGGGTGAACGTCCGGCCCTTGTTGTCTTACGTCTCCGGGGATTTGTGTGCCAATCTTGACACGCTGCAGCAACAACTTCTTGCTTTTTCTTTACCGAAATCTAAAATACGGATGTAGAGTTTTCTGTAGAAAATATCGCACAACACATAGCACGCGATTGACCAGAAAAGTGCAGCAGGTAGCTGAGCCAACGTGTCCCACCCGAGACATGTTGACACGCTGCAGCAACAACTTCTTGCTTTTTCTGTACCGAAATCTAAAATACGGATGTAGAGTTTTCTGTAGAAAATATCGCACAACACATAGCACGCGATCGACCAGAAAAATGCAGCAGGTAGCCGAGCCAGCGTGTCCCACCCGAGACACTGGATGCGCAGGACATCCTGCTGCTAGGTGCTGATGTGGATGGGTTGGATGGATACCGCCGCGTGGTTGATGCCTTTTTTGATGCTATCATGATCAACTGGTGTTTTAAAAATACAGGAACTCCTTTAAGAAAATTCCGAATTGTCTTGACACGTGCTCGGTGCTTCAACATTGTCCACCAAACACAACTGCCACCACATACAGCCTGGTCCTTTTCTGATCACCTTAGTTGTGGGTTTTCTGGTGGTATAGACTTCGCGTACGCGCATCATGCCTGTTCAACGCGCACCAGCCAAACACCTGTATGCATACCCGACACATGCTAAGGTGGATATGCACCAGTTGTTTTCCGTGGAGGGTGTTCACTCCAGGAGCTCCACACCTCAAGTTTTTAAGCAAACAATAGGTATATAGTTCAGTCCGATGAACAATCCCCTTACATATCTATACAAAAACCCAGATTGCAAACAATAATGCCAATTTCGACGATTTTGGGTTAAGGAGCCCCATCTTTCGAAAAAACGTTTTTAGCCAAAGCGTGCTATCCCCATCGTAGCAAATAGACGAAGGAACCTTAACAGGTATTATGTGTCCAAGGAGAAAACGCAAGCCCTACCGAAGAGTCGTGCTGTGAGTTGACGTTTTTGTAGTTTATTTATATATTTTTTGATCGAGTACAGCTCTTCTTCTCTACGAAGTTCCTCTCCAGTGGTTGCGATCGTTTTGCCGTTACGCAGGGAACCGTGGTAGTCGTTCAGTTCGATAAGTGCGAAACTATACTATCGCTAGAGTGGTGCGCTTCGCGAGAAAACCCTGAAACACATTTGGTGAGGGTAATATACAGTTAAGCACTCGGCATATAGCTCGTGCCACCAACGGTTAAATCCTTGGCTTAATATCGTGTATTGATACGCATTGACACACTTTGAAACTACAGCTGTCAGCGACGACATCCATGTCATGACCCCCAATACAGCCTCTCGTAGGGTGCAACATCCCTACCGCATATATTTACAATTTGGCATAATCATAATAGCGGGCGCCCTGTGGTCGGGTCTAACTGCTACCTTATACGATAACTGATGTGACGTATTGTTCAGGGTTTGATTCGGCCTGCACCCTTTTCCCGTTCTGACTTGTGATGTTCATAATTGGTTACGGATCCGTGGTACTACCTTCTCACCCCGTCGTAAAAACAACACACTCAAGAGTACAAAACTGTTACCGGCGTGTTAGACACACCGGCCCCCGAGTTCCATTAATGGGGTCAGGCTACAAGACTGCATCCTACAGTGATCCCGCCGTTATCCGAGTTCAACACCCACCTCAGGGAAACGTGACCATTACTCTGTACTTTATTCGCTTGGACCCGGTACCTGCTTCATACAACATATATTTTGACGGTGTAGCATTGCATTAGCATGCATCACTAGACTAGTCCTGTAGTGTTCGCTTCGCGGACAAATAAATACACAGGGGGTCGTTCCTTGGAACAGGGGGTGTGGGAAAAAAGGCAGCTAAAATTCTACCCCAGAACAAAGTGCTACCAATCCCAATATGTACGCCGACAAACGCACTGACGTTGGCCAGTGTGGATTTTGGTCAGGAGGTGCCTCATGCTTCGAAACGTGTGTGGGATTTAATCCACCAGAATACTTTTTATTCGGCCGTAGACAAAAGGTTGGCTATTACTGGAGCGACTTTCCATCGACCAAACTACATTTTCGGGCTAAGAAAGTATTGTAATAGACCAAACTGCCTCGTAATTGCTCTCTGAGCATAATTTTAAGCAGTAGACTGGTAGCATCGAAAAACCTTCGCTTGTGGAAAGGAGTGCATGCTGCACCTATATGTTAGTGGACCAACTTTCAGTATTAAATTCACAGCGGGGGCGAGGGATGTGGTTACGCGTCGCCACCCGTTCAGGGAAGCCAGTGACCGGAGTAGTCAAGGTTAGGCCGCATCATTTCGAAACTATAGTACCTTTCCCAACCTTCCAAAAGATAGGCTGCCATTTCCCTCGCGCACAGAGATTGACAGGACGCGCGAACCAGCTACGACTCTGTTCCTTGTGCCCTCCCCGCCGGGGCAGTAGGCGTTCCTCTCTTGGCTGCACTGCTGGCGCGGGCCACGCGCCTACTTGTCGCCACCCTCCACTTGTACCTATGTCTGATGTCAGCCCCCCCCCCTAGGACGGGCGCCCTCGATAAGGGTAGCACCTTTTGTCCAACATGTTATGTGTTACTACAGTAGATTCGTGCTACGAGAGAGGTGCACCTGGATGTTTCTGAGAGTGGTCACTTGAGGAGCTCTAATCGTCACACAAAAACTGATTTTGGAGGCAAATCAAAACGTCTACCCGATGGACAATACCATGGCTTAATAACTATAAAATGAACGATATTCCAGCACAAGAATGAAAGTCCCGCCTTTGGGGTCTACGGAATCCGATCATTCAGAAAGAAGTTCAGCCAAAACGTGCTACGTTTACCGTAGCACGCGTCACTAATATATCTCCTCAAATGGAGACTTGCCCAGTATCGCGGCAATATTTTCCGTTTTTTTTCTTCTTTATTTGGATGAGCACCTAGACCATGGCACCGCTCACCAGATACAACCTCCAATATCTGGAGGCCACGTGTTCCTGGTGGGATACCGAACTCTTCCAGTAAGAATCGCCATGAGTATTAGTTGCACGCCTGTCATGGCATTCGTGCTCGCTTGCTTCTAACTTGGCCGTTGTCCGATATCATGTATTTACAAGGGTATCCTTGCGAAGCCCCACGTTAATTGTATCGATCCGTCCGGTACATGTGCCCTTGTTTGAAAGCGTCGCGTCTGAGTCGGAGTTTTATTTACAGTGCCAACACCTAGTTTTGGTGGTCGAAACTTCCTCGGACTATATGTGAATACTCCATCCACGGGCTTTAAAAACAATAATAGACGCTTGTTATGCTACTCTCCCGCCTTCATCTGTTCTACGATATAAATGCAGACGTTAACTCCCGGTGATGTCAAAGGCGACATCAAGCGGCGTCAAATAAATGTAGGCGTGTTCCAGGTGTACCAATAAGTAACATATGTGCCACGTATTAGTCGCACAACAGTGGCCGATTCAGTAGTGTCTCTAAGAGCTACACACCTCGTTAGCCTGTGCCAGAACTTCGCTTTACACGTTCGATGCTGCATTCTGCTTTCTGGTCGCTGATACCAATAGCGACAACGCCCGAGAACGGTGACTATACTGTTTTTTTGCTACGGACGTTCTTAGCGTGGTGCCCCGCGCTCTGATAAACTATAAACACGTTGGGGTCGGAGTATTACAGCCCTGCCCTCTAACTACTCGCGCCAGACCTCAGACGACCCCACCGTGTCTCCTCCCAGTCCCCTTGTGGTGTGAAGGCCCAATGTGAAGCCTTGGCCGGGCCCCTGGCTGACCGTGTCGAGTATTGTGCTCGGCGTGTGCCGGCAATGTTGTGGTTCCCTTTTCGTCAAGAAAATGCTACGGAACGATGCATTCGCTGCAAATGGCAGGTTACACCCTGTCTTATCTCACCCCTCCCCTCCCTTCCCCGCCGCTTTGCTGCCGTTCTGTCATCCCCAGGTATTTTCTTGGTCCAATTCGTCGCTGAAATGGGTCGTTGCTCAAACGTCTTTTGCTCATTGCCGGCCGCTTACAGTGTGAAAGGCATGGCCAACGCGACGTACTGTAAGGAACATGCCAGAGGCGACATGATCGACGTCCAATACGAGCGCTGCTATTATGACACGTGCTCGAGAAGACCTTACTTCAACGTGACGGGCAGCAAAACGGCGGCGTACTGCAAGCTACATGCCGACGACAGCATGGTCAACGTTCACGCGAAGCGCTGCTCACACGACTCCTGCCCGACGAAACCTTCCTTCAATTTCCTGGGTCGCACAACGCCAGTGGTCTGCAGACAGCATGCAGAGAGTGGCATGATCTCGGTCCTCAAAAACCATTGCTTGCATGACTCGTGCACAAAAACCGCTTCCTTCAACTTCGCGGACCGCAAAACAGTTGCGTACTGCAGAGGTCACGCTGCAGATGGGATGGTCAACATTTACGCTACGCGCTGCTCACACGAATTGTGCACGACGAAACCATCCTACAATGTCGAGGGTAGCAAGACGGCAATGTACTGCAGACGACATGCCGAGAATGGCATGGTCGCGGTCTTCAAGAACTATTGCTTGCACGACTCCTGTACGAAGACGGCTTCCTTCAACTTCGAGGACAGAAAGACAGTAGCGTACTGCAGAGGCCATGCTGAATACGGTATGGTCAACGTTTACGCCAAGCGCTGCTCACGCGACTCCTGCCCGACGAAACCTTCGTTCAACTTCGAGGGTATCAAGACGGCTATGTACTGCAGACAGCATGCCGAACATGGCATGGTCCCGGTCCTGAAGAACCATTGCCTAAATGTCTCCTGCACCAAGACCGCTTCCTTCAACTTCGGGGACAGCAAGACACTGGCGTACTGCAAAGACCATGCTGAAGACGGCATGATCAACGTTTACGCCAAGCAATGCTCACATGACTCCTGCCCGACGAAACCTTCTTTCAACTTCGAGGGTAACAAGACGGCTATGTACTGCAGACAGCATGCCGAGGCTGGCATGGTCCCGGTCTTGAAGAACCATTGCTTGCATGGCTCCTGTACCAAGACTGCTTCTTTCAACTTAGAAGACAGCAAGACAGTAGCGTACTGCAAGCGGCATGCTGCAGACGGCATGGTCAACGTCTACCAAACACGCTGCCGGCACGGTCCCTGCACGATGACGTCTGCATTCAACGTCGAAGGAAGCAAGGCAGCGGCCTATTGCGAGCAACACGCCGAGGACGGCATGGTCGACGTCCGAAGCAAGTGCTGCTCATATAGATCGTGCAAGAAAAAGTCGACATTCTATTTCGAGGGCAGGAAGACGGCGACTTACTGCAAGAAACATGCTAAAAACGGCATGGTCAACGTCAGAGGAAACCGCATTTCGTCGGCTCGTGCTAAGAGTTCGACGTCGAAACCCAGCGGAAGCCAGCCTTCCAACTCTAGTGATTGCGCCAGCGTCTCGGGCAGCGTTGATACAACTAAAGGGGCCACTCGCCGTAAGAGAATTTGTCGTCGCTAAATTCGGTGTACCCTTCGATGGCCCGCCGTTCAATGTGGGGTGCGGGCCTTGCTGGTTGATACATCCCTTGTTCGGAGGAAAACGGTACGACTGAGGCGTTTCCGTGTAGGGGAGGAACGCCTTCAACGTAGAGTATAGAGACCCGCTCGGGTAGATGAGATCCTCAGGTATCCACTTAAGCCTCTTCAGGGGTTTGCAGCGCCGCCCTTATCACCTGCGAGTTTTCCTACTGTAGTGCCAACTTTGAGCCTACCGGTATTTTTTTCTGGCCGAGGCAATCAAGCAGACATGTCCCGTACAGTCAAAACTACTACACGACACCTGGTACATTTCGTTCCCGAAACCTATGCCTACGGTGGAAGTCCAATGCAGCCAGCTGGACGCCCGGCCGTGTGGTCTATTAGTCGGAAAGCTGCTGCTCTGGCCACGGCCACGGTAGAAGTGCCACGTTCAGGTCGTTGATTTGGCAGCAGTTGAGGGGTACTCGGCCGAGTGAAAGCTCTATTTCACTGCAGTATGACTGTTTCGAAGTGTTTTTGGTTGCGCGACACGTCATAGTCGGGTTGCTTGGATCGCTGCACCAACATAGGTTAACCTGTAGTGGTTGATAAAAGGCACACAGCCGATCGCTCGAATGGCTTACATGCGGGTGGACAAATTAGGTATTAATAGCCGCCCTACCTTACATAGGTACCAGTCGTCTATTAGTCGGCGACGGCGACAAGTGTATGCAGAATTTCGGCCGTTCAAGTTTTGTTTTGGTACGTAGCAGATAGCCATGGCGAACTGTTTGTTTGGGCGAATGATCATATTTAGTGAGCACCTGGACTTATGTTGGCGCTACCAGACAGATGTCTGTATGTCTATGAAAAGGGTACGTACTACGTACACTGACGCATGCTACGATAGAGGTGCACCATGTTTTTTTTTTCCGAGCTCCTCACTTGAAGAGCTCCATACCTTACCGGAAAACAAAAGTGGTAGACGATGAACACTCTCGTGGCCCAAGTATGTTCGGAAACATATTTTCAACACAATAGTAAAAGCCAGACGCTTCTGGGTTAAGGGGCCTTGCCGACCAGAAACCGTTTAAGCTGGAAAGTGCTACCTCTATCGTAGCACGCGTCCGCTGTGGTCCAACGAAAATGCCCCCAGGTCTTGATTCGTTGTGTGCACATTGAAAAACAGAATCTTAGTATTTTTTCTCGTTTTAAAATGGCCGCCAAAATATTTTCCGTGCGCATTGTTTGGTTACAGATGCAAACAATCTGTAATATACGTGTTGATTATTGGATGGACCGTGTTTTTCCCGTGTCCTGTTGATGGACGGCTGAGGGCGTTAACCATTTGGTACTGGGCGGGCACGAGGCCTTGCTCGCACTGCGATCAATGACAATCACCGCCATTACCAAGATGGAGTACCCCGTTATAGCAGCAACAAGTGAACGGTACCGGCGGGCGGCATTCGGTCTAGGAAGCCCCCCTGTGAGAGCATTATGCTGTGTTTGTTTTCCGACACTTTCCCCCCGGTAGCTGGCGGGATAACCCGACTTATATTGCCACTTTTTAGCCACTCGGACGAGTGGCTCCGTAACTCTCGCCGGGAATAAGACACCTCGTATGCTGTTGAGGCAGGGCAGCAAACTACCCACAGATATCGGTGATATCGAGAAACCATAACCATAAACGCGTAAGAGCGCAAATGGTTGGCGTAGTCGCTCGGCGGAGTGTCTCTGGGCGGCTCTATGGACAACGGGCTAAACCTGACTCCGTTTGCCATAGCCCTGATCGTGATTTTGTGTCCAGCAGTGTAGTGGTATTTCTCGAACGCCGGGGATAAGGGCTTAAGTTTTGTTGTTGCTTATTTGTATTTGTTTCTTCCCGTTGTTGCTCTCTGGCACGGTGGTGATAGCTGCCTGCACGAGGGGGTGGGGGGCAGTACACGCGGCCCAACTGCCCTGGAAGCGGACTGGAAAGTGTAGGCCGTTGCAATACGCCTGTGAATGGCTGACGGAACCACTATCGCTTTCCCACGGTCCTAAAAACAGGTCAAAATTAGTTCTGAAATATATTAAATAAAAAGAGGTTGTTTTATTTCACGGAGTGACACCCCCCCCACAAATAATGTCACGTGTAACGAGCTGAATTGGCATATATTTTCACTTGTGTCTGAATAGGGAACTGGGTCAGAGTACGGGCGTGATATATATATATCAGGAATACCTCAATCATTAGTTCGGAGAAAGCATGAAGTGCAAGCTGGCACCCCCTCGTCGGGTGCGAGCCAGTACAAATATCTCGAATCCAGCGTGATAAGACGTAAAGGCAATGACTGGGTTGACCAACACAGTCAAGAGTGTGCACCGCTTTTCGTTGCACCCACCCCACCCGCCTATTGTTTTGTTTCCAAGTGTGCGGGGAGGGAAGTCCAAGCAACCGGGGTTGTTGGGTTATATGTTTCTGTTTTCTATTTACTCTTAGTTTATACTGGGGAAAGTCGAATAACAGGGTACCATGCGGGAACCCCAATGGTATTCTAGAATGGAGAGAGATAACATAGGCGAGATACTAAGGATATTGCATGAGGGTACGATACATGTATGCGGCTACAAGTGGACGGGTAATCTCTCCCCGCAACACAGAAATCAAGAATGATGATGCTTTTCGAAAAAAAAAACGCAACCCTCCACACTGCCACCACACTCTAAACAATTGTAGGGAGCACAGCCCATGCTCTCACGAGCCTTTGACAAAATGTAATGACGCTAACCACTTATCCGATCGTTGACCCCGCCGCCTTTGGCATGCCGAGCCCCAACCTGAACCGACCTAAAACCGGTGTTTCTTCGGTAATGACGATGCAGCCCCAGTGGCAAACGCCGTAAACGCGGATCCTCCCTACATTATCATTGCACAGCACCCTCGTTGTATACTACAGTAGTAGTAGCAGTAGTAGTAGTAGTAGTAGTAGTAGTAGTAGTAGTAGTGCTGCAGTTCGAACGCACCGTCGTGTATCTCGCCGCACTGCACCTCCTCGCTGCCTCCGATCAGTCCATCGTACTATTATCACTCGTGACCGCGGATCGTGTGTTCAGTCGAAGGTGGTTCTGGCCGCTTTTCGTCGGAAATTCTCGGTCGCGCGGCGTCACCCACTAGCTAGGCGACTCGGGGACACGGGTGGTGAGTAAACTTACTTGCTTTTTGTGGGCATTTGGTATGAGTACCCAGGCGACAGAAGTCGTGAGGAAATTTCAAGTGGGTAACAAGCGGGCGGTATGACACGGGAGTCACAGCATGGGATTCGGAAGCAACCGTCTTTTAAAACTTCCACATCGTGTACGCAATTCACTTGACCTGAACAAAGAGCTTACATGCGGTATCTCGCCACGGGCAATGGCGCAATAGGTTGTTCCCTATACGGTTCAAATGACGAGCTTCAATTTTTCACCAGATGGCATTCGTACAGTACGCGACAGCACTTAAGAAGGTGGCAGTTAAGAATGTCAGGCTGGGATTTACGGAACTTTTAGAATTTACAGGTAAGCATTTGTGCTGGACTCGAGGAGGAAATGATAATTAGAAATTGGGAAGTGCAAGGGGGTCGGCAGGTAATAATCTGGCTGAATACACTGCACCCTTGAAAAATAAGTGACTGCCCAAACATCCCCCCAAGGCCACGTCAGGACCCCAGCCAAGCCGCCTCCGCACTCCAAAACCGTCCCAAGTGGCGACTTTTTTATATGTTTTTTTTCAATGTTTTTTCGCCAAACAAAATCCATTCTTTTCCCGCCAAACAAAATCCTTTCCCCTCTGCAAACATGCAAATAAAAATAGCAGCATTTTTGTTTTCCATTTTGTTCGGTGCAGATAGAAGCAGTGAGGTGGTGGATGGTGTACTGCTTGCTTCTATTAATAGAGTACCTGCAGGCCCTTGGAGTAGTGCTTAACCGCTTAAGGGGGCCCCTTCGGGCAAAAAACGCAAGAGCCAATAAAAAGCTAATCCTTTTCTTTTTTCAGTTGCAATACTATTTCTGGTATAATTTCCACATTTTCATGACTCCCTACGGAAAACGACATGTCTCCAGTTCTTTTGCTCAAACTGGCGACAGATGAGTAGTGTTAGGGAGCCTAGGTTATGGTCAACATTTGTGTCTCAGAAGGCGTATCGATCAGACGCTTTGTTCATCCCGAAAAGTACCTCTTACTCGAAAACGACTCGCCATACCCCTGGTACCCAAGACGAATTAAAAAAAATGGCAGTTTCTCCGGCTGCCGAGCACTACTGTAGTAGGTGAACCTACCTCTGGGCCTCTAGTTCGACCGTCCGTAGCGTCCTATGTGTCCACAGCAGAGTTTAGATAACAAACAGGAGATCCGAAACGATCAAAATCTTGCAGCGGAGCACTTTCGTTTCTTGATGCAAACACAGCAATGCTTGCCCTCTCTTGCAGATCCAAGAGCCCCAATACCCCCTAGAGACTATAACGAACAAGCTATACGTTGGCCGGTCGCAGATCTGAGCATTCGAACTGGAGCTATGCCGTTTTCTGTAAGGAGTACTGATATGATATTATTATATCAAAAATAGTATCGCTGCAGTAAAAAAAACGAAATACGTATGATACATATATTTTTCAACACTCAAGTACTCTTTTTTTTCATGACCGAAGGGGTCCCTTAAGAACTGGTCCCACATTTTTGAGGGAAATACTTGGAATTAGTGTAGGAGTTTATTTCAGTTCTAAACGGGTTAATCAGAATCGTTGAAGGTGGCGAAGATAATATTTGATGCCTGCAGTCCTGAAGAGCAGTATCGTGTAACGCAGTGTCTTATATGTATGCATGGATGTATATACGACCTTTGTGGCCATAAAAATGTCCGCATACAGAAAACTGCCTGCTTCTTCTCTGGATCTCCGAATCGGTAATACGTGAGAGATAATGAAAAAAATAATAAAATAGCTGGCCTGCATATACGTATATCCGGGTATACGTCAGTAGTACATATATATGTAGCACGTAACTCACACAACAGAGAGCAGTAGTGTGAGCAGCAGTGGTGCTGTATGTAGCAGTATACTGATACCAAGTAGCTATTATGAATACCTCTTAATTAAACAAAAACAAAACAAGCTTCCGTCACAACCGACAACTCCCACATGTATGCATACCTCCTACGTGCAAGAAACACAGCAGTGTACGTAACTCAAAACCATAACACTCTACTCGTACGAGTACGTATAATACGTTGACAGACAATTGATAGCTGAAAAATAGACAAAGGTCTTCAAAGCTTCTATCAGCTATTGTACGTCCATCAAAAACTGCTCAATGAAAAATTAAACCTGAAAATCTCGGAAGTGGCTGGTAGATGGTGGTCTTCTTCTCACGAACGCGTGCTCGAAGTGGACATCGCCTGCGCCTGCTGCTGGTCTCCGATCCCCAGTCGATGCTCCGTGCCTTCCATCCAGTCCCCATGCTCCTCCCCACTTTCTTCTTTCCGATCCCCCATTCCTCATCCCCTTCCCAATCACCAGGCTCCGGAGGTGGAAGCGACCCCTGCTGCTGTCTGTGGTTCTGCTCCACCCCATCGCCCATCTCCTCCTGCTCCGTCAATGCCGCCTCACGCTCCAACTCTTGCTGTCCGTTGCCGTTCCACGCCTCCACCAGTTTCCTCCTCTCACCAGATCTTTCCCCTCGTTCCGTACCACCATACACCTTTTTCCATCTCGTTCCGCTTCCACCTTCTCACTACCAATCACTGCTGTCTCCTCCTCGTTGCCTTGCTCGACGTGTATAAACGTCTCGACTTGTTGTTGCTGGTGGTCCTGAATTGCTGTCTTCCTATAGGCCTGTACTGGGTCGGTGGCGGATATGGTGTCGCTGCCCGGTATCTTGACCTGGGCTTGGTGCGTGTTCTCATTCCTACCTACTTCCTCTTGTACATGGGCTGCGGTTGCGCAATTTCCGACTCTCAGCTGTTCTAAGTACTCGGCAATGGCTTGTTGCTGTTCTTTCACTGTGAGCGTGTCAAATGACCGTATGTCTATTTCGCACCTTGCGCCCGATTTGACGAGACGCTTATGCTCTTCAATCCACCTCTGTTGCTTCTGCTGTTTCTCCTCCTCCCGCTTTGCGGCCGCTGCTGCTGTTGCTGCTGCTGCTGCCGCTGCTGCTGCTGTTGCTGCTGCTGCTGCCGCTGCTGCCGGTGCTCGTACTACTCCCTGTAGTTCATGTCACTCCTCTGGAGTCCACTTCCCCAGTCCGACGTCTGCCCATTCCTGATGTCTTCTTTCTTGCTCGATGATCTTGGCCATCCAGGGTGCTGCCGCTGCTGCTGCTGCTGTTGCTGCTGCTGCCGGTGCTCGTACTACCTCCTGTAGTTCATGCCACTCCTCTGGAGTCCACTTCCCCAGTCCGACGTCTGCCCATTCCTGATGTCTTCTTTCTTGCTCGATGATCTTGGTCATCCAGGGAAGCTCCTCGCCGATTATCTTAAAGCCCCCCATGGTGCTGCAAACGTGCCCGAGCTCCCGTGACCATAAGTCTTATTTCGCTAGCGTAAGGGGACAACTCGTGCACCGGGTGCTTGGCACAGTATCGCTCATGAAGAGCGGTGGGTCGAGAGTCGGAAAGCCATGAGGCTGGTAGAAGAAGAATACAAATATATATCAATTATATTATGTTAACTAACTGTTGTGAGCAAGGGGGCCTCTCATCCCCAAGCTCTATGACCCTTGAGAACAGGTCAAACAATATGTGTGACCCATCCCGGGAAACATAATTCACTCAATCCATTTCCGTTGATGAATTGCAGTCACACAACCAAGGTTATTGTACTAATACGGCAATGTCACGTATCATACATTTCAGGAATATCACATCAGACTTTGATACGAGTAAATCCCACAAGTACCTCCATCTGTCCGTACTAATCCAACACTTGACACGGTCGATTCCCGTGGTCGCAGGCTAACTTACCCAAAAAAGGTATACTGAAATAAAAGTGGAACCCGAAGGGTCCGCAAAGCGATCAAAGCCAGTCAAAAACAGATAGTATGGAGCCCTCCGCTCCCCTCTACACGCTATGTGAAGGTAAAAATAAAAATGGAAAAGTCAACATCACCAATCGGGGGTACACGCCCCCTGATTCTATCTTGGTGCCCCTATAATGCCGGGGCTTCACGCGGTTCAGGCAAACGAAATCGAGTCCTCCACCCCGCATTATAACGCCAGGAACACGATACGCGGGGCAGTCGGAACTATGCGTCCCGTGTGACTGATGTACCCCCGGCCCTGGCGAGCCGTGGTAACTGCAATAGGTCAAAAGCAACGAAGCGGTTAAAAGACGAAGAACAAAGCAAAGAGACAAGTCAAAAGCTTACAAGCAAACACTCACACAACAAGAACCGCAGAGACAACACTTGACCGTCCATCCGAGGGGATCGGCTGCCAATGGTTGCCGGCCGGTTGGGGTTCGGGATGGGGGCAAAAAATACAAACAAACAAACAAACAAAACAAAAATCAGTCCAGGGCAGTCAATCCGGGGCCACATATTCCGCCACTCGGTCCGCATTTCTCGCTTGCTTTCCTATCCCTCAAGACGATTATTCGCCCTTCTTCGCACCCCTCCCGCTCCGTTGGCTTCTTGGTGTCTCTTCTATTGTGTGCTGCGCGCTCTTTTTTCTCGCTTGGTTCGCTCTGTTACGGCCTAAGCGCTCCGTCTTCTTCTTTGTGCCCAGGGGTCATAAACTCTCAGCTCCTGCCAGCACTCCCTCATGTACCTACTGTCCTTCCTCCCCATTCACCTTGCGCTGCTTTCCGTCCCAAAACTGAATCGCGGGACTCCGAAGACACGGTCTCTTGCCGGTCGTCCGTTAGCCGTAGCCGTGCGTAGCCCTCGAACGCTTTGAATCCGTCTCGCAGGCACGAGTCTAGACCAAGTATCAGACTCCAGAGAGGACCACCCGCGCCACGGGTAAAACCTTCGCCTCCACACCACCAGAACTCCCCGAGAAACATCATGTCGAGTTCGGGGCAACGTCTGCCCGTCTGGCTGCCTGCCTAACGGCCCCCGCGAACAGTAGCGCCGTTGCGCGTACAGTGGGCTTCACGGGCTCTGGCAACCCGACCCTCTTCAAGGCATTATGGGCGTAGGACAGATGCCAGCGTAGTAGCCTTGCTTGCGCTGGTCTGGCTACCCAATATACTGCCAGCAGCAGCCGGTTGGTGTATCGATCCCGCTAGCAGTCTGTTCTAGTCGCTGACGTGGGCCCCATTGCTCATGCACCGGTACAGCATGCCTCGCCATATCGCCTCGCCTTGAAGCAGGCGGGCCTTGAGTCGAAACGGTGCTCCCGGCCTATCGAAGATCTCCGGGCCATACCTCCTGACGCACGCCGACGTTGCTCTGCTCTTGAAGTTGATCTCCCGGGTGAGGTCGCCATGTTCGTTGACGAGGCCGCCCAGGTACCGGAACTCGAGGGTTTGGGTGTATTTCTGCCCCGCTGCTTCGATTATCAGCGGCGGCGGGGGCGGTGTTGGCTGCTTCTCCTTTACGCGCATCAGGAGAGTCTCCGTCTTCTTCTCCGACACCGTCAGCCCGAACTCCCCAAACACCTGCACGATAATGGTCATCATCCTCGCCAGTCCGTCGGCGGACCTCGATACAACGCCGGCGTCATCGGCATACAGCATCCCCCACACCGCCCTCCGTGCGCGGTCGAGTGGTGTCTCCGTCCCCGCTCCCGTCTCCTCCTTCAGGAACACTAGGTTCTGCATGATACCATCGTCCTCGCTGAATCGTACGATAACGACCTCTAGGGCCGCGGCGAAGAAAACGTTGAACAGCAGTGGGGACAGCACACACCCTTGTCGCAAGCCTTGCGTGACCAAGAACCAGTCCGACAGTTCTCCATCGTCCATGCGCACCCGGGCCCGCATTCCGTCGTGGAATTGGCGGATGACGGCGACCATCTCCGCAGGAATCCCGGCCCTGGCCAGCACCTTCCATAGCAGCTCTCGGTCCACCGAGTCATAGGCCTTCTGTAGGTCGACGAAGCACATGTAGAGCGGTATTCTCCTTCTCCGCCCTAGTTCCGGGAGTCGGCGCACGACGAACAGCGATTCTGTTATTGTTTATAAAGATCTCATACGTATAGTCCCGCCCGTCTCCAAAACTGAAATTTACGTATAGTCCGCCCATCTCCAAAAATCCAAAATTCCCAAATCCTCAAGGGACACGTATTAAAATAGTGTGTATCTCGGGTATGGCTAAGTTGTTGAAAATAACAGAGATACCCTTAACCCCTTAACCCTTATAGGACTGGAGTCCCGTTTTGGGGACAAATTACTCAGAATTAGAGTGGTTTGTCCCCGAAACGGGACTGCAGTTCTAAAAGGGTTAAGAACTGGTCCCACGTATTTGGGGACAAACTACTTGGAATTAATGTGGCATTTTTTTCAGTTCTGAATGCGTAAAAACGACCCTCTCGAGACGGAGATAATATGACGTCGAAATTTTTGCAATTCATATTATTTACTATTATTTAGCCTGATTATTGACAAAAAAAGGGGAATTTCTGGTCCAAGTTCAGGTGCACTATTAATAGTCTTGTAATGCTGCCACACACCATACTTAGACTGCGTATGTAGCTAGCTCGTCACAAGCTGCGCCTGAGCTTTTTTTTCTCTTCACAAAAAATCGGTAAGCTGAAGGAGATATCGGCAAAAATACGGATATCGGAGGTCGTTTTGTTCAAATTTAGAATAATTAATTGGGTGTGAGATTTTACTGAGAGGGCGGAAACCGATCCATCGCAACCATACGGGCAGGTTTGGTTTTTCATTTTTGTCTGAAAAACGAAATTGCGTGAGATATGGATGCGATTCGGCGAGCGCTCTTACCGCACTTTGCCCCCGCGCCCACGCGATAATCGCGTGTTCGGTGAGCTCACCTTATCTCACTAAACCTTAACTTGTGCCGTCGTCTTGGTCTCCGACTTATCGGGCCCGGCTGGCGGCTAACACCTTATTTACGCCGGTGACGGCTGCATATCGCTCACACGCGACCACCAGCTCGTCCACGTTTCCCCAGTTCGCAGCAATGAAGCACAAGTTTTAGCCGGCAGCAACCATTTGGAGGTGCAAGGGCGGATACTTCCGAGGGGGCATGGAGTAAATTGACACACGACACGCAGCGAGACGTGGAAGTGTGGAGGGCGTACGCTTTTTTTTTACCCATCCGCTGAAGGATTAAAAAAACAGAAAAAGTGCTACGCCCTAACGGCCTTCAACAGATCCCGCTAGTCGGTACAGTGAAGATCGAACCCGGGGATCTGCTCGGTACCCCCCCTGCCCGGTCCTTCGCGTGCCTATCGTATCATTTTTGCACCATGATGACAGTGCCTCGACACTGCAACTTATCGCTTCCGACGAACCATACATGATCGTCCTTGGTCCTGTTACACCCCCCTTGGCCGGTAGGTTTACCCCGCTGACCTACGCTGACCCCTTCGCCCATCATTTACACGACAATCTCCCTCGAGGCGGGCCCGAACTCTAGAAGTCTACACCGTCCGACCTCGAGCCGCCCCCCTCTTTACGCGGGCGTTTAAGGGTCGAACAACGCGTCAGTTTTCTCCAGTTATGGCTCAAATTGCGATCATACCTCCGAGATCATACCTTAGCTGGGAGGCCCCTTCATCGCTTCTGGATATATGTGTGTTCCGTCATCTACCCCCTTCGGCTCGTGCTCCCTCCTGCCGTTGGAGATCACGTTCCCCCGTGGGGGCCCTCCGGTGACTTCTCGCCCCTACCGCGTGAATCCTATAGTGGCCGAACAAATGGACGCTATTTCAGATAATAATCTATTGCGACTGGTCTCATTCAACACTCCACTTCGCCTTACGCAAGTCCTGTGGGTCGTCATACCCAATAAATCGGGCGGGATTCGACTCACAATCAACCACAAGAAGCTGGAAAATATTTGCATCCTCTGTAAGCTCCCCATACCCCTTGTCGACGAAGTCTTGGACAAGTTAAGCGGTGCCCGGATATTTTCGCTCTTTGACCTGGTCGGTTTGTTTCACCAGATCGCGATGCACAAATACACGACCCCCCCCACGGGCGTTTTGCACGCCCACGCGGCTCTTCGGGTGGCTAGTCATGCCACAGGAGAGCAACGTAGCACCTCGATGGTTCATCAAGGTCACCAACGAAGTAACCAAAGACCTAGCGAACGTGGTCTCCTGCATCGATGACGTAGACGCTTTCGATCCAGACCTGGCTGCCCATGTCGTCAAGATCAACGAGCGTTTCAAGCCGCTGAGAAAGCACACACTCAAGAAATCACCTTCGGAAGCGAAGATCGTTGCCACCGATGCAGGTTTCCTCGGTCATACGATCTCGCCCGCGGGCATCCGGCCGAACGCCTCCAAACTCGCTGCCGTCATGAGCATGCCGATGCCCCAAGACTTCAAACAACCAAGGTACCTCGTCGGTAGTCTGCCCTGCTAAAGAAAATTTCGGCCGGAGGTGGCCAAACTAATACCATCCGTCACCTCCCTCCTGGGACAACGGGTAAACATCGTTTTCACACCTGCCATGGAGACCATCGTGCGGAAACTTCTGCAATCGTCTGGGTCATCAAACGCCTACGTGGTTATTTTGTGGGGTACCACGTTCCGTATTTGTTCGGACCATAACGTGCTCGAAAGTCTCGCCAAGGTTGCCGAACACAACCCCCGCATCCAAAGATGGCCCAAGTTTCCCACGACCTATCGCTATACGTTAGAGTACGGCAAAAATCACTGCCAACGGTAACTCAGGATTCGTGTCCCGCTTGCCGCTACCTGCGTTCGAGAATGACCGCAGCGGGCGCAGCCGCCTGACGCCGTCCGACGAAGAAAACACATATATATATATATATATCATTACCTCTGGACGCCTCTATCTTTATGACCCTTGAGTCTAGGCGAGGGTGGGCTCGCGCCCTTCAGCCAAAGCATCCGTTTGGGTATGGAGAATTCGTCGCTCGTGCCCTTACCTCCGCTTTTCCAAGAGATTCCTGCCGGTCTTTAACTTCCAGCGCTCACACGACCAGTGATTCCACTAACTCGTTGTTTGTCGTGTCCGCTGTACCCCCCACAGCTCCCGCCGGCGTCGGTCATACTGCAAATTCCCCTGCGCCCGCCCAGCCCCGTGCCCCAACATTAGGTACTACGGAGTCGACGATAACTTCCTCTGCCTTCGCTTTCCAAAGCGGTTCGGTTGCCGTGCGTTCAGACATTGTTCCGCCCTCGATCTCCAACCCACCGCCATTGTTGTACGGCGACGCCGAGGACCTCGGTTCCCAAGCATCCCATTCTCAGCTTCTGGAAGCTTCGCGAAGAGCGAAGGCCAACTGGACCCTTAGACCGGTAGTGCCCCTGGCTCTACCTCACCTCCCGTCAACTGCTCAATCTCGCCGGCCTTCCCTCGTTCCGTCGGAATATATCTCGACGCGAACGCGCGGCAGCAAGCCGCCGCCAAGGGATCTCCTAAGCTTCCAGACGCATGCGACGATAGAGGTGCACCATGTTTCTTCTGAGCTTCCCCACTTAAGGAGCGTTATACACCACCGAAAAAACGGTTTCGGGGGAAAATAAAAGTTCTGCCGGATGATAAATTTCATGACCGAAGTATACTCTGAAACATATTTCGTCACAAAAATGAAAGTCCGACGAATTTGGGTTAAGGAGCCCAATCGCAAACAAAACGATTCAGCCAAACAATGCTACCTCTACCGTAGCACGCGTCTCGAGTCAACTACGGTTTTGATCCCCCGACCCCCGTGTTACCACCGGTTGCTGAACCAGCAGCTACCACAGGAGGCCCTAGTGGGCCACAAGCGCCCTCCCCTTCCATCGGGAGGACTGCTCTTCTTCCTCCTTCGGCCCCCGCAGTGCCCGCTCCGTCGGCCACCGCTTCGACTGAGTCTTCTCGGCAGCTTCCAGGTGTGCAAATCGTGAACGCTACCTCCCCGACCCCCCTCCCCGGGGTACCATCCCCGGCGGAACTCGAGTTTCGGGAATCCGTTCAGCATTACTCACATGCGGATTGGGCACGAGAGCATCGCTCCGAACCTGTCTGTGATGCGGCAATTCGGTATATCCTCCTCGGAAGCGCCTCCGTGCTTCCCGATGGTGTTCTTCTTCATCTCCCGTCCCACTAACGGCCCCCTCTGTCGGAAATACGCACTTCAGCCGACAAGGGCCGCCTCGGCAAAGATGACGATAGGACCCTTCTGTTTGTTCGGTAACCACGTCCTGCCCCGGTAACCACGTCCTGCCCCGGTAACCGGTCCCGGCGCGCCCGCCGGGAGCCCCACTCACCTGCTTAACGACGAGCCCACGCGAATTTGAGTGCCGGTCCTCATGCGGCCGTGGATTATGCAAGCCTTCCACGCCAAAGCCTCCTGCCACATTTGCGTCGCTCGTACACTTTCCGCGCTCGAGCGCTTCTACTTGTGGATTGGCATGAACGTGAGCACACGATGGCAGCTTGGGCATTGTCTGCAGTGCTAAGCACGCAAGCCGTCCCGACAAACAGTACGCTGACTCGTCATGTCGCTCCCCATGTCGTCCAGACCTGCATCATTGGGATTAGAGTTGACTATTTCGGCCACCTCCCGGTTTCGGTAAAATCAAACTCAACCATTCTCCGTTTCACCGCCCGTTTCAGCCGGCGCGCATATATGTACGCCGTCTCGGCGACCTTATGTTTGGTCGAGGGCCCCGATGACATCCTGGTTACAGGTAGACCCCTCTTGTAAGGATGCCCCGTTAGTCTCCAATCCAACAACGGCCTCCAGGTTTTATCCAAGCTCTCTCACGCTATCCACTAACTACCTAGCATTCGCAAAACGGCGACAAGCTCCTATCATCTCAACAGCAACGGCGGCGTCGAGCGCGTGAACCACACCGTGGCTGAGATGCTCGCCATGGTCATCAATGAGCAACATAATAATTGAGATGCCTATCTGCCGCACGTGGAATTTGCTTACAACAGTTCCATCAGTGGCGCCACTGGCTTGGCTCCGAACGAGGTGCCCATGAACCCCCTCCCTCGCCTACCCCTGACCGTTTTCGAGCACCCGTACGCTCGTGGACACGAAAACCTCGCTCGGTACCAGGTCGACTATATCGACCTGGCCACCGACCGTCAGCGGTGTTCGCTCGCCGTAGTTCGCGAACACCACGCCCTACATGTGGCCCGCGTAGAACTCCGCGATTCTGCTCTATCCGACGAGCTCGAACACCTCTGTATATACGCCGTCGGTAGTTAGGCGTGGATCTACAACACCGCCCGTATCATCCGGCTAGGGGCCCAAGTATGCACCGACGCCGAGGTCCTCAAAGAAAAACTCTCGCTCCACTGGACCAGGCCGTCCATGACTTTAGCCCAAGGGCCCTCCGCGGCAGAAGCTACGCCTGATGGTCGCCCTTTGACCGATAAACTTCTCTATCTCGACCTACCCAACGACATGCCGGGCTTGGACGCATCCTGCCGAGTTTTGGTGGTTCGCTGCAAGCCTTGCGAAAAACCCCACGACAGCTCTGATTTCCCGCGGTTCCTCCCTGGTGGCTTAATACCGTATCGTTCTCAACAACTACACCTCCCAGTCTCCTCCGTATCACGTCACCGAAGACGATGTTGCCGTGCCCATGAAACGTCTGGAGGTCGACAAAATCACCAGCCACCTATCGGTACGCGGTCGGGATGGCGCCGTCGCCGTCTTCTACGAAACCCACTGCGAAGGCCTCCTCCACCCATCGTGGGAACGGGAGATGGACCTCCAACACTTCAGGCAGCATGTCCTCCGTTACTAGGCGGGCACACCACTCTAACTACACTGGGAAAATCGGTTGTACCGTCGCATACGCGTCGGTGCTGCCCAGCGAGAGCTCTCGAGAGATCAGAACACCCGATTGTTTTACTCCCGGATACCTCGTCGTCGCGCTCCAAGCATGGACCAACCGCATCAGAAGGCTCTATCCTTTCCGTCGGCGCCGACTCCTGGTGGAAGGCCCCCGATCATCTTTGGTAGCTCGGCAAGATCTCCACGCAAACCGTTCGCTTCTTGGACGGTCCCGGACCTGTCAAGCTCGACCTCTCTTCTTCTAACCACGCTACAGCCGTTGGAGTGGAGTGTAGTTCGTGGTGCCTTCAAACTCGACAAGGTAGAGAAATTTAGCATGGAATCTTGCGTAACGTTGATGAATCCCGCGGAGTCGGACTTGCCGCCCCCGCCGAGAGACGAACTAAGTTTGATGGTGTTAGTCACCCATATCGGGGTAGTAGTTGATCCAGGGTGTTCATATTTTATTCTCCGTAATTTTATTAGATATCTGCAAGGATAGCGTGTTCGTCGATAGTCTATAGTAGGCTTGTGACCCCTGTCTTCCATTATATTATTTCTGCCCATTTTCTGTCGATTTGTGCGTGAAATATCGGTACCGCTTCGACGATTTATTTATATCATCTCCCGCATGAGTTGTTTCCCGAGACCTGAAAAGTTTGTTGATACCAGACTAGTTGTACAACACGTCGCCCGCCCCTGTGTCTGAGACCGGCGCCGCGTCCGCTGCAATATTTTCGTATATCGCTCTCCTTGGTGTTACCCTTTTTGTTCCATTTACTAGGCGAGACCAGCGGCCACCTTGCCATCGCGGAAGGTATGTATTGTCTTTTCAGCTTTACCAACACCCCCGATTGACGATGTTGAGATAGCTGTCGCCGGCTGTCTGTCGATACCGTGTGCGTCATTTCTAACGGATGAGGGCACCCCGCCCCAAAACAAACGCTTGCTTCTGTCTTCGCTTCAGTTGCCGCGTTTTTTGCTTGACCATATGTCTGTGGAGTAACCTTTCTCGCGTGCCTCGCGCGACCGCTGTGATCACTGTCGTTCGGACAATTAGTATTATGTTGCCCGTTAATTTGCTTCGATGTCTCCCATAATTTCGGATAAGGCACCACGCGGCGGCCTTTTTTCATGATGAGTCTAATTTTTTTTGTGACAATTCTGGGCGTCTCATTTCACTCACCCCCGCCACCCCTTCGTTTTTGCTGAAAGTGAAAAAGGAAAAGCACGTCATATTATTCTGATTACCACAGAAACATTATTTCCGCCTCCGTCCGAGCGTTTTGGGAGTGCTGTTCTTCTGTTTCCCTTTGCATTTTGTTTTCTGTATCCGTTTGTTTTGCAGGTGAATACGTACCGCCATACGCATCCGACATATGTTCTCGCGTGGTACAGTACTGTACGAGTCATTATCACATATCGTACGTCTTGAATGTATTTTCTTCGCTCTCCCTCCTTCAGCTTGAGCGTGAAACACCATGTTAGCCGTTTTCAAATTCGGTTTTCGGGATTTCCGCGCTGATCTTCTCGAGTGTGTTGCATGTCGTCCGCAAAACCTGCATGGATGCCTCGACGATCAAGCGCATTTCTTTTTTCTCACTTGGGCCGTTTCAATAGAGAGTACACTTACCTTTTTTCACATCACTTTGGACCGCTCAACCAGACCGTTTCGGTTTGAGATCGCTCGTCGTGTATCATCCCTGGGTCTGTCGACTACATTGCCCTGTTTTCTATTGTGCCTTTGTTTCTCCTTTTGGAATTCTGCATGCGTATCTCGTTATTTTGTTCCTCCCTCCTATTGTACGCCGGGGGTCGTGCGTGGTAGTACTTATACGCCACTCGAATTCGGGACGGTTTTTTTACTCTATTTGGGACCTTTTTATTGTCAACACTTCGTGGCGGCGTATCTTTACACCCCTCGAGTATCCTCCTGTAAGTTGCCTATTTGGTTTTGACGCATGCTACGGTAGCCTGCATGCAGGTGCGCACCATGAATTTTCTGAGGGTGGTAAGGTCACTTGAAAAACTCTATGCTTGCAGTAGTCGAAACTGGTTTTGGAGGGAGAAAAACGTTGTACACGATGACCAATCCCATACGTAGTCCTAAAGGATGAAATGAAATATTTTGTATGAAAACAATTAAATTACGACGATTTTGGGTTAAGGGGCCTTTAATAGGTCATTCAGAAATCAAAATAGCCAAAAAGTGCTGCCTCTATCGTAGCACGCGTCTTTCTTCTTCTGGCTTGCCGGGCTTTCGCCTCCCAAGTTATAGAGGTGTGGGAGAGGGTTGCGAAGCGCACAGTATCTTCGATCAATTCCTCGGAATTGTCTGGATGGGTTTGTCACCCTCCTGATTCATATGGTATCATGGTATCCCCGTTTCCGCTCTATTGTTGAGGTGTCGTGTTTCTGATCAGAAACACGCCGAGCAATTTCGAATTGCTCCGACCGCCTCCCATAATTCTCCAATCAGGAACCAGCGGCAAATAAAATAAAACGTCATCAAACATGATCGTGTGATGAGTGATTGAGGGCGTCCCGACTCAACCTGCTTCCCTTGGTGAGGTTAGCCACATACCGCATAATTGGAATCCAGTATCTAACCTGCCAAGGGTAATAGTACCGTAATATCAACCCCATGATAAAACAACAGAGAGTTGAATGTCAGAGAAAAAACGGTATATTTAGCGTCAATGAGTTACAGCACAGGTCTACCTTGGCCGGGGTACGCTGGGATGGATGCAGCAGCATGTCGGGTTTCTCTAGGACCTGAAACAGCAGTTTTCCAAACCAATCAAACGCGAGGCAAGCACGAAGACATGGAGCCAGCGCAGGAAGGACGGCATATATATGAAAAACAAATCTACGTTAACTTATGAACCCACTTACGTTCTTTCCATGTTGACTTTTCCTACCTGTTAGTTCAACCTTCTTATATGTGTTAATCTTCTTCTTCTTCGCCCCCCCCCCCTCGCCACCATCATGGGTGGCGGCCAAGTTAGGTCATTCGTGCAAGGTGGGAGAACCTTAACTCCGCACCAGGGGAATGATAGTACCTCGTAGAGTGTACCAGGTATAATATATAATAAAGGTAAGTTGTTCGTGGTATCGGGGGGGTACAATTAATTAATTTAGCGAAAGAGGGAAAATAATATGGAGGTGCTTTTAATTAATTAATTCTGCAAAAGGGGCAGGAAGTATTTATTAATTGAGTTGTCGACCGACGTCGCCGGCTTGCACGGTTACGTACGTCCTGTAATTTTCCGCCAACGTGCTCTTCTTCGGCTAAATTACTTCCCCCACTCCACCCAACTGACGCTTCGCCCCGTGTGCCTTGGCCGCTTCACGGATTCCGTAGCTGTTTTCGATGGCAACGATGCCGGTCCCCTTTGTTTCTGATCCCATTTGTTATCTTCGCACTTCCGTCTTTCTCCCTCCCTAGTCGTAACTCAGATCCGGGGTCACAAAGTAGGCTCCTCTCCCTCCTCCCCCACTACGGTTCTTGCCTTGTTTTTTATCGCGCAGAGGGTTCAGCATTCCCAACGCTCGTCGACTTTCATCGAATTTTGCCAACTCACGCTCTCGCGCTTTCGGCTAGTCAAGATTTTGTTTTTTGCGAGAAAAAGTCCCTACGAGCATGCACTCGGGGGGGCTCGAACTCACGATCTCGACTTCCACGGGCTTCGTGGTTACCTGCTAGCCTACCGGGGCGACCGGCTACCCTGCAAGACGTTGAAGGCGATGGCGCCTTGACGTGCCATTCGCTTTAGGTGTAGGCAGTCGGTGGTGGGCGAGCTTTAGCTGGGAGGTGTGGATGAAAGCGTCAGGCTTGTTGTGGTGGAAGAAGTCAGAACAGAGTGACAGATGGGAGGGGGGGGGTGGGTGGTGCCTTCCACAATCGTCCAGCAAGTAAACATCCATACATGGCCAATCACTGCTAGGGGCAGATATTATCCTCAATCGGGCCAATCACAAGAAGCGAGCAATACCGCTAGATCCCGATCGACCGCAAACAACAGTTGGGAATGTGTCACCGTGTCTTCTCTTGCGTACATGTCACCTTTGTGAATCGTATGCTTGCTCTGCCTCTCTCATAGTCGTAGTGGTGATCTCCACTGTTTTCGCTGACTGACGCATTGTTGTAGTAAGTACGTAGTGGTCTCCAGTCATCAGCCACATAATAAAATAACACCAAATCCAGGTCGCAGCAAAATACGGCAAATAAATGCGAGGCCCAAATAACTCAACGAATTACCTGCTGTAGTAGTCGTCATTAGCACATCACATTACACTGGGGAACAGCCACTAGGCAACAATAACACCAGGCTGAACTCACAACGCATGACAGCATGTATGAATATGTCGACACATCGATTGTTGCCGAAATAGCGGGTAGGATGTTTTCTTGCCTCTTCCCTAGAACACCGTTCGTTCGCTCTTCTTGTTGTCGACAACAGGAAACTAATTGCACTAGCCATGTCCCCTTCGCAGTTAAATATGTATGGGCATGGTCTATCACAGGTGGTGAGCAATCATGCCAGGCCTCTCGGAACGCCAAATAATGCACCGAAAAATGCCCGACAAAGACTCTGCGTAAGACATCATGAATAATAATGCCGTCTCACAACTGAACCATATTACTGCTGTCGACCTCGACCCAGCGAGAACAAATCATAACATAACATCCATGACGCAACACAATACAAGGTATGAGTTCATCAATATAACCCACAATAGTACATAATTGTTGACAAGTACTCTACCAGGTACGTAGTTATCTCGCAACGCTAATACCTGCTATCATTATCGTGTTCATCCTGTTTATCTAGACACCCGCGTGCTACTAATAATAGCACGTACTGGAGCGCTAGGCTGTTTTGTCCATTGTGTATACTATTCTGAGTTCTCCAGGTAAGTACCTATTTGTAGTACTTGCGGAGGCACGCGTCGCGATGCCAGTAGTGTGACTCCCTATCATGTACATAATTTCGGTGTATTCATACCTCCAGATTATTTTTTGGCATTCACGCAACTCTGCCGCCAGGGCAAGCAGTGTAGCATACTGGACCAAACTTTCCGCGACCCCTTCAGATCAACACAATATTTTCCTGCGGAAACAAATCATTGTATTTCCTGCACCCGGCCCCCGTTTCGTACATTCTCTAAAGCCTACGATACAACGCCATTTTTTTAATTAATTAATACTATTTCAAGTCATTAATTAGTTTTCACCTTCGAAGGACACGATATAGATGACGCTGCGATCTCTGGTGGCCGTACAAAAAGGGCCTAATGCATTTCAGGCGTTGTTTGTGCCCCCGTCGCTGTGATACCCGTATACGAACGGGTGGTGGAGTCTGGTAAGATAATCACACTGTACAAAGCAATTTCGCTGAAGCTACGGTGCCAACCTTCATGATAGTGGGCAGTATGGAACCAGGTGTCTGACCGAGGGTCGCCCCTGCACTGCCGACTGCAGTCCTAGTTCGACCCTCTCGACGTGAGATACTCTTACATCAATAGATCGAGCTTTAATAGTGATATAAGCCCTTGCGCAGGAAACAGTGATTTGGAGACATTGCTTTATAAATATACTTGGTGTTAGTGTTTCACACGGGTTGGGTATTGCCTCTTCCAGATATTTTCTTAAATAAAGGGGAAATATCTCCTAGGTTAGAGTAAGGTTATATAAGATCCTTCTAAACACCAGCCGTATAATTGCACGTACGTGCTGTGGGCTGTTAGAACTGCACGTACTTTTGCACCATCTTTACCCTTGCTCCCACCCGGACCTGATCCCACCCGGATCTGATCCCATTTGGCACCCTGCTCCCACCCACAAGGTGCAGAAATATAATCAGCCCTCCGCAGGAGCCGCCGGAGGCCCACCTGGCACCTCGATCCCATTTGGTACCCATGTAGGCCATACATATCTACAACAACTCCTGCTATACATATATAACCGTATTGACTGTACGTGCAGATTCGTTAGACTCGCACGTACGTGCAAGTTCTCCGGAGCCGCCTCCTAAAGCGAAAACAACGACGGGGATGCTATACCCTTGCCGGCCGTCTGTGGCGGAACAATGTGCAGATGCACGGAATACATAGACAGCAATACGGACACAACTACCATGAAAATCGTTCTTCACTTCGAAGATGCGTACCTAGCTTGAGAAACGAATCGCGCACAACAATATGACATTAAAGTAGCGTTTTTGTCCAACATTAATTTCCATCGAAAAGATAACCTGAGATCACGACAAGATCCAAGTACAACGATGATTGTCCCAACTGCTCGGTGAAAATTCACGAAGAAAAGCGTGTTCTGTTACACAGTAGACATTGTGTACAAGACCGAACGGCATAAGTTGGGCCTACCGGTAGACGGACAAATTGTCGTTCGACTTTTTTATGTGAGTTCTACGGTATAGAAAAATCATGAAAATAAACAATATTGAACAAAAATCACGAAAGCGATGGCCGCTACCTAAACGCCAACCGTAGAAGCAGTTAAAACGCCACGCTTGGTTATACCACATGACGCCAACATGCAATCTCGCCACGACGGCAATACTACAAGCGGTGGAAATCAAAATAATATCTAACCGCGAGCCAAACATCGGGCGATAGGCAAATGTGATGACAGTTAGTCCAAAGGTAGACGATACATATTCGACCAACTGATTGAACATTATTAGACATGGGACGAAAGCACAACACCCCACCCTACCCTCATAGGTCCGAAGCATATTTAATTTACAAACCAGTACCCATAGTTGTATGGTAGTGTGTCCTGTTCTCCAGCATGCACGTTCCGAACGATTGCATCGAAACTTCCACAACAATCCACCCGGGTATCTTGTGCTCCTTATCTTTATTTCGTATCTCGACCACCCAATTTACTCTCTCCCTCCCTACTATGATACCGGCCGGGTTCCTAACTAGTACGGCCTACAGTTGTCTCGGATGACCACGCCTCCGAATGGTATGGTATAATTCGACTCCTCCGATCTAACACCGGTAAACCACAACGCGAAACAATAATCCGGAACCCCAGCTACTCGTGTCCCCCCCTTCGAAAGAAAAAACGGGGTGGTGGTGCGGCAGAATAGAAGGCACACAAACCAGCGACTACCTCACGTCTGCCAGTGCTCGCCACAGGACCTCGTCCTTGCTCGTGCCAGACGTGAGGATGCTGACCTGCGCGCGATGCCTTCTCGAAAGGACTGCGTGCAGGGCTCTCCACCCCCGAAACCAAACCTGCTCTCTCCTCGTTCCCGGTACAGAGATGCCTCATTTTCTCTACCAATAAATCCTGCTTTGTCTGTGACTTCGTTCGCGGAGCCCGTTTGTCCGTTTAGGGACAAAACTTCCCCTATATTTGTATCTCTTGCTCGTTTGCGACCTCTGGCAGCCCAAATTTAACGGGTACAAACGCTATCTATGTTTAGTTTACCGTTTAGGCCGGTATTGCTGCTAGACGTTGCAGAATAAACGAATCGGTCACTTCTGCAATACCCACAAAAAGAGAAGACAAGAACACAAAACAAATAATTTTATTCCAACGGCATTGTCAAGGTTGTGACGCGCGTGGTGAACGTCTGACCATTCAGCCGGCTCGGGTTGACCCGCACGTACGTATGTAGTACTACCGCCCCACTAGACCCCCGGTCGTACCGGTAATACATGGCACACCACGACATATGCTGGCCCTGCGTTCACAACATTGTTTAAGTGGTGGTGTACGGTACCATCGAGATGGATCACGCGACCAGGATGCTGTGGAAATTCATGACGCCATAAAACTCAACGCGCCCTAAGGCATTATTTCCTCTGTCAGAACCCAAGCCCACACCAGGCTACCCGTGCCTTTGTCTTCGACTGCTTGCTTTGGACGAGCTACGAGATACGTCGCACGTTGATAACCGAGTTTCCGGTTCCCACGGTGCTCCAGTGTCCAGTCCACTTTAACTCGGGATGCTCGCGGATGTACTCGGCCGCAACCGTCTCGGCGTGACTCTGGCCCCAGATGGGTCCAACGTCTACATCATACGCCTTGTAGGAAGGTGTCGCAACTCGCACGTTGATGACTGCTTTGCGCGATCCCACCATGGTCCAGTGTCCAGTCCACTCTAGCTCGGGATGCTTCCGGATGTACTCGGCCGCGACCGTCTCGGCGCGACTCTGGTTCCGGATGGGTCCAACTTCTACGTCATACGCCTGGTAAAAAGGTGCCCCGGCCAGACAATACAGTCAGGGGGGACCGCGAACAGTTCATCGCGGTGAAATAGTTACCCTTCTCTTGTTTTGGGGTACCATGAAAATACATGAAAATACCAAAATGGACAAGCGTGGTAATCTACCCGTTTCTAACAAGACAAACCTTGCGATGGTGACTCACCGGTCTGCAAAACAGTTAGTATTCCGTGAAACTCGCGCTGCGTTTACCTGTCTCGAGCTTAGATAATCGATGCACGCGTTTGTGTTTTTTCTCTTTAGCCTGCGTAGGTGTTTTGGACATAATTGCCATTATTTTTTGTTAATCTTTGTTGGCTCCCACACCACTTGCGTTGCTATGGCAACTTACAGCCATGGCATCTTACATTGATATTGTTTTTTGTTTTGTTCGGTAGCACGGCATGCCGACGTACAGGTTGAGCCCATCTGCTATGTATCCCTAAGAAACGTATGCACACTCATGCTCGACCCAGGGTACTTCGTACTTATACCGGCACAACAATTAATGGCGGTTTGTTGATAGTCTTGGATAGCCTTCGGCACAGAAACTCCGACCAGCGATACACTGCGACATACGCAATTGGGTGAACTACATTATTAGCTGTTTCCGGGAGGAAACCAAATTCCCTGCACGCTGGTTTTGTTCCTGTTCGAATGCTCATTCAACGTCTTGTATGAATCGGGTGATCTCATACCCTCCCACACACATAAATCCTAGCCAATGTACTTACCATTGCCGTTTGGCCGGTTGGGTTAAGCGTCACATGTTCCCCGAAACAACAGACTTGGCATGATAAATCGAGTAAGGGACCAACCCAAATACCTCCTAGAACGGATCGAGATTGGGTAACACGTTTACGATGTTGTCGTGGGATCTAACTCGCGCGTGTTGTTTCTATCAAGTAACACAGTGTATATGAGCTCGGATTCGTGTGTAGCAGTCGGCTTGGGTTTATGCATGGACTGAATTACAACTTACGAGATACATTCCATGGACAAGGGTGTAGAGTACGGGGTTGACATCGGGGTTTTTCGTGGGATGTTTCTGCGGTTCTATGTCCACAGCGTGGCTGCCAGTACAAGGTCAAACCTAGTTGGTGTGGCTTGGAGAACTGCATTTAACAATGAAACATCTAGAATACCTCACCTTCCCCATGGCATTAGGCTCGACACCATCCCCACCAAGCTCCTCACAACCGCGTTGACGACGTGCTCGAAGATCTGGTACACAGCCAACAGCAAGAGTGAAATATATCGTGCATCGTTCGGCACGCACAGGAATGTGGGACGTGGTCTTGTACAGCCCGTTAATGTGCACAGCAGACGAATGTGGGCAAACTTTAGCGAAGAGACTGATATCGGGTGCACAGCAGTAAAAAGCGACAGCAGTTTCGGGTGCTGCTTGAACTACGAGGCAAAACTCTTTTATGAACAAGTAGTAGTCCCTAGAAGATAACGTTCAGCATATTTCGTGAGGAAGTGGTCCACAGATCGCAGCGGGCGCGTGCTACGATAGAGGTAGCGTTTTTTGCTGATTTTTTTTCTGAATGATCAGGCTCCTTAACCCAAATTCATCGGACTTTCATTCTTCTGTTGCCCTATATCCCATAGTATACCTAGCTCATGGGATTGTTGGCCGGGTAGCACTTTTGGTTTCTTCCAAGCTCGTTTTTCGGGTGAGCTATGGAGCTCCTCAAGTCAGGAGCTCAGAAAAAACACGGTGCACCTCTATCGTAGCATTCGTCAGCGATAGGGTGAGTAGAGTAAAGGTGCCATCAAAACATGGTTTAGATCATGTGACAGTAACTGATGGGGCACTCTGTCCCCCCAACCAAGAAAATAATCTGTTTTTCTAGACACAATTTAGTCGTTTTTTTGTTTGTTTTTTCTAAAAATCAGTACTCTGTGTATTTTCGGTTGTTTTATCGCGATTGTCTATCCTTCACCCCAGGTTCTATTAAACAAATCAACTGTAGCAACGCCACGCACCCCCGACGCGGGGGCAGCACGCTCACGGTCAAGTTGCATTCGTGCGTCGTCTGCCTTCGTTTTGAAGGTCTCCGCCACTGTCTTCATCTCTTCCATTTTCTTGATCAGGTCCGCCCTTGCCTCCCGCTCTTCTGCAATCGTTTCCTGTTGTTGTCGCTGCACGATCTTCGCCATATTCGTGTCAAGCACAACCTTAAGTTTTCCTGTCCAGAGTGAAACGAAGTATGTAAACGAAGCTTCAGAATACGATCGCCATAGCGGGCGACACGCTACGTCGGACTGCTACATCGCAACACGTATCCCAATGCGCCGTCAACAGAGAGCCGTTTCATTTGGTCGGGCAGACCTTATATTGCGTTCGTTAGTAGAGAAGCACTTCGACATATCCAACTGACCGCGTAAAATACATCGTACCTACAGTGTTGAATGGTGAGAACGGAACAACACCACCGCCACCACGAGCCGACGCGAAATGATGTATCAACACTGTCTGTCATACCATCCCGTCCGGAGTACACCGCAATGGTGTCATCCCGTTGTCGTCATAAATCTAGGCAGCCCGCACGATCAGGGTAGATGGCAGCTTGCCGTCATGCCTACCTGCTACACTCTCCTTGAACTCTGGAAGAGTTGGAATGGACGTTTTCAGGTCTTCGCGGAGACCCCCGACAGCCAGTTCATCGATCCTCTGTTCCAGCTCCGTGTAGAGTACCTCGCAAAGCGTGGTCCATTCGCTGGATAGCTGTGCGGCCGAAACAGGCAACCTTGCACACATCGCCACAACCTACGCGGAAGAAGATGTTGCGTAGAGGCCAAGGGGTTTGGCACAACATGGTTCTAGCGTCTCGATCATTTAGGGTTACATGGGTGGACGTCCGATCACATCATATATGCTCTCTGCATACAAGATTGCGGACATATCAATGTTCGCCACTCTTCCAAAGCCGCTACCAAAATATGTTAGGCCTACGTTTCTCGCGCAGAGTATTTCAGATATAATTTCTCGCTCAGCTCTACAATTCTACATGGTTATCGTTTGCCGGCGCAGGGTTCTACGTCAGTCACGAATGCCACGTTTAACGTCACCTGTTTTGACGTTAGAACGCAGTTTCAAACGTTATCGGATCTAAACCGGCCTGAGGTACGTGGGGGCTACCGAGTGCGTGTTTCGTGGTCCCCAATGGTGGGGCTATACACGTCTCGGAACAGGTAAGTACAGTACAATATTGTGTGAACGCATCCGAATCAAACTCCCATTGCCTACATCAACCCTTGTGATATACATTCAAACACTGGATTCCATCGTATACATATATATATGTAGATGTGATTGTTAAATATGTGATTTGTTTTCCCGCTTAGGAGCCCGAGAAAGTCATAACAAAATTGCTAAACCACGTTCTCCTGTCATGGAGCACGTCTCCTCATCACCTTCTCGTCAGCCGCTAGAGAAAACTTGTTGACCAACCGATGGATGTCGGCGCGGGCATCCGCTGTCCTAGCGTCGTGACGAGCTTGACATGCCTCAATCTGCTCCGACATCGCTTGGTTAAGCACGTCCTCGGCTTTGCGCACGGCGCCGTCCACTAGGCCCTGGTAATTCCGACACGATGTGGACAACGGTGGGTGAAGCGTATTTTTGCAGTGCGCGAACACGGTTTATAGATGCATAACAGTTGCAGACCGCCGTGCAAAGGAATATCTAACACGTTGCAGCCAAGACCCATACGAAACCTATGCCAGGTAGTGATACCGTAACAGCAATGATCGTGCACTATAAGATTTTGTTGCTGCACAGCCGTTTCGCCATTTCGCAATAAGGACATGGTACACCATGACAGGTCGTTTGCCCAAGTGGTACGAACCTGAGTTGCGGAACTGAAACCGCTTAAAGCTGTCAACCTCTCGCGCTGTAGAAACTTCCTTGTGGCAGTCTTGGTCAGCGGTTCGCGGTCTGCATGGTGTATGGGGACGATGACACGCTATTGGCGATTTTGCGCGCAGATTGGGTATTGGACACGATATACCAATCAAGCGTCCGTGAGCCGGGTAGGACAACCACTTGCAGCTACAATTCATGGACAATCCGACGATCTCAGTGTGCGTCTATGTCTTGGGCGGGTGAGTGGATGCTACCGAATCGAGCCGCGTGCCCCGAGTGTATTCGAGAGCGTGATATACGACCCAGGTCGTTCCGTGGAAACAGAAGACACCGCCAGAGATAAAAAAAATATACCCGGTTTAGACTCCATTTTCCTCGACCGTCCTTCCTGTGAAGTTCATATGAGTGCCATCTACAACTACAGTAGTGTAAAGTTGTGTCACGTGCTCACATATGTATTCAGGCGGTGGATATTCGTTACAAAATGGAGATCATTTAGACAAATTGAATCAAGTTTGACCTTGACGGGCAGTTTCGGTGCGGGGAGCTAGGGGGGGCGTAGCCTCGCCTCGCACGCCGCCCCACCCCGGATCTCAAGAGGAAATACACGCATGTAACGCGCCAAAAGCCGGTGAAGGGGTCGTTCCTCGTCGGTATTCGTTTGGAAAAAGTTCGGATTCACATACGTTTGCCCATGCCCGACATAACATAGTGGGTACGTACATACCTGGTTTATCCCGTTCGACTGCTAGTTTTGGACGAATCTTCATGGCAGGGACGTGGTATAACCATTAGTATGACCGGCGCGACGTCTACAAGCACCGATTAGCTTTCTAATATTAATCGATCAAGGGTAATGTAGTGCACGAATGTTCAGCGAAATATCCCGGTATCCCAATGTTCACATTTGTGGTGTACCTGCAGCAGGTCACCCGCGGTAGCCCTCTTTGATTATACCGTGGCAATGTAACCGATAATACAGTGCAGCAAATTATCTAACACAATACTCTTACCGTTCAAGCTGGAGATTGAAGCGTTGAACTCGGAGATGAATTTCAACCGCGCTGCTTCAGCAAGCCCATGTTGGACCGACTCCATGATGCTGTTCGAACGCCCGAAGTGCAGAGATTGACGAGTTATAAAAACGCACTATCGGGAATTTAGCAAGTAGGTTTATAGCTGCAAGCGTAATAGCAGGATAACATTTCGAATAGAACCTTATGTAAGTAGAAACTTCCGACAGGTAATAATACAGTGGAAGCTCGGGGTGGTGTCTACGTGCGGATACCCTGCACGGATATCGAATCGGGAAATTCACAGCCACGAGCTCTAGCAGACGAATGCAAATAGCGAGGAAATCAGCAGCACACGATTGCGGCACATTAATCTAGTCCATACCTACAGGCGGACGTCCCTGAAAGCAGCCAGACATCGATTCCCCTTGATATCGTAACCCTGAGTTCCCTCGATACAGTAAAAAGCCTCATAGGCCACCCCAAAACTCTCCGGACGATGTACATATCGGCAAACCCAACACCAGCTCACCTGAGCGGCTGTAAGTCCTTCGATCCCTCGTTCACGGCGTCGCACACCGCTGTCAGCAGGGAGGACAACATGGCACCTCCCATAACCGGTTGGCCCCCAACCACATGGGGCTCGTTGATCAGTTCGTCCGCTAGCACCTGGCGCACAGACGCTACTTTCTTGGCGAAGGTCGGAGATATATCACCTTGGTCAACCTCTTTTTCTGTCACCGACGGTTGGGAAAGGCGAAAACGTCCAAACACGGGAAAGGAGTAAGAACCACACTGTTTGCGTACCAAGCATTGCTGGTGCCTTCCACGATCAGGGTGAAACGTTGGACCATTGACACATGCCAATGTAACGGCGTACAGATTTTCTTCCTGGGGTTCCTCTCTTTGCGCAGATCTACACCTCGCGCGAAAGATGAACTTGAGTATACTGAAAGTGCAGCCTCACAGAGAATTCCCAAGGCATACGTGTGGTATATACCAATCGTCATTTTTGGCCAGACTAAAAAAAAGCACCCCGTCGGGTTTGGAGCAAGGCGCGCCGCGCTCAGGACATCTCGAAGGACGCCCGGTACGATAGAGGTGCACACCGTATTTTCTGAGGACCCTTACCGAAGGAGCTCTATACCAATAGTAAGCCACCCAAACAAAATGAGTTTTTCAAAGACCAACGAAAAGTGCAACCTGATGAACAATTCCATGCGCTAAGGAGGTATACGGCTAAATCAATATATACTACAAAAAAAAGAACTAAAATTCGCCGATTTTGGGGTAAGGAACGCCGTCATTCAGAGATAATTTCCGGCAAAACGTGCCACATCTATCGTAGCACGTGTCGACGCCAAAAGGAATTACCCCTGCCGTAGCACGCATCCATTCAGGTTTTCTAAAGAGACGGGGATACTCAACATTTATGTGTTTGTTCGTCGATCTACGTTTCACGCTTAGGACATGGGATATAAATAGATCGTCAGGGTAGTGTTAGCTTTTGGTACTTGTGCCAGTCTAGGGGGCGCGACAGAGATGTACTGAAGCAAAGACCCTCACAGATCTGCAGGTACTGTCCTGCCGTAGCTAGCATGCGTGCGTTGTAAACACAGGCCTTGTTTCATCGTCGATGTAACTTGCAGCGGTACGTGGTTTTTACGATGGGCGGTGATTGAAGTTAACGGAAAGTAATGGCTCGTGTGGGCACACCGTCAACGTTGTCATTGGAATAAAACAGAAAACATGGCGTATTTATCGTATATCAACACACGCGTGCTACGAGTACGATGATAGAGGTCGTAGCACGTTTTGGCGAAATGTTTTCCTGAATGACGGGCCCCCATTTGGTCTAGAATCGTCGGACTTCCATATTCGTGTTGCCACATTTTTCGTTGTCTTGTTAGGCAATTGGGATTTGTCATCGCCCAGCGCTTTATTTACACAATCAGGTTTTAGGTGGGGTATAGACCCCATAAAGTGGCCACGCTCAGAAGATACATGAGGCACCTCCGTCGTACCATGCGTCTACACAGGGTATTGTCGCGATCATCTGCGTTTGGTGATTGTATCGCAATGAGAACACAGCTGTCGCACGTGTTATGTCCAAGTTCGGACGCGGTACCGTTGGCAAGACCCTTACCGTGAATATCGGGGTGAGGGCGTGGCAAGCACCAAACGCGAATGCTGCGGAACGACAACCTGAGCATGGCTCGTGTCTTGTTTCTCGAAGTCAGCTGGTCCTCTTCCTGGTCGGTGTCTGCATCAGCAGCATCCTCGTCGTCGAAGAGCAGTGCTCGCGCTTTGTCTTCCTCCTCGGGGGACACGTCGCGAAGCAGCACGACCAAGTGCCCGAATGCGTTTTCACGTTGTTTGCGCCCGATCATGGCGGCCGCATGGGTCATCGCGCCGAGGCGGTCGAGCATGGAAGACTTGTTCGGCGCGCCCATCCAGTTGAACATGACCACCTGTAATTTGCACGATTCGCAGCATCATAATCGGGTGGCCATGGTGTCACACACTGTACATCATAGAGAGCAGCAATGGTTCGGGCAAACCACCTCGCAAGCGACCTGAAACCATTTTCCCTGAGAAACGATGATTATAATTACCTTAGAAAGAAGAAGCAGAGGAGTTGCCAGAAGCATATCGTACGATAGGTGCTTGTCTCCTTGTCCCTCGACGTCGACGAACCCAACCTCTGGCCTCGACGCCGAGGTGGAGGTTGTTTTCAACTCGGTGCCTGCGTCTCGGTTCCCTTTGCTGAACGTCTCAAAGCTCTTCGAGGTGGTCGCGATGTACGCCCCCACCGTACATGGATCCACTCCTCCGCGAACAGAGAACACGCCGCAACCGGTGTATTGTGCCAGGGTGTTCATGAAGAATGACTTCCCTGTCCTGGCCGGGCCCCATATGGCGATCAGGTTCAGATGCTTGTTCTGCGAAATGTTCCCCACCAACGCCCGAGCCTCAGTCGAGAAGGACACATGCTCCTGACGTTGGGCTACACCCACTGACGCAGACGGGGGAGCCGCCGTGATGCTGAGCAATGTTGTTGACATTGTTTCCACCTTGTGCCAAAATCAGCGAAGTAGAGGTTTACACCGCGCAGCCCCAAGAAGTACGTCAAGAAACAATATCAGTTGCAGGACACATTTCGGCAGAAACAAGCGAGACGATAGGGGTGGAGGGTGAGTTAATCGCTTCCTCGTAAACCACGAGGAATTATACAATATTTGGTCTTGTAGAAATCAAACATACCCCATGGTCCGGTTCGCGACAGCCGGAAACACAAAAAAGCAAATTGAATGAGTATGTGCGGTAGATCTGAGTTGGTTTCACGAGCAAATGTTCGTGCTACTAGTTAGAGTCGGGGTCGTCGGGTTGGCTTCAGGCGCCAAGCATATTTCAATTGCAGTACCAGTGGTTTAATAGGAACTGAATACAAACCGTACGTGGGTATGGTTATACCCTCCAGTGGTGGCGCAGAACATAGTAATTCTTGAATTAATACCCCTACGGTAACACTCACTAGGGTAACACGACCAACCGGGTATGACACAGTACAAACAACCTGGCAATTAGGGGCAGTCACTATGTATCGTACGTCGTACACGGGTGTGTGACGAACATTTATTGTTGAACAATAAGGCGGTGGCGAAGGAGAGGCAGACTGGAGTAAAACAAATCTCAGAGAACGACGCGTGTCACTAAATCCACACACCGAGCCTTTGCATGATTAAATTACGGGCTTTCGTTTACCCTTACCGGCCGTCTATGCAAGCATTTGCACGTGTACCAGGGATACGGTAGAAACACGGTTCATACACAGTACCATATATTTTAAGTAGCGGGTATATAAGATAGAGTACGTTACCTGAGTGGTTTTATTCTTGCAAAGGCTAGCATTATGCGAGATACCAGAATACGGAGACGCGTGCTATAATAGAGGTAATGCTTTTTGCTGATTTTGTTTCTGAATGATCAGGCTCCTAACCCCGAAATCGTCGGCATTTCGTTCTTGTGTTGCCATATGTTCAACTGTATATCTAGCTCATGGGATTGTTAATTGGGTAGCACTTTAGATTTCCTCCAAAACAAGTTTTCGAGTGAGGTATGGAGCTCCTTAGGAGCTCAGAAAACAAATGGTGCATCTCCATCGTAGCATCCGTCCGGATTCGACTCGCAAGTTCACCACACAACCGGTTCAAGCGGGAGCTGTACGACATGGAACGAGGCACTCCGCACTCTAACGGTGCCCGTCCTAATTATGGTGGTCTCTAATTCAAAGTAGTTGACAGTCCGAATAAATTATTGTTTGAGGTGTGTCCTTCGTTTGTGCGTCTTCATTTCTTGCGAGTACTGTTGTTTCTAAGCCCCGCCTGTTCGCAATCGACACACGCTACACCTTGTCGTGTGATTGTTACGACAATTCCGATCAATAGGCAACACTCCAAACTTGTTGTTCACACAATTTCAATTAATAGATGGTCGCCGATGTTAATTGTTTGAAGAGTTACAGTTATTAGACTATCGCCGCAACCAATTGCCTGGAGAATCCTAATTAAAAGTAGACACATTCGACGCTTTCCATTTTATGGCTAATACCAGTTTAAAGACAGCTCCTAATAACAGTTGTCCGCGGACAACTTCAATTAATATTCAGAACTGAAAACCATATCCCACACTACGCGTAATTCCAAGTAGTTTGCCGCCAAATACGCGGGACCAGTTCTTAAGGGGTTAACACACTGTGTCTGGAAAGCTCACATGTAGACTCAATAGCTCAATAGACTTTTGCGCTAATAGGATTTGTCGCCTGCGTAATTTACATTATGCAGTGTATTTATACGACAAACAAGGAATCAGCTGTGATACACGTGCAAGTGTCAAGTCGTTGTTGGGTTAAAACTACCCGTCGATATGAAGCACGCCCCCTGTCCATGCTGATTATTCGGTCAGAAAGCAGAGAGATGTATATAATCCCTGTGAGCACAGACAACGTCACACAGAGAGATGCATGTCCTAACAATTCAGTTGCTTTCGTTAGGATATTTTGTCGTACAGTCGTGTCTCTGATATTTTGACACAAAGGTGGTATCTGGAGTACGTACGTTGTGTATGGCCAGAGCTCGGCTTTGTCGGACGATAATGGCATGGATTCTGTTTTTCTTTCGTGTTTTAGGGTATTGTATACTTGTGTTCTTGAATTCTTCGTCGGGGTTATTTTCCCTTTATCTTTCTCGGTGTAGTATCGGTTTGATCACGGGTTGCTTCACGCTATACTCTAAAATCGACCTTCCACCAGACTTGTTTATGATCCTCTTTTCCTACCGGTATACGGTCTCTTATTCAGGTTTTGCTTTTGTTTGTTCTTCGTCTGTTTTTGTTTCACTCTTTTACTACGGAAACGTTGGACGGTACATTTTCAAAGGATTCGTCGTTTTGTTCCCTGCAGGACGTGTCTCGTGGGAAATTCTTGGCCTGTGTACTACTAGTAAGTAGTTGGGGCTACATTTCGAAAAGAAACACAACAACAAACTGATAGATCGAAAATGTTCCCATCTCTGTGCAAGCTGTGTGTGCTATCATACCTAAATACTTCGATGGCGGGTACTAACATGTAATTAATATATATTCGAGATGATGTTGTCCTAGGTTAATCGATGGTCGCTGGGACACTAGTTTGGTTATTTCGTAGTAGGGGTTCTGTCGGTTTTTGTTTTGGGTGTAGGCTTTTCATTTATTTGTTGATCGCTGGACAGTGGGTGGTATGTCTTCTCAGTTGACGTCGTTTTTTTTATTCGCGTAGTGGATGGTGTAGTCGTGTGATTGGTCTTGTCGTTTCAGGTAATGTCATCTCTCCTATACTACTGTCGCTTTTTCATATATGATGTTGTGTTTGTATAAGTTCGATCTTTCGGTTTACTCTTTTCCACTAGCATTGTCAGTCGGTCGATTTTGAAAGGGTTTGGGTAAATATTAATTTACACGCGCTAGGTCGTTCTCACCTATGGAACAGTATTCATCGCGTAACGGGATTGGCGTATTTTTGAATTGGAAGACATCAGGAGGAGGGTTTCGCGCGCGGAGTTGGCGGTTGAGAGGTTAATTCGTTTGTCGATTTCGACCATACCTTTTTTGGCGTTTTTTTGGTCAATCGCTAGAGATCGGTCAAGACGGGTTTTCGGATAAATTTCCACCGTTTCCGGTGACAAGACGAGTTTTCCTTGGGTGCATCATAGTTCTACCCAGATCGGCGTATGAACCCGATCACTAGTGATGTTGTTTTGAGTGGACGATTACTGTCTCGGTCGGAGGGTGCTTTGCCGGAGAGTGTCAGGCTAAACAACAAACCGTGTTTTCATTCAGTGCTGACGCTATTCAAATGCCCCCTGTCTATCGACGCTGATCGGTGCTCATAAGCAGGCCTCGAACGGACCGTTGACGTCTCACAACAACGATGGCTTCACGAGCTGCACAGGCGTTTTGCAACAATATCTAGTGCGGAATACGGTCGATATCAATTGCGACCGGAAATATGGGACGCGTGCTACGGTAGAGGTAGCACGTTTCGGCTGAATCGTTTTCTGAACGATCGGGCTCCTTAACCCAAATTCGTCGGACTTTCATTATAGTGACGAAATACGTTTCAGAAATACTTTGGGCATGAGATTTCTCATCCGGCAGCACTTTTGCTTTCCTCCGAAATATTTGTTTCGGTGAGATATGACGCTCTTTAAGTGAGGAGCTCAGAAAAAACATGGTGCACCTCTATCGTAGCACGCGTCATGGATTGCAATTGTTCTGGGCCCTTCGCATTGAAAACTGCCGGTTGTATTATTGTTTCGCCTAAATTTAAGGCTGCGGGTCTTAGCATCGTCGCCGGCCGCTACTAGGCCGCAGACGAAGCCACTTTGTCCTCGACTACTGGGCGAAAAATCTATGCAACTAGTTGTCTGTGGACAGCTACTGTTTGAAAAACGTGTGCAACTAGTTGTCTGCAGACAACTACTGTGTGAAAAACCTATGCAACTAGTTGTTTTGGGACAACTACTGAGTAGTTGCGGCCGTGCACAACTATTAGTTGTCTGATTGGTTGTCTGCGGATAACCTGAACGTGCACATTGTTCGACATGTGCTACTCCCGGTCACCGCACTAAATGAAAACCATTCCTATTGGCCTTTACATATTGCACGTGATTGTATATATTATATTTGTTTCGTGAGTGTGCCGCCCAGAACGCGTATAACAAAATGCAATACCCAACACCCACCGCAAGCCGCACCTCACCCCCCCCCCCATTATCATTCTGCCGTATCATACAGATGATGAGAGATTGCGTTAATTCGTGTCGACAAATACCATAAAAGAGGCGAGATTCTAAAGGCCTCTCGACTAAAGAGACATACTCGCAACTCGGCCAGGCCGCTGTCACGCGCCGCCCCTCCGCCGGATTACTCTACTATTCTGCTTTTGAAACCTCCGCCTCCACATCCTCGGTGAGGTCCAACGGACCAAACACACTGTCGAGCTGTGCCAGACCCGCATTGGGGTTCGACAACCGCCCGGGGATCTTGGTGTGCACCACGTCATGACCCAGCTTCGGGATCTCCACAGGAATGAGGCCCAGGTTACCGTCCAAAAAACAACACATCCTGTACAACTACAACTACTCGTAGTTGTCTGCCAGACAACTACTGTTTGAAAAAGTTGTGCAACTTTTGTGGTCTGTAGACAACTAATCTTCGAAAAAGTTGTGCAACTAGTCGTCTGCAGACAACTACTCTCTGAAAAAGTTGTGCAACTAGTTGTCTGTAGAGAACTACTGTTTGACGAAGTTGTGCAACTACAGTAGTTGTCTGTAGACAACTACTGTTTGACAAAGTTGTGCAACTAGTTGTCTGTAGACAACTACTGTTTGGAAAACTTGTAAAACTAGTTGTCTGCAGACAACCACTTGGTGAAAAACCTGTAACAAGTTGTCTGTAGACAACTGCTGCTTGAAAAGCTTGTGCAACTAGTTGTCTGCAGACAACTACTGTTTAAAACAATTATGCAACTAGTTGTTTAGGGACAACTACTCAGTAGTTGCGGCCGCGCACAACTATCAGTTGTAGTTGTTAGTTGTAGTTGTTTAGGGTGTGAAATATTGTCCCAAATGGACTACAAGGATGCAGAATCCCGCAAATCATCTCGCATCAAAGTGTGAACCTCTGCCCCCGTTTAGGCGGCTTGGAAAGCCGGCGCTCCTTCTGTAAGCGGTAGCGAACCGTTATCTTGTCGCGTGCACTCGATTTCGGAGGAGCGGTCGGTACAGTCACTTCTTCGTCGGACTTTCCATCACCGCCATGGTCCGTCGACAAGCCAGGCTCAGCGGTGCCGGCACCCTCGGCTTTGCCATCGGCACCAGCACCGTCGATGGCGATGGGTTGATGCGCCATGAGTTACGGAAGACCTTTCTCTGCGCGTGGTGGTACTGCTTGGGGACGCCGAGAAATACGCACTCCGTACAAGATAAGCCTTCCTACAAGCAAGGAACCCCAAAACAAAACAATAGTTGGATAGTTTTGGCACCGCCTCCACTAACTTAAAAAACTAGCCAACTAATAACTAGCTGGCAACCATTAGTCAGCTAACTCACAGCCCTCCTAGCGGTTACTCCTTGTACTCGCCGGGTTTATAGCTCCAGTATTACTCATACTCCAAGTACTCCGAGTACTCCGGCCGCTAGTACTCTAATGCTCTCAATATTCGGAGTACGAGATCGACACTCGGAGTATACTCGGAGTGTGAAGTATATTAGGAGCATCTTTGCATCATTTTTAAGAGTGGGCCGTCAATCCTCCCAGGTTCTGGGAGCATGTGACTGGCGTTTATAGTATTTCAAAATTAACAGATAGATGCTCCAATTACCTGGAAGTGTAATTATAGTATTTTCGAGGAGTACTGCTTCAGGTACTTGGTGTACTACAGCAGTAGCTGTATTTCGGTGATCAGCACTCTCGATACTCGGAGTACTCTGAGTAATTTAGATGTTTGCACCCAGGGTACTGCTTGTACTCGAGGATACGTACTGCTTATACTTCCAGTACTCGGAGTATTTGGGCCTCCAGTACTGCTCATACTCCAAGTACTACGAGTATTTAGGCCACCACTACTCTAATATTTTCAGTACTCGGAGTACGATAAAAAACAAACTCTACGCAGGGGGGTTTGAGTTTCCTTGCGTCATTCGTATTTTTTTCATTTCATAATTTCTTTTTCAATGTATTTTTGTTCTTGTTGTTTGGCTCGTGCCGTTGTGTTCTCGTACAGCAGTACCCGGTACGTTGTCATTTCACTTGCCGCGTAAACCCAACCCAACCCCTACATAACGGGTCAAAAACGAGCGAGAAACGCAGCTGCGGCGCTGCTTTCGATGTTTTTTTGTAGTTCCGAACATACGCAACACGATTTACGAGTATGTATACCTCCACACTCCACACACTATTAATAGTTGAGTAGCATGTAAATTTACCAGAATTATCATGTCGGATGAAACGTGAATACTACTGGAGATACTCCGGCTGTGACCACAGATTTTGTAACTGTCTATTATACATATGTATAGGATCAGGAATCAGGACAGACAGCTATTAATAGTAGTGGGTGTACTCATGTATTAATAGTTGGTGAGAAAGAACGGGTTCAATGTGAAGACAACACACACAGACACGCCGATATAGTAGTAAATACCCGGTAGAAAGCAAGGGCTGCAGGTTCAGGTTGTAAATAGACCAATTTGCTGTTGTTGTTGTCGTTGTTGTTGTTGTTGTTGTTGTTGTTGTTGTCGTTGTTGTTGTTGTTGTTGTTGTTGTTGGTTTTTTCCCATCCCATTTATTATCTTCGCACTTCTGTATTTCTCCCTCCCTAGCGGTAACTCAGATCCGGGGTCACTAAGTAGGCTCCTCTCCTTCCTCCTCCACTACGGTTCTTGCCTTGATTTTTATCGCGCAGAGTGTTCAGCCTTTCCAACACTCGTCGATCTTCATCGAATTTACTAACTCACGCTCTCGCGCTCTCCGCTATTAATACGTAGTCAAGATATTGTTTTGCGAGAAAAAGTCCGTACGAGTATACGTACGACGTATGCACTCGGGGGGGCTCGAACTCACGATCCTTAGTATTAACAGGCTTTGTGGTTACCTACCGGGGCGACCGGTCACCAAATAGGAGGGGAATAATAGGGTAGTGAACGGTATGCATTTCGCCATATGCGTTCCGGGTATATAGGGCTTCAATGCTCTTCTTGCTGCTGTTGTTGCGATAGGGCGTTGGGCACATATCCTTCTTGTGGTACTGGCCGACATTTTACCAGTCGATCCTGTTCGGATACAGTACGCGACACCGACAGTTAAGAGTTTCAGGCTGTGATTTTAGAAAAGATAAGAACATGACTTCTTTTGTAGTGAAAATAGTGTTGGACACACCCTGCCTTACATAAGAAATCCAGCCTGGCCAGAAATAAAAGGTGCCGCGTACTTGTAATCCTTGATAATCTAATCCATCTAGAAAACATACATGCGTAAGTATCCTGGGCATTACAACACATAGATAGGCCCCTGAACTAAAACGTGAAGAGTGTCCAGGACAGCAACCTACGCCGACCTACGAGGCATATATATGCAACTTGATCTCGTCCGATACATACCTTTGTGGTGACGTTTATTCAGCAGACGCTGCGAGGTTGTACGAGGTTGTACTCGTAGCGTGAGGCGTTCCGTCCTGGCGGCCGAGTAGTTATGTGTCGATGAGCTCGTCGTGTTGATTGTGGTGTATCTCATACTACGTATTGCTCCATCCCCCCAGGTATATACTTCATTTAGTATATCTGGTATGATATATTATGGGCAAAAACAAAAACGGATGATGCGATGGAGTACATATACCTGGTACCTGGTACTGCAGGATACCTATGGCGCGATTCACCATCACGTATTCGAATATATATGTGTGTGTGTTCTTCACATTAAACCTTCCTTTCTACCCGTCGACATCCAGCACACCCAGTGTCCGTGCCGATTCATCATCCTAAAAAGGTACCAGTTCTGTGGTCACAAAACTACGACACAGAGATACTACACTCAGTGCAGTAAGCAGAGCAGACCATGCAATGCCATATGCGACAGGCAAGACCTACCCTGCTAGCAATCCAGGTGCATGCAAGAGAAAAAAAGAGTATCGAACCCCGAAATACTCCGAGTACAAATAAGTACCTGATGTATTTCATCTCCAATACTCCTTACTTTACTCCAAGGTACTCGTAGATCTGTGCATTATTGCAACGAAAATGTAGTCACTCTCGGCCGAGTGGCTCTGTTTGGCTGAAAATATCGGACTTGAAAGTGACCCCCCTACCGTAGCAACAGTCAAAGGGCGAAATATTTGGAAGGCTTCGCATTCCAGTATTTGGACAATATTTTTGGAAAATATGCAAATCCTAAACATTGCGCGAAATTTGTATTCGGAAATTGATGAAAAATGACTCGAAAAATGTTGCTCCCGTAAAAGGACGAAGAATCGGCACAGACAATGGGTGTTGTTGTTGTTGTTATTGTTGTTATCTTCACATTAAACTCGTTTCAGTTGCTAATCCCTATAGTCTGATCTAGCAAGATCACGGCCCGTGGTCACAAAAGCGCTAGAGCCATCAAAGAATCCTAAAGAACACGTACACTTAGCAGGGAAAGGATACACAAGTCCGAAGAGGTACACCTAAAATCCCTACAGCATGTTATGCGTGTCCAAAACTGAACTACACGCCCGCAATCTCCATTCGACTACAGCAGCACGTCCCCCCCCCCCCCCTCCCACTCTTTACCAATGAATTTGCCGACTACAGCGTAACTACTGTCTGAAGTGCTGTCTGTACAAAAACACACGGTAGGCGTGGGAACAAGATGGAGCACGCAGCTGCTGTCTGAAGTGCTGCCGAATGACAGTCCGCGGGCACACAGTGAAAAAGAACAGCCAACCAAAGCCATCACGTCAATTGACAATTGCCCGAATCTATCCTGAACGGTCTGTGTTAGGCACAGCATTATAAACATCGACACTGATTAGGAATCGTTCCACATTGAAGGGGTCTTCCACGATCAGGCACACAATGAAGGCACCCGGGGTGTCCGCGCCATCTCTGCCGCGTCTCTCTACAAAACCAGTGACGTCATCCACACAGACCCAACAACGAAATTCAGGGGGAAAAACGAAAAAAACAAAAATGATTGTCCGTTCGTCACGGGTCGATGTCGTCCGTGCTCCGGATGGCTGCTCCGCGCTGCTGTGCTGCTGCTGCGGCGTGCTGCTGTGATCCGGCGCGCCGCTCCGGTGCCACTTGGCCAGTCCTAGCACGACCACACTCGACCTGCTCCGTCCGTACTCGCTCTCGTTGTTGTCCTTCCCAGTCGGCTCCTCGCTTTCTCCCTCGTTGCACTCAGGGTGCTTGGTCTGGAAAATAAAAATTCTCGCGCTGAAGGGATTGACCAGTCCAACAACAGCTCGTCGCCACACGCTCCCTCCTCCTTTGATGGCGAAGCCAGGTTACTGAGACAGTACAGCTCCCTCTAGCAAACACACCTAGGGCCGTGTACATAGTGTCCGTCCACCTTTCTGATGGCGTCTGCCTCCGCGCACAAAAGTGAGATGGACATTGCTGTCTACACCGACGGCCAAAAAGGCCCGTGCATCTGAACTTTTGCGCCTAACGCACCAGTGCCGATCCAACTCTACCGCTGCACACGCTTCGCGGCGGGTGCGCAGCAGCAAGAAGGTATCGGTCCGCTTGAGAGTGAGCCTAGCCTTGCTCGCTAGAAAGACCCCCCCCCTCGCTATGGGCCATGCCAAAGCAAAAGCTTTGCCGAGGCAGCGAGGGGAAGAAGGGAAGTATACAAATATTAATATACTGCTGTGCCGTACATACTAACAGTAGTATGATACGTACGCGAGACATATTTTATATTTACGAGCATTTTTACTTTTGAAGCGTATCGTACATCGCAAACAAAAAACGTAAGGACCAGATCCATACACGGCGGTGCCATACGTACCTGGTACGAGCTACAACTGAAACCGAGAGGACCGCATACGGATACAAAGCAAAAACAACGAAACACTGCAATTCAAATCAAGTCAAATCCACGGAAAAAAGAAGAAAAAGATAATTAAAAAAGAGGAAAAATAGGGAGGAAAAGGAGAAGAAAAGGAGGCAGAAGAGCACGGCGACAGGACAATACGTGAGACACCACACGCAAGAAAATGCGCGAGCGAAAAAACCCGTGACACAAGCACATAGACTTGCAAAAGGTTGTCAGACTATCAGTACTCCGAGTACCAGTCATTTCAGCTTTCGGTACCCTAGATGACTCGCGAGTACTCAAGCCACATTTCAGCTTTCAGTGCCCTAGGGACTCGCGAGGACCCAGTCATTTCACAGCTTTCAGTACCGTAGGGACTCGCGAGGACTAGTAAGTAATTTCAGCTTCTGATACCCTAGGGACTCAGTACTACAAAAGCGACTCGGACTCGCGCGTCAATGACTGAGTCCCGATGACTGCTACGAGTACTGGTACTCTGGCGACCTTTCACAGATTTTTTTTTTTGTCAAGGGCAATCACAAAATACACTAAAAAACGTCTGGTCTTTTTGTTTGACGCGTTGGCTCGGTACTCGCGAGGACTCAGTTATTTTGGCTTTTGGTACCCTTGGGACTCGCAAAAGTACTAAGTCATTTCATCTTCTGGTACCCTGGGGACTCGCAAAAGTACTAAGTCATTTCATCTTCTGGTACCCTGGGGACTCGCAAAAGGACTCAAGTCATTTCAGTTTCAAGTACTCTGGGGACTTGCGAGGACTCAGGCATTTCAGGTCCTGGTTCCCTGTGGACTCAGTACTTCAAAAGGACCTTTGTAAGACTTGCAAACTCACAGGCAGGTAGACGGGAGGGGGGGATGTTGTTGTTGTTGTCTTCACATTAAAAACCGTGCCGGTCTCTCTATCCAGTACCTCCATCTGTCCGTACTAATCCAACACTTGACACGGTCGATTCCCGTGGTCACAGGCTAACTTACCCAAAAAAAGGTATACTGAAATAAAAGTGGAACCCGAAGGGTCCGCAAAGCGATCAAAGCCAGTCAAAAACAGACATTCTGGAGCCCTCCGCTCCCCTCTACACGCTATGTGAAGGTAAAAATAAAAATGGAAAAGTCAACATCACCAATCGGGGGTACACGCCCCCTGATTCTATCTTGGTGCCCCTATAATGCCGGGGTGTTCCGTGCCGGGTTCACGCCGGTCAGGCAAACAAAATCGAGTCCTCCACCCCGATTATAAAACGCAGACATGGTACGGGGGAAGGGAACTATGGTCCCGTGCGACTGATGTACCCCCGGCCTGCGAGCAGTGTAACTGCAAAAGGTCAAAAACAACGAAGGGAAAAAAGACAAAGGCAAAGACAAAGAGACAAATCAAAAGTACAAGCAAACACTCAAACAGACAAGACCACAGAGACAGCACAGACACGTCATCCCGAGGGGGTGGTGCAATGGTGCGGCGGTGGGGGGAGGGAAAAAAAAACAAACAAACAAACAAACAAACAAGGGACAAACAAACAAACAGTCCAGGAGAGTCAATCCGGCACATATCGCGCCACTCGGTCCGCCATTTCTCGCTTGTTTTCTTCCCTCGCCGATTCGCCCTTCTTCCGCACCCCTCCCGTCCCGTTGGTTCTCGGCGTCTCTTTATTATTGCTGCACTCTTTGTCTCGCTTGGTCGCTCGTTTTCGGTTAGCCTCCTCTTCGTCCTTGAGCCAGAAGGTCATAAACCTCTCAGCTCCCTGCAGCACTCCCTTGTACCACTGCCTTCCTCCCTTCACCTTCGCTGCTTCCGCCCAAACTGAATTCGGGACTCCGAAGACACGTCTCTGGTCGTCTGTAGAGCCGTGCGTAGCTCCGAACGCTTTGAAGTCGTCCTTCAGGCACGTCTGCCAGTTCTGCTCCGGGCACCCCGCGCCCGGGTCCTTCCCCCCCACCAGCTCCCCGAACATCAGTCGTTTCGGGAGTCGCCCGTCTGGCTGCCTTGCACGGATGGGCGAACCGAAAAACAAAAACAAAAGCTAAGTCCATCGACAGGGGTAGCTACCGGTATGATTTGGCACGCGCGTACAACAAAAGCAAAAACAAAACGAAAACGAAAGAGCTACGTACTACAGTACGAAACAGGAAACATATAGGGAGATAACAGAGAGGGAAAAGGAGAAACACAATATTAGTCTTGATGAATTATTTCGTTTTTTGAAGAGCTGACGATACATATAATACGTTTTTTGTTTATTGGCCTATCCCATTTATCATATTCATTCGCTCTTCTTCCTCCTGCTCTCCTCCCTAGACTTAATAGTATTTTGTAGTTCACGTTTCAGCTTGTCGATCGTTGTTGTTGCTCTCCGTTTTGCTACCCCACCAAACTTGTCTCCGTCGGGTTTTGGGACAACCAAACGGGCAAGAAAACTACGGGATAAGCGCTTGCCAGTGTTCTGGCTGTGTATCAATCTAGCGCCACTTATTTCTACGGTGATGTTGATACTCTTGCCCCGTCAAGCTGCTCTTTCTGTGTCGCTTACCGACCTTGAAAGCACTGCTTGCTGAGCATCCCCGGTTGGCACTGTAAGCCAGAAGACTGGAACCACAACTTTCTTCTCAACAGTTCTTCCGCCCTTCCACAAACCTCAGATTGAGCTATCTTTCACTTTTGTCTTTTAGCTCACTCTCCAACTTTAAGGCGTAACGCTGATCCGGGTTCACATGTATGTATAGCTTGTTTATGACGGGAGGCCTATAGTTAACCAAAACAAAACTAGATATTCCAGTATGTTCACTAAGGATAGTTGCTTCTGATTTCTATGTTTCGCCCGCCCCAAAGTGAGTGTGAAGGGACCACACCATAAATTAAATCAATTCATTTGGAGGCTTTCGTCCGTACGCAAGCCCTCCTCACAGGCGGTTCTTAGCAGGATGCAGCTCACCCTTCATGCGAATCACCCAATACCTCACGGCGCTTCGTGCTTGGTGCAAGCAATGTCTGCCTGGTTGGTGAAAACCCAACGTGCTCCGTCCCGGCATTGTAGGGATGCGAGGGTCTATGGTCATACGACTACGGCGGCCGCCGTGCACGACATGCGGCTTATGAGTACCCCCCCTCCGCCACCCGCCCCCAAAGTGTAGGCTAGGTCGTAGGACGCGTGCTAGGATGGTAGAGGTACGTAGCATTTTTTGGTTAAAACGTTTCAATAAACGATCGGGCTCCTAAACCCTAAACTCGCGTCGGACTTATCATTTTTGTATTGCAAAATTGCACATCAGGGTATACCTAGGTCCATCGGGGGAAGGTTGGACGCACCTTGATAGTTAATCTTTACGGAGGTTCTGTGCTTGGCGCCTAAAGCCGACCCTCCGACCCAAACCCTAACCCTAACCCCAACTCGAACCCTATGCCAGTGGTCAGTGCTGGGATGCTGTGCTTGGTAAGACTCTAGGTGGACTCGGCCGGCTTGGATGCTGTGCTTGGAAATGCCCTAGGTTGACTCGGGATGCTGTGACTGGGAAAGACTCCAAGTTGATTGAGCCGCGTAAAATATACCCTTAGCCAACCAGAGTGCCTACATATCTACCTTAGGAAGGTTCACTATCAAGCTCCGTCCACTGCTGCATCGGGTAGCACTTTAATTTCCCTCCACAACCGATTTTTGACTTGCTATTAGTATGGAGCTCCTCAAGTGAGGATCTCAGAAAACTCTGTAACATGATGCTCAACACCTCTATCGTAGCATGCGTAGTATGACACAGTCCATACATACGTTCCAGTAGCCACTGCCACGACTATTTCGGGGGGGAACGTACGTAGCAAATAGGACCAAATATGCTTAGTAAAAATACCGCGATATGTAAGTTTTAGGGTATGTCATGGGGTCCTGTTTACTACTCGTATGGACCAGCGTAATAGCAAGCGGGGGACGCGGTGCCTCGTCCCGTGGAACGTCGAGTCTGTTCGCCGGCATGCACGAGACCGTTGCTCACGCACCGCCCTGTATGCAACACCACGCAGACTTGCTACCACCAGGACAGCTTCTTCTTGCCACCTTGGCAGTCGACACGCGCACATTGCGCATGCTCCAAAGGTTTTGCCAGGTGGTGGGTCTGGTTGGTCTGGGTGACGATACTGCATTCGACGGTGGATTCACACCTGTCTGAAGTGTTAAATCATGGATTTTTTTTTCCGGTGGGTGATGGTTCGCTGGCCCATCCCCTCGATGCCCCTTAGACGCGTGCTACGATGGAGATAGCACTGTTTGGCTGAAATTGTTTCTGGTGATCTATTAAAGGCCCCTTAACCTAAAATCGTCGGAATTTCATTGGTGTGTTTCAATATTGTTCACTGTAGACTTAAATAATGAGATTGTGTATCGGGTACGTACTACTTTTATTTTCGTCAAAATCAGTGTGCAGGCTACTGCAGGTATAGAGCTCCTCAAATGACCACCCTCAGGAGGCAAAAACATGGTGCTGCACCTCTACCGTAGCATGCGTCCCTACTCTCCTGCCTTCGGTGCCAGGCATCGCGATCAGCATCGACTATTTCAGCCCCCCCACTCCGTCTCGAAAGGGATGCGTGGTCAATGGTCAAATGACTAAGGCGAGCAACAAATGAGTACGCCCCCCTACAGGTCACCCCCCGCCCCGGGGTTAACTTTTACTGTGAACTATCAGATTTAAGAGTGTCCCGCGAGGTTGTTGCTGGAAGAACACGAGGAACCCGTCCAGGTTCTCTCAAGGTCCTGAGAGCCTGCACTCCGGCTCTCTTAGCAAAAGCGTCAGAAGAGTCAGAGGCGAGAGTGGATGGGTGCAAGAGTGCGGTGCCGGACACAACGATGACACTATTTTGGAAGGACCTCGGGCGGGTACTAAAAAAAGACTGAAAATGGTAAAAACAAAACATTGACCCGAGTCAGAAAAATGTGGGCACCTTTTTACGCCTCTCTCTCTCTTTGTCCAGAAACGTAACCCAAGGCCATTTTGATATTCGTGCCAGGACCCAAAAAAACGTCGACCGGTCAAGACAAGCCTACAAAAACAAAATACTGAGAGGCCTACACTTCCGGGCGGACGGAGTGGTATATATACACAACATCTTGTTTTTTCCCGACCGTTTCTGCTGTCGCGCAGACCGACCGTTTCTGCCATCGCGCCAAAGACATGTTTTTGCTGTCGCCGCCGCCGAATTTAGTATATACGGCCGAAGGCACCGCCAACATCCTTATCAACCGACACACCTCCGGCTTTGGGGGATACCGACGCAGCTCATAACTCTCGGACGACGCGACTAAACGGCCTCCCCTATCCTGCTCGAAGCTCTTTCAATCGCGCGCTGTCTACCCGCTTCTTGGCGTTCAAAACGACGCCGCCCAGCTCTTACCACCCCCAACGGCGACACACGGTGGTGTGAAAAACGTCACCCACACGATTGCGCAAATCGCTGACTATGGTCGTCAACAGGCGTCAAGATGACCGGGATGCGCACCTGTTTCATGTCGAATTTGTGTATACACGAAGTACTCGTACAACAGTTCGATCAGCACAGCCACTGGATTAGCTTCCCAATGAGATCCACACCAATGAGCAGGCTTTCCACGCCCCCCTTCTCACGACTTTTCGAACGCTCCGGGGTCGACGGACATCAGAGTGTTCCCCGTGATCAGCTTGCACATCGCGACCTGGAGACGGGACCGCCAGCACAGCGACCCGACATACATCGTACGCGAACAGCATGCTCCTGTCACAGTTGCGCGCGTGGACCGTAGAACTTCCGCCCTCCCCGACGCTCTCCGACGCTCTCCAACAGGTTATAAACCTCGTTGTGGTGCATTGGGCGGGGGTGAGCAACACGCCCGGTTTTATTCGCCAAGGAAGGCGCCGGCACGGACGCGAAAGTCCTCAACGCCCAAACTTTTCGCTCTTCTATTTAACCGGGGGCCCTACAAGGTTGGTGATGTTGGCTCCTGCTGCTCGTTCGGCGAGGTGCGCCGGACGGTTCTCCTGCCAGCGCTTAAGCTCGTAAGCCCTTGCTTCGTGGGTTTGGACAGGCTCTCGGACGTCCCCGGCGTGGATGTACACCACCGAGTCTCCGTGGTTTGCTTCGTGTATTTTGACAGGGCCTCGGGCATTCCCGGGTTGGATGCACACCGCCGAGTCTCCGTGGCGCGAAGCTGCAAGTCATGTGCCAGCCCCCACGACAGTGAGGACAAGGTCGAAGTACTTACGGGCGGGGCTAACGACGCATTACCCCGTATGTGGTCAACAATTTCACCAAGAACCTTACAAGCGGTTCTTAGTAGGATGCAGCTCGCCCTTCATGCGACTCGCCCAACACCTCACGGCGCTTCGCGCTTGGTGCTAGCAATGTCTGCCTGGTCGATGGAAACCCGACATGCTCCGTCCCGGTATTGTAGGGATGCGAGAGTCTATGGTCATACGACTACGGCCATGCATGAAAATGAAGTACACCGCCCCCCCCCCAGGTGGCACGGTTCACTCGGGACGACATGTCGGCACCCCTGCTCCAACGCCGTGATGTGGAGAAGATCACCGGCTTACCAATCGGTCCGCGCTCGAGGTGGGGCCTATCGTGATGTGCGAGACGCATAGAACGGAACTCTCTCGCCCATCTTGGGAGAGGGAAATTGACTTCGAGCTCGCTCGCCAGCATAGCATTCTCTATTTTGGGCCTTCACTCCAAACCACCAACACCGCCAGACCAGCCGTCTACTATGTACCGCCGGGTGCGAATGTCGGTGCCTCTAAAACGGGAACGTGTTTCGAGGCGACGGCGAGCGTTTTCCGGCACGAGAGTTACACGGCGGCTGCTGCGTGCTGCGCTCTGACTGCCTTCGCCGCTACGATATACGACAGCGCTTCCCAACGACGTTTACTTGTTTTGCACAAAGTTTTGCACAAAGAAGGCGTGATGCGGTAGCGGGTTCTCACCGACGGGGCGGGGACTCCTCAATTGAAGAGCTGAGCGATATGTTTGGACCCCTTTGTAGATTTTACGATATTGCTCGCGTTAGATGTCTATACTACACACGTAGCCCGTGCGTTTAAGTATGGGGCTTAGCTCACCGTTTTTTTTTTCAATGGCAGTCGGTTGTTGCGTGAGGTATATACATAGCCCAAGTGAGGAGCTTCCGAAACTTTGGGTGCTACCCATACTGTAGCGTTCGCCAAATGAAACGACGGTCTGTGGCGGCTCGGGAAAAACAGCGGGCGCGTATGTACGACCACCGATAGGGAGTATATTCGTAGTGCGTTTTCTGGATGACCCAGGACCGACAGCAATCTTCCGCTTCCCTCGGCTCTTTACACAACTTTGACGGAGGCTGCTCGGGGTTTTTGGTTTATGTGAACCCACTTAAACGGCGCGCGTGTCCACTGGGTCCAATGTGGCGTATACGACGCTCGAGGCGTAGGCATGGATAGCTAACTTTCACCCCACCAATCCCGTTGTTTTCTGGGTGGGCTAATGTTGTGTATTGCCCTGGACGGCCTGTAAAGGCCCAGCATTTAGGATCATTGGGAAAGGATAACGTATTCCTTGGAAGAGGCTCATACGTACAGGGCACGGGGGCTCAAGATAGTCAAGGACTGTGAGTCTCCCCTCTTTCCTTTCATCCGCGCGAAATGGATAATACAACAAAGCTCTTCTAACCAATTGTATACGTGGGTTACAACGCGGGAGCTGCTTGCTAGGGAACTCTAAACGGGGCTACGTGCATGTCCCAGGTACACTGATAAGTTAATATAGTAGTATTTGTGAGAAAAACCATTCCCCATGCAGTAATACTTATACGTGCGCGTACGTAGCTTTGCTTTGTTTCATTGTCGCCCGCGTAAGCCCAGGGTCATCGCGGTTGCCGGCCGCTTCCATGTCGAGCGGGCACGACGGTCGCGATCTGATAGAGGGAGGGCGCGCTTGCTCTGTGGCCGCGCAGATCTCGCTCCAGCGAGATTGGCCCAGCTCGACCCGGCATCGCAGAGGGTGCTGTCGCGGTTGCACCAAGTTCTGCAGTAGCAGTAGAGAGCTACAAGTATCCTGACACCATGCATGCATAGGAAAGTCGGCCGTATACAGAGGCGTTGCGGAATCCCGAAAGGGGCGTTGGAAGATTTCATTGTAGAGCTGTCCATGGATGGGGTCGCTGACGATCGAAGGGTGGACCTGGGCATGGCCATGGTGTGGCTGGGGTGGAGGCCCGGCAGGGACTGGGAGTGTGGCTGCCGCTTCCCATACGAGTACTCGTATTTTATGAACAAGCATCGCTACGCAGGACCATGGAAAACGACGTGGAAACCATGATATTTTTCTGGAAGAAAACAACTTTGTCTCTAGAACTAAATTTGCTTAAACTAAAAAATCTCGCTACGAGTCGTACTCTGCTCGTAAACTTCGTGTCTCATCTGAACAGTTCATCCAGTTTGGTCGTCAATATTAGTTTTGGTCGTAGAAATGACCGGATCTAAAACTATGTTTTGACGAGATGAAACGACGATTTCGGCTACTTAAATCTCGAGATTGAAATACGTCTAGTAGTAGTACGTAGTCAATCGTTGCGGCATGGATGTTAACCGTTTGTATTGTTTGGTAGGTAAAAAAAGGCGTACGAGTACGTAGGCCCTGAGCTTACTGCTGGGGGGTCAAACAAATTTTGATTGTCCACACCAGAGACCCCAGCGAACTGACACCGCTACATCAACCAAGACTGAGGAAGGAAAACCCAGCCGAATAGTAGAGGGGGGCATTGACGCCAAGATTGAGGAAGGAAAACCCAGCCAAATAGTAGAGGGGGGCATTGACGATAGGGCATGCCCTTGCTCTAGCTAGGAACTCGCGCTGGTGGGTATTTGTAACTGTCGTCAACTTGTGTGCGTTAGCAGAACGGTTAGGGCAAAACACACACACACATGATTACACACACACATGATTGGGATGGTGGATGGCGTACGCATATACGTCGAACGCTTCAGTGAGCTCAAAAGGGGCTCCATCTTTTTTTGACGTCGTCAAAATTACAAAAAAAAAGTCGCATTCGCTCGTAACAAGCGCCAATCAGTCAATTAAAACGTTTTTGCGATGCGGGAGACCGACCGACCGATATCATCGCGTAGGAACTCAATAATCTCTTTTTATGACAGCAGACCGACAGAAGGAACCCATGATGCCCGCGCGGTTGTTTGTGCTTCTAATTGAAACCTAACCATCTCACTCTCTAGTACAAGCCACGTGAACCAGAAAAAAAGCCAGAAGTACACCGTATGCCTCAAAACATCCCCCAGCACCCCCTCCTCCCAGAAAAAAAAAACACGAAAGGTAGCCTATCAGTTAATCCCGGCCTCCCTTAACATGGGGGAAAAAGGCGGCAGTCAGCACCACCTGGTACGTACATACTCGTACATAGCATTCAGGAAGCCACGATATACACCGGACAACGGTTTGTCGTCCTTCTCACAAAACCAAAAACAAACCAAACACGAAACGAAACTACACCCATCTACCCCTCCCCCCCCGCGCGCCTACGCCCAAGCTTCAAGTGTCATATATACTCCAAATCTCCATATATAGTGGAGATTCAACGAATGCAGCGATATAAAACAGCAAAGCCGAGATTCACAAGCCGAGATTCACAAACCGAGATTCGCAAATCAAGATTCACAAACCAAGATTCACAAACCAAGATTCACAAGCCGAGATTCACAAACCGAGATTCACAAACCGAGATTTACAAACCAAGATTCACAAGCCGAGATTCACAAACCAAGATTCACAAGCCGAGATTCACAAACCAAGGTTCACAAGCCGAGATTCACAAACCAAGGTTCACAAACCAAGATTCAGAAAACCGAGATTCAGAAGCCGAGATTCACAAAACCGAGATTCACAAACCTACCTTCAGAAACCAAGATTCACAAAAATCGAAATTCAAGGCACGCAACATCTACTAGTGGCACTGAGGTGAGGGAGGGTTCATGATACCAAAAAAAAACCGCAGCAGTAGTAAAAGCAGCGGGGGATCATGACATATCTAGTACCAATGGCGAGTGCCAAGTCAGGCAAACTTTGTGCAAGCGACCACCACCACCACCGTCACCACCATCACTACCATCACCGTCACCACCACCGCCACCACCGCCACCACCACCACCACCAAAAAGCGTAAAGAAGCATGGAACAATTATAAATATCTACGAAGTGCCTACGCGTGAGTGTCAACCTTGCCCAACTTTGTCCAAGCGACCATCCCCACCACCGCCGCCGCCACCACCAAAAATCGAACCCGCCCCGGCCGAAACCAAACAGCGGCGCAAAATGTTGCAACGCTCGCGACCATTAACCCTCCCTCTCCAAACACCTGAACACTTGACCCCCCCCGCTCTCCCCCCCTTGGCCAACCTGAAACCTAACCGAAACTATATTTGCTCATTGAAGCTGTCATCCATATGCAAGTCCGCCTCACAGGAGGTTCTTAGTAGGATGCAGCTCACCCTTCATGCGACTCGCCCAACACCTCACGTTTCGCTTCGTGCTTGGTGCTAGCAATGTTTATGCCTGGTCAGTGAAAACCCGACATGCTCCGTCCCGGCATTATAGGGATGCGAGGGTCTATGGTCTTACGACTACGGCCGTGCACGACATGAGTACACCCCCCCCCCCCCCTCTGGCCTAACCCTGCCCCCACCTCCACAGCAGTCACCGCGGAAGCAGTCGCGGCACAAAAGAAGTCGCGGGGCATCGCAAAAACCAGTGGCCAAAAGATGCGAGCGGACCGCGGCTTGACCCCGTGACTGGCCGTCCCTCTATACTAAAACTAGTATGTACGTTAAAGGCTGAAAAGAGGCATTGATTGACGTCTTAAACCAAGAACAAATTTTGGCCAAAAAACAAAAGCAGGCCCCTTGTCGAGCCCAAAGGAGGCCTCGAACTGGGTCCAACAACACCCCCATCCCCTCGTATACAAGCACCTTTTTGCCAGTGATACACCCACCCCACCCCACCCCACCCCACCCCACCCCACCCCACCCTCCTACAAACCTCACAATTATTACAAAAACTCGTATTTTTTGGGGGGGGACATCATCATCGCGCCCTGTTGTGCTGGAGCATGAAGCTAATCAACACCTCCAGCGACTCCTCGCTGATCTCGACGTCCGACCTTCGCACGTACCACCTGCACAGGTACCACTGCATGCAGGTCTCCATCGTGGGGCGAGCGCTGCCCGTCAGCGGCAAAATCGGCCGGCTCTCGGAAAAGCCGTAGCGCAAACCCATCTTCTCCGCGACCGGGGAGTAACCGGTCTTGAAATACTTGTGGGGGTACACCTCGAAGAGGATGGAGCCCGGCCGCATGAACACGGACAGCATCGACTGCAAGGAAACAAAGGGGGGGGTGGGGGTTGGAGGTGGGCGTGGGGGTTGGCGGTGGGGTCAAGGCTGGAGTTGAAGGCAGGGGCGAAAGTAGGGGTGAGGGTCGGGGTGGGGGGGGGAGGGTCGGGGACGGGGGCGGGAGTAGGGGTGGACGTGACGGGTGAGTGTGGGGGTGTACTCATGTCGTGCATTGGCCGTAGTCGTATGACCATAAGACCCTCGCATCCCTTACAATGCCGGGACGGAGCACGTTGGGTTTTCACTGACCAGGCAGACATTGAGGGTGGGTGTGAGGCTCAGGGGGGGGGGTGGGCGTGGGGATCGGAGTGGGGGTGGAAATAAGGGTGGGGGTGGGGGTGAGGGTTGGGGGTGGGAGTTGGGGTGGCGGTGGGGGCTAGGCTGGGGGGTCGAAGATGTTAGGATAGCTCGGTTTGACCCTCGTGACTGAACGAACCCCGACATAAAACTTAAAACCTTTATATGACCAAAATGGGCCCCTTGACGCGCCCAAAAAGACGGGTTTCCTATATGTGTAGCATCTTTGGTGGAGGTGGGGGTGGGAGTGGGGGTGAGGGAGGGGGTGGAGGTGCAAGTGGGGGTCAAATACGCGACGGATACCGCGGTATGATTTTTTTACTTATCGTAGCCGTCCCTACACTAAAACTACAGTGGCATACTCAGGCCGACAGAGGCCTTTGAGACGCCCCCCCCCCCCAAAACGGTCTCCTGTGTATGTATACCGGTACAGTGGGTACAGTACCCCGATTTAAGAGCACTTAAGATAAGAGCATTCGGGATTGAAGAGCGGTCAAATCGGCATGTGTCTCCCCTATATACTAAAAGCTATATATTGTCCACTTCAGATAAGAGCAATGTGTAATTAAGAGCGCTTGTTTTGTCACGGGGCGCTCTTTAATTTGGTTTCCCACTGTGCATGTTTGGTGGGCGTGGGCGTGGGGGTAGGGGCTGAGGGTAGGGGTGGAGCCGGGGTTGGGGGTAGGGAGGGGGTAGGGATCGGGATGGGGGTGGGAGTGGGGGGGTAGCGGTGGAGGTGGGGTTAGGTTGGGGTGGGGAAGGGGGTCGAAAACGCTACGACATGAGGCTATGTACATAGGACCAGCTCCAAAAAGATCTTCTCTCAATTTCCCGAACGCTTTGTCCCCCCAAAATGAAGGTGCAGCGTGACTAAAAGGGGTTAAACTGAACGCCTCCCTACACTAAAAACCTCGTACCAGACTGGTCGAAAATATAGGATACATTTAAACCCATGCTACGGTAGAGAGATGCACCACGTGTTTTCTGACGGTGGTTTGGTCACTTCAACAGCTTCATATCCCACTCAAAAACTGATTTTGATGAAAATGACAAGTGCAACCCGATCAACAAAATCCCACGGCCTTCGCATACAAAAAATCAGATTTGAAAAAAAAAATGGCATTCGGACGATTTGGGGTTAAGGAGCCCCGCCATTCAGATTTTTTTTGAGCCAAAAAGTGCTATTAACCCCTTAAGAACTGGTCCCCCATATTTGGGGACAAACTACTTGGAATAAGTGTTGTATGTTTTTTTCGGTTCTGAATGGGTCAATACCCTTAACCCTGACCTCTATCGTAGCACGCGTCATTAGATGGCAAAAAACGACGCATGCTATATATGTACGGTAAAGATGGCGACCATTTTTGTCTTCTGAGGTTGGTCACATGAGGAGATATATACTACCTGGTAATATATTTTTAAAAAAATTGACAAAAGGGAAAATAAAAGTGCGACTCGATGAACAAAATCCCATGGTCTCTTTTTAAGTATTCAAACCAAAACATATTGCAGCACAAGAATGAAACATCCGACGATTTAGGTTGATATAAGGAGTCCCGTCATTGTTATTGCCCTCGATGAAATGCAATCGAGCGCTGTTCTCAGTTTGGTTGTGCTTTTTTTGTGGGTGAAGAATCGGCACAGACACTGCTGACTGCTGGGTGTGCTGTCGACGGGTGCAAAGCACGGGTTTTCAGCGCAAACAATCTACTTGCGGGGGGGGGGAATCTTGTGAGTAATGTATTTTTCAGGTGTTTGAGACCAAACAAACGTTATCGTAACACTTTGTGGCCCTTTTTTCTTCCCGACTTTTATTTCGCCAACCAAAGATAAAGGCTGTGCAACAGCAGCGCCCATGGACAGAACAACATGGTACTCGTAGGTATGTATTCAAAATATGGTGCGTATCGTTCTGATTCTTCATGCTAGAGAGGTACCAGTTCTGGGGGTTAGCATTGCATTGTCTGCTCTGCGTCCTGCACTGAGCGCAGTATATCTGTGTCGTAATTTTGTGACCACAGAACTGGTACCTTTTGAGGATGAAGAATCGGCATGGACACTGGGTGTGCTGGATGTCGACGGGTAGAAAGGGAGGTTTAATGTGAACACCATTAAGCGATTAGCGTCAGCTCACAATAACCTTGTCTGCGCGGGGGGGGGTGTACTCATGTCGTGCACGGCCGTAGTCGTATGACCATAGACCCTCGCATCCCTACAATGCCGGGACGGAGCGCGTTGGGTTTTCACCAACCAGGCAGACATTGCTTGCACCAAGCGCGAAGCGCCGTGAGGTATTGGGCGAGTCGCATGGAGGGTGAGCTGCATCC